>OU015747.1:100342860-100366597 GCA_907169655.1 Acomys percivali
ACACACACACACACACACACACACACACACACACACACACACACACAAACACCATAGACAATGTAAGACAGACCCCAGCAGAAAGGTTTTAACAAGCTGCTTGTACTTCTTTTTATTATTATCTTCTTATTTTCATCTTTATCTTTACTCTTATCCATGTTCTTAATTCTTTTCTTATCCTTATCATTTTCCCCTTATTTATCCTTTTTCTTTTTCTTCTTCTTCTGCTCACAGTTTATATAACCCAACAAAATCTTTTAAGCAGTACAAAAATCACAATGGGTTTACATTCTAAGAAGTAATATTATGAAGATCTTAAAGGAATCACAAATCTAAATGCCTATATAAAAATCAGCCATGTCTATTTTTTTTCTGAAATTAGATGTTTTATTTCATTTTTAAATTTAGAAATCCTATAGTTTTTTTCTGTACATTTTTTGTGTTTTTTAATTACATTTTTTATTAATTTATTCATATTACATCTAGATTGTTAGCCCTTCCCCTGTTTCCTCCCATTCTTCCCTCCCTCACACTTTCCCCCTTCTCCCCTCCCCTATGTCTGTGATTGAGGGAGACCTCCTCCCCCTATATATGCTCTTAGAATATCGGGTCTCTTCTTGGTAACTTGCTATCCTTCCTATGAGTGCCGCCAGGCCTCCCCTTCCAGGGGACATGGTCAGGAAAGGGGCACCAGAGTTCCTGTGAGAGTCAGATCTCACTCTCCACTCTACGGTGGAGAATATCATGTTCGTCGGTTAGGTCTTGGTAGGGGTTAGACGTTTACTGCCTATGTTCTCCTCGGCTGGTGCCTTAGTTTGAGGAGGACCCCAGGACCCAGATCTGCCTGTCATGAAGTTCTTCTTGTAGGTTTCCAGGACTCTGTGGGTCCTACTATTTCCCCATTTTTCCATGCTACTCTCGCCTAAAGTCTCAATAGGATGTCCTCTCCTCTATTTTAAGTCCTAAATGTGCTCATGTACTCATTAATATGTTTAATTAAGTCATATCAGCAAGTTGAGAGCAGAAAAATGGAATAACGACATTAATTGTCATCTCAGTCACTAGCCCAGATTGAAAAAGTCACATCAGCCAGTGCTGCTATGGGCCTTTGTTCCTGCTTTACCAAACTCAAAAAGTCCCTAGCTTTATCAATAAAAGTGTACTTTCTATTAACCTAAATTATTCACTAAGATTTCCTGCATCAGGGCCAACAGCAAAAACATCTTTACCTTACTTTGCCAGCAATCTATTTTCCCTAAGACTTTCTACATGAGAGCCACCAGCAAAAACATCTTTACCTAACCTTGCTGAACAATCTGTTTTCCAAATTCTTTCTAAGGGTAGTGATCATTGTTAGCAATCTAGATCTGTGGGTTGTTTTCAGAGATGGTGATTGAATCATTAATCTGCTCCAGCAGAATTGCCTGAAAGAGATCAAGCACAATTATTGAGTATGTCAATGATACTGCCCTGTGAGGGGCTGGAAGCCCCTTCTACAGTACTCACACAATTCACATATGTAGGGGATTATAAATGCTGCAAAGGTAACAAGCAGAGCTGTGCTCATAACAGGATGAAGTCCACAGGACGTGTAGTTCTCAGGGTTATGCCTCGCAGAGACACACCAATCGCCGGTTTGCTAACCAGTGGGCTGCATTCCATGAGTTCTAGAGCTGTTTTGCTGCTCCTCTTGTCCAGACACCCAACAGGAAGACACATATTTCAGATCAAACAGCGAGGTGAAATAGATACACAAGCCACCTCGTAGGAAAGGAAATACAGCGATTGCAAAACACAAATAAAACATTGTTATGTATTTGATTATGGACTTAGAAAATTCTACATGCATATAATACTGAGACTCCACATCATTATACATGTATATATTTAGAAATTACTTAATATGTAATATAGAAAGTATTTACTGAAGTCTCTGTCACACATAGCGATTTAGGAAACAGATGTTTTTCCCTTGAATTAAGGAGTGCAGGGCCCCCAGCTGTACTATTTTATTTTATTTTTTTAACACACTTTTTTAATTTTTTTATTTTTATTTTTTTATTTATTTATTTTTTATTTTATTTTTTTATTTATTTTTAATTAATTTATTCTTGTTACATCTCTATGGTTATCCCATCCCTTGTATCCTCCCATTCTCCCCTACCTCCCACTTTCCCCTTATTCCCCTCCCCTATGACTGTTCCACAGAGACATTACCTCCCTCTGTATATGCTCATAGGGTATCAAGTCTCTTCTCGGTGACCTGCTTTCCTTCCTCTGAGTGCCACTAGGTCTCCCCCACCAGGGGACATAGTCAAATGTGAGGCACCAGAGTACTTGAGAAAGTCAAATCCCTCTCTCCACTCAAGTGTAGAGACTGTCCAGTCCATGGGCTAGATCAGGGTAGGGGTTTAAATTTTACCGCCTGTATTGTCCTTGGCTAGGGCCTTAGTTTGAGCGGGACCCCATGACCCAAATCTGCCTATCCTAATGTTCTACTTGTAGGTTTCTAGGACCCACTGGATCCTTCTACATTGCTATTCTCCCATTGTTCTCTCATCTAGAGTCCCAATAGGATGTCCTCCTCTCTGACCCAGTTTCCTGGTAAGGGAAGGCTTCTACTTATTATCATTTCAATTCTGATTTACATCTAGAATAGGGCAAAACAAATAGGTATTCTAGTTTCTTTTAGAAACAATATAAAACTGAGACTTACTTTTCTTGTTGAAGTCCATAGAGTGAATATGAAACTCCATGTTGAATTTCAAGGTGCCATATTTTAAAAGTCGTAAACATTTAGATTTTGGTGCAACATAGAAGTATGATAAAACCCTTGTTGGTTAAATTGCATTAGTTACTCCTCAGCCTATTACCTTCAATTAGCTTTGATCCTGTTTTTATATAAAGCACACACTTCAATACTTCTTCTGTTTGAAGTAATCAGAGAACACAGAAGGAGCAAGTTATTCTAGTTACCTTAAATTTAAGGGATATGGTAATTAATTAATACTAAATCTGAGTCAGCCAGGAACATTAAAGGAAAACATAACACTCTGTCACATTGAAAGGCATTATTTAAAGGTCATGAACATTTTCATGTTTTGTGTAGTTTGAAGGCTCATGATAGCCACTGGATGCTGTGGGAACTGCAGAAGAGGAAGCAGAGTCAGAAACAACAGCAAATACCATTTCAATTGGTTAGTCTATGCCTCTACTGTCTCTCACTTCCTTTGTTCCATCAAAACATTATTGGAAGAGTCCAATAAATGGCACAATTGCATTATTGAAAGCACTTTTAAAATTTTTATTAATTTATTCAGATTACAGGTCAATTGCCATCCCATCATTTGTGTCCTCCCATTCCTCCCTCCCTCCCGCTTTCACCCTATTCCCCTCCCCTAGGTCTGTGACCTAGGGGTACCTCCTCCTCCACTACGTGGTCATAGGCTAGCAAGTCTCATCATGGTATTCTGCTTATTCTTTCTTTGAGTGCCACCAGGTCTCCCCACCAAGGGAAGGTGGTCAAATATGGAGCACCAGAGTTCATGTCAAAGTCTGTCCCCGATTGCATTATAAGTTCTGCAATATTGAAAGAATGAGGTGCCCTGACAGTTGATGACTCTTTGGCAAATACATGTTGGCTAATATTGGATGACTTTTTAATTTTGCACCTCAATGTTTATAGAGTTTGCATACCTGCTAAGCCCTGAGCGTAACTCAGATGTCATTGTGATCTCATTCATTACCTTTCAGCCACACTAGTTTATCCCAAGGTTTTCCCAACCATTTGTGCCTTCCTCCTGATGCTGTCTCTACCTGAACCCCTTTCCGCAATGCCTGGATAATATACTTGCAGGTCTTCAATCAAAGGAACGAATTTCCACTCTAATCGACTAAGACAGAAAAAAGGAGAGCCACTGAGCAAAGCAAAAGAGTGAAGTTAAATCTAGTGTATTGCATAAATACTGGAGAGTTAGGCAAATATCCTTAGCATAAAACAGATAATAAATGATTTTAGTTTTGAGGCCCTTGTAATTTCTAACCCTGTAACTACACCCTATTGTAGCATACCTAGATTTAATAATAGTTAGTTAAAAGAGCAAGTAGTGAGACAAATTAGATGAAACAAAGTTTGCAGAACTAGGAATAATATTCTAATATTTTTACATAAATATTAAGCATCAGATAATTTTCAGTGAACACATGTAAGAAGTTTTCAGCTGAAGCAATTATTTTCCTGACTTTATCTCATTCCATTCTAAATAGCCAACATATTTACATTTTTATTTAGATGGCTGTTTGTATAAATTAATTCTGAGTTTCATAAGTGAACATGACAGTTATTTCCATAAGCATACCCTTTCTACAGATGACCCACATTCAGATAAATATTTCAGCAATACACATTTGTAACTATTTGTTGGTCTCCTACATGATGAAATGCCATATATTTTGTCCAGGTAATATACTTTTTTGTATACTAGCACTGTCTGTTAAATACGTGCACCATGCCAACCAACATCTTGTCATGCTATGAGACTATGTAATTTTTTTCACACAATTGTTGTGTGTTAATTTCTTTGTCTTTCTCTTTCAAAAATTATCCTTAAAAATTTAACCAAACAATATGTACAGTGAAACAAGTGAGAAAAGCAGTTTACTCTATTAAAGAACAATGATTCAAGGAAAACAAAGTTTAAGTGACATAATTATAATTTTCTCATTTGGTATTAAAACAATGAAAGAACAGTAATTAAAATTATGGAAAATATTTTTTCTGACAAAACATAAATTATAAAATAATGTCAATACTTCAAGGTAATATTCATCAAATACTTTGTTGTGACATGAAAGTTTTATTTTAATTCAATTCTACTAGCTGAACTTATTTATTTTCAAAATCAATTTTTCAAAATTATCTTAGCTCTGGTTCTCAAAGCTTATTCAGGTATAATGTGTCATTCCTCCATGGAGGCCTTATTCATCTTGGTGACTGATGACTATGGATCTGGATGACACTCTGTCAAACTGCTAAATGTTATCGATGACAGCAGCATTGATATCTTTTACTTATCCATTTTAAATATGACTTTTACTTTTTGAAATTCAGAGAATAAGTCCCTTGATCCTGTGTATTTCTTGTTTTTGATGAGGGAATACTCTCTAGGTTTGGTGTTCAGGAAGATTGATTCTTTTTCCTGAAAACCTGTTGTTTTGCCAAATAATTTTTTCATGGGTCCATTAAATAGTTCATTAAATGGTAATAATTCACATGCATTTCAGTTAGGACTTAAATCTGCCAGATGGTTTATAGCACAGTTGACTTCAGCCATTTAGAATGTTATTCATAAACATTTGTCATCTTAAATCTTGTCATGAATCTTTTTCATGCAAGTATTAGGTTTTTTTTTTTCCTTTGCAGAAGAAAAGTTGCTTTTGTGATACTAATTCTTTTGCAGCAAGTTGTTCCTCCTATGGTCTCATTAGTTTTAGCTAAATAGATTTTCAGATCGAAGCCAAAGGTTCCTACAAAAGCACAGCCATATAAGCTTTTAGCTGGTATTATCCTACTTGTACTACCATAATTAACCATGGCCTCAAGTCAGAGCTGTAAGTGATAGAAATTAGATTTTGAAAAGAGTAAAAAAATCTCATGCTTAATAGAGAGGCCTTACAGGAACAATGTCAAATGCTTCATAATAAGGTGCCATTTAGTCAAAGATAAATTTTCACATGCTAAGAAACCTAAGTTAATGTATCTGACATTGGTTAATTACAGTATCACCACACGAAATTATAGTTAGATAATGTAAGTATCCAGAGTTTTTCTGATTAACTAATAACTTTTATATTTTTAAACTTATTTAGTATGATTTGTTTTTTTTCAGTGTCAATGAAATAAAAGAAACTACAATGATAAATGCAGATTTTTGTGTTACAGAGAGCAAACTCTTTGCTAAGCCTAACTATAATATTTTCAGTGGATTTAAAAAATGAGTTCCAAAATTAATATAAATTGTACTTAATCAAATCAATAAAGTAAATAATAAATATTAACTATAATATTAGATAGTGAGTCTGAAGCATGTTATTTCATAGTCCAGAGTATTTTCTGAATCATATTATTTTATGAATGATATTCAATATGCCTTCTTGGAGAACTGCATGTAAGTGCATAGAATATGCTCTCTACAAAATCACAGATCCAGGTATGTTGACAAATAAGAAATATAAATATTTGCCCATTCAATATGTCTCTGGTGGCACTTTGCAAAAGTAGTTACAGTCTAACCCCTTTAGGTTACTCAAGCAAACAATAAAATGAGCATAGCACCATAGAAAGTAATATAATGTTACAAATGATATGTTATACATATTTGACCAAAAACCCCACAATTTCATTTTTAATAATTGTCTGCATTTCCATTCTTAATGTATAACAGACACTTTTAAGTTTAAAAGATAAAAAATTAAATGTATGAAGTGTTTTGTTTTTTTAATTCATAACAACGAGGATTACTTTTACAAAGTGTGGGCCTTCAAAGTTGCTTATTTAATGTATTGCTATTTGTTCTTCCATCATGGAGACATATGGAGACTATTACTTCCTTGAAGTATAACTGTCCAGATAGTTTGCTCTTAACCAGAACTCTATCCTTTTCACTGCATCTGTCTCTATCACTGCTCAGTCTGAATATTAGGAATATTCTCAAGTGCTGTTTGTGTTACAGGGTTTCAAAACTTGGATTCCAATGCTAAATGGTCAGCCTTGTAAACTCACATACCACAAAATATAGTCTGAACACATTATACATAGAAAAATACATATGCATATAATGACAAATTAAGAAGAGGCTATTGATGGAGAAAGGGGAGGGAAAGAGAAAATGTTATAATCATTAAAATTATTGTACCCCTGGTGGATGTATTTGTGGAAAATATTCAAAGAAAAGAAAAATTATACCTATTCCATTATGTTTCCATTTAAAATAGTCTCCTTAACTAACAGTGAGATCATAAGTTTTAGTAGGTATGGAGAATTAACTATATTATAAAGATCCCGAATGGACACAATGTTTGTGAGTTAAGTTGATGTGCATTCATGAAGTCAAAACTCTAACAAAAAGTTATATAGAGAGGAAGGGGTGCTCTCAAATTATCAAAAGATTTAGGTAGATTTTTCACACTAGTTACCTTTTTATTGGATAAGATAGATACTAAATACCCACAGTAGGGACAAAGCAAAGTCAATCCCTTTTCTCTCTTTTTAATAAGTATATTAATATACTGACATTAATGTTCTAAGGTTTGTTTGTGTGAGTCTTTTCACACTCTGAAAATAATTAAAATGCTTTATTTTAAATCTTGAGATTAAATTAGTAAACAGTGGTCTTCACAGACACTATTTTCTGAAGAAAAATCACTTCAGATTGACCTTTGTAATGCAATTACACATAACATGCAGAGATACATTTTAATTTAAAAACTGATCTACTTATTACCTAAAGGTATGTCTCCCTGTTTTCCTTCTGCCCTCTGTTTCCTCTTCACTACCTTTCCTTCTCCTCCTCTCCCTTCTTTCTGTTCTCCTTTGTCATTTTTCAGACAGGGACTCATTTTGTACCCTGGGCTGTCCTAAAAGTCATGATGTAGGACAAACATTTAATAAAATTGCTTTGGCTTTCTCCACACTCAACCTGATTCTAGCCCTCATTTTCTTAAGATGACAAAAAAATTCAGTCCTGAAATTAAGGCCATCTTATTGGTGAAGAAAGACAATATTTAAATATTTTATTTGGCATTTCTCTTTTAAACATTTGATCATTTGAGTTGATAGAAATGATGTAATAGAAGTCACTGGAAATAACAAAAACATTTAAGATATTGTCATTTTGCTTTGTTTACATCAGGACTCTCTTTTCAAAAAAAAAATCAAATGAAGTTCCCCAAATACAGTATGATTTGTCCTATTCTCAAAAGACCCAAATTTCTATAGCAATTGCATATTTTATTTTGAAAAATCCAACAAAATTAATATGTGCCTCAGCATTTCTATTGGTCAACATTCAAATAAAATTTATATTTTATTGGAATTTCAGCTTCTAAAAGTGTCTTTGCCTAGGTTGTCACTTCCCCATCTTATGCCCTGAACTATGATCCACCAGGTTTTGTACTGCTGACAATTCTTCATGTCTATGTGCTAAAGGTGCCTCTATATTTCTCTAGGGATCAGGCATATATTTAAGTGAATTAAAAGAAAATAATTTGATGCTTATGCAGTATGTTCATAAGTAGAATTGTCTTAGCATTTCTGGCCCAAATTGTGGTATGGTCATTTTAATTTTCTAAAATGGAGAGAACAACTTAAGGAAGCATCACATTCAGTAGAAGCACAGAAACATTGTTATTGTTTGGTTGAAAGGCCATTTGAAATCCAGTGGCAGTACTAAAAAATCTTAAAATTTTATTGTGAACAAGAATCATTTAGCATTAGATTCAATCTAATAATCTTTCAGATACTATCATTTTATAATGAATTAATTGGAATAACTAATTGGAATAAACAATTCAAAATATTCCATTTAGTTCAATGCAAAACTCTGAAAGCTACATGAATCATTAATTAATGTATAGTTATGAGTTCATAAATGCTCAAAAAGATAAGAAATAATTAATATTTCTTCGATATGATAGAGACAAAAATATTGTGTTTGCAATGTGTGTATATAAGAGAGTTTCTAAAACTGCTGAATAAATGGGTAAGTTTTATGATGTTTACACCTATATCTGGAGCAAATATCAAGTCTCATTTAAAAAATAAATCAAAATACAATCTAAAACTACATTGTTGACTATCTTTTACATCTTTCAAGATGTTTTCTGTATTATTGGGTTTGAAAAGTTGTATGAGCTTCAAAACTCAACCTATGTTGTAATAATTCAGATATTCCTTTATATGGTAAGGAAATTTTCACAACTAATGCAAAAGTAGTAATAAAATGATACCATATATTCTAAATTATTCCCTAACCTAACATTAGAAACAACAGACTGTTACAAAAAACTCATATTGCAATTCCATATTTATGTTGAAATCATGTGCTCCTGAAACTAGTATTGCTACATGGTATGAGCAAATCACACTTTCACGTTAAGAGCGCAAAAATAATGGGACAAAAGACATATACATTCATACTATCAGTGCAAGATGTGTTTTTTATGACTATTCATTCTGATTTCACAGAAAGATAGCATCATTTTCTTTATCCTCAGGTCTCTATCATTTTTAATTTCATGACTCATTTTTGTGTTATGTTGTTTGGGGGGTAATTTTACTTTGTAATGAAATGATGTTCATTTGAATTTATTATTTGTATACCCTTAGCAACAACTGTTTCCACAGGATAAAAGGACCACCCATAGACATGCTCCCTCACATTGTCCTACTTTTACAAGAGAGAGCAGAGAACACGGTTTGTGTTCTCTCCCTGGCCTGTCTATAGCTTCCTCTGACTCCAGCCAATTGAAAAATATAGTTAATTGAGTGGAGAATCTGATTAGTAAAGTCTATCTAATTACCTTAATTTCCAACTTCCTTCATGGTTAAATTGTATTATTGTATATCCATCTAGAGATCTAATGTTACATTCAAAAATAAAAAGATTAAAACACTTGAAGATGGCCTTCTTTAAGAGAAAAATAATATGATTTTCTGTATAGAAATTTCATTCATTATGTGGGTATCTTTTTAATTGAACAGGGAAGATTGTTTCTAAAAATAATACTACACCGTCATACTCAAAACCTTATTGCTAACTTCACAAATATGTTTGAATTGTATTGAAACATGTACTAAAAACATGGGTCAGAAAATAGCCCATAGTTTTGTGGAGGTGTGCAACTGGCAAATGCTCTGAGAGGGTTGAATTTCTGGCCAATTAGCAGCACTTTCCATATCTTCACTGACTCCCTTAATCAAGGTATTAATCCATCCATCTACACAGGCTACTCTCCTGACCCATAAACGGCATTGTCTTCTGTTGTTTGTTTCTTCATGACTTTAGTCTTCAAATTCATTCTTTATTCATCAACTGATCAAGTAAGAAAACTCCATCTTGCACAGCAAGTGCAGAGTCACTAATTAGTTAAGTTTACATGAATCAAAGTAAAAATTTACTGGGAAGAATTTAGGGAGGATAACTTTCATAGGGATCTGAAGACACATTCTTTGTGTTTTGTTTGTCTAGAGTCAACTCACAGAATCATTTAAGTTTACACATTCAGAAATTCTCAATTTCAGTGCTGGTTTAAAATTATACTTCTGAGAACAGCAGAGATTTCTTGCTAAAGTATCCATAAAACACAAATAAGATCATTTAAGTAATATATATATATATTTCCGACATTAGTTAAAAATGATGCCTAGAAAGTAGACATGAGATCTTCCTGCTTTCAGTAACAAAGCTTTATTTTCAACTAGATCCAAAATGGTAAATGAATAATGTACAATTTAGTTAGAACCAAACTGTTTTTCTTTTTCTAAGCTAACTTCTAAGTCAACAATGGAGCAAGTGGTAAAGCGAGAGAAATTGTCAGTTATTTGTCCACAGCAGGGCAAATTACAGAAAATAATTTATGAGAATTAATATCCTCTTAGAGTTTTGTACTTATTAACAACCTGAACAAAACAATTGAGAGTCTGCGCATCAGTTTTGCTTGATGATACCAATTAGACAAGTTTGTTAATGACTCTGAAAGTAAGAAGTATTGATTTTAAATGAATTTGACAAATTGTAAATGAGCTTTTCCCTCTAAAACTTAAATAATGTCTTCTTGGAGCATTTTTTTTAACCCATGGAGATAACACAAATTGTGAAAATATTACCCAACAGAAAGAAGAAGCAACAGAGAAGAAATGCACTGAAATAAAATTTGGACCTAATCATGAAAGGAAGATAGCAACTTATTGTATAATTTCAAATAAGTACACATAGTAAATGAAGATAATCTACTGAGTACATGTTTTTCAGACAATTTCACATTATCCTTTAATTATAATAGTTTCCTATTTTGCCAAGTTCTATGCTTTATTTTATTTTTTACTAATTTATTCAGATTACATCTTAATTGTTATCCCATCACTTTTATCCTCCCATTCCCCCCTCCTTCTCTCCCCCTTTCCTAGGTCTATGACCCAAAGGGACCTCTTCCTCCACTATATGGTCATAGGCTATTAAGTCTCATCTTGGTAGCCTGCTTATTCTTTCTTTGAGTGCCACCAAGCCTCCCCACCAAGGGGAGGTGGTCAAATATGGGGCACCAGAGTTCATGCCAGTGTCAGTCCCCGCTCTTCACATAACTGTGGAAATCATCCTTTCCATTGGCTAGATCAGAGTAGGTCTTCGATGTTTACTACTTGTATTGTCCTTGGTTAGTGCAGTAGTTTGAGTGGAACTCCCTGGACTCCGATCCACCTGTCACAATATTCTTCTTGTAGGTTCTAGGACCCTCTGGATCCTTCTATTTCCCTATTCTCCTTTATTTCTCTAACCTAGAGTCCCAGTAGAATGTCCTAACAAATATTCCAATCTCCTTGTAAATGAACTATTTCATGGAATATGTTTTTTGGACTAGTTCCCAATTATAAGAGAGTATGTATCATGTGACTCTTTCTGCTTCTGGGCTAACTCTATCAGTATGATCATTTCTAGCTCCATCTATTTGTTGACAAATTTCTGGATTTCCTTGTTTTTTATAGCTGAGTAGCATTCCAGTGTAAATGTATCACAGTTTCTTTATCCATTCTTCAACTGAGGGACACTTGGGTTGTTTCCAGGTCCTGGCTATTATGAATAAGGCTGCTAGAACATTGTTGATCTTATGTCCTTGTGTGGTGGAACAGTTTCTGGGTATATTCCAAGGAGTGGGATAGCTGAGTCTTGAGGAAGCCTTATTCCCAGTTTCCCGAGAAAGCACCAAATAGAGTTCCAAAGTAGTTGTAAAAGTTTGCATTCCCACCAGCAATTAAGGAGTGTTCTTCTTTCTTCACATCCTCACAAGCATTTGGTATCACTTGAATTTTGATCTTAGCCATTCTGATGGATATAAGATGGAATCTCAGAATCATTTTGATTTGCATTTCCCTAATGACTAAAGATGTTGGTCATTTAAGTGTTTCTCAGCCATTTGATATTCAACTGTTGAGATTTCTCATTTAGTTCTGAGCCCCATTTCCTAATTGGGTTATTTTGTTTGGTGGTGTTTAATTTCTTGAGTTCTTTATATATTTTGGATATTAGATCTTTGCCAGATGTAGGGTTGAAAAAGATCTTTTCCCAGTCTGTAGACTGTTGCCCTGTCTGTTCACAGTATATTCTGCCTTACAGAAGCTTCTCCTCCTCATGAGGTACCATTTAATAATAGCTGACCTTAAGGCCTGGGCTTTTGGTGTTTGGTTCTGGAAGTAGTCTCCTGTGCCAATGTGTTCCAGATTCTTCCCCACTCTTTCTTCTAACCAATTTAGTGTCTCTGGTTTTATGTTGAGGTCTTTAATTCACTTGGACTTGAGTTTTGTGCATGGTGACCAATATGTGTCTAATTGCATTTTTCTACATGTAGACATCCAGTTAGACCAGCACCATTTATTGAATATGCTATCCTTTTTTCATTGAATAGATTTGGCTTCTTTGTCAAAAATCAAGTGACCATATGTTTCAGGATCTTTGATTCAATTCCATTGATCAACCAGCCTATTGGTGTGTCAGTACCATGCTGTTTAAATTACTGTTGCTCTATAGTACAGGTTGAGATAAGGTATGGAGATTCCTCTGGAGGATTTTTATTGTATAGGATTTTTTTAGCTCGTCTGGGTTTTTTGTTTTTCCATATGAAGTTGAGAATTGATCTTTCAATGACTTTAAAAATTGTATAGGTATTTTGATAGGGATTGCATTGAATCTGCAAACTGCTTTTGTTAAAATGGTTATTTTTACTATATTAATTCTACCAATCCACGTACAATGGAGATCCTTCCATCTTCTGATGTCATCTTCAATCTCCTTCTTTAGAGATCTGAAGTGTTTTTCAAACAAGCCCTCCACATGCTTAGTTTGAGTTACTCCTAGATATTTTATATTGCTTGTGGCTAACATGAAGGGTGTAGTTTTCCTAATTTCTTCCTCTGCATGATTGTCATTTATATATAGGAAGGCTACTGACTTTTTTGAGTTAATTTTGTATCCAGCCAATTGGGAGAAGGTGTTTATCAGCTGTAGACATTTGCTGGTGGAATTTTGGGCATCATATGCCTTTAAAGGCATATATGCCTTTAAAGTACTTTAAAGTACTTTAAAGTACTTTAAAGTACTATCTTATGATTCTTTGTATTTCTTCTGCTTCTGTTACTGTGTCTCCCTTTTCAGCTGATTTTGTTAATTTGAACCATGTCTCTCTGCCTTTTAGTCAGTTTGGCTAATGATTTGTCTATCTTTTTGATTTTCTCAAAGAACCAGCTCTTGGTATTCTTGATTCTCTGAAGTGTTCTCTTTGTTTCTCATTTATTAATTTCAGTCTTGAGTTTTATTATTTCCAGATATGTACTTCTCTTGGGTGTTTCTGCTTCTTTTTTTCCAGTGTTTCCCGAAGTGTCATTAAGTTGCTTATATGAGATGTTTCCAATTTCTTTATAAAGGCACTTGCTGCTATGAATTTTCCTCTTATTATTGCTTTCAGTATGTCCTACAGATTTGGGTATGTTGTTATATCATTGTCATTGAATTTTAGGAAGTCTTTAATTTCTTTATTTATTTCTTCCCTGACCCAGTTCTCATTAAGTAGAGAGTTCTTTAGTTTCCAAATGTGTGTAGGCTATTTCGTATTTCTGTTGTTGTTCAAGTCCAGCTTTCGACCATGGTGACCTGATAAGTTAAGGTACAAGGAATTATTTCAATCTTCTTTTATCTGTTAAGGCTTGCTTTGTGACCTACTATATAATCAGTTTTGGAGAACATTCCATGGGGTGCTGAGAAAAAGGTGTAATCCTTTGTGTTTGGGTGAAATTTTCTGTAGATATATGTTAGATCCATTTGATTCATGACTTTGTTCAGTGTCCTTATTTCTTGGTTTAATTTCTGTTTTACTGACCTATCTTTTAGTGAATGCTAAGTGTTGAAGTATCCCATTATTAATGTGTGAGGATCCATGTGTGGTTTAAGCTTTGTTAATAGCTCTTTTACAGATGTGGTTGCCCTTGTATTGGGAACATGTTTAGGATTGTGAGGTATTCTTGGTTGCTTTATCTTTGATTAGTATGAAGTGACCATCTTCATCTCTTTTGATTAATTTTGGTTGGAAGTCTATTTTATTAGATATTAAGATTGCTATACCAGCTTGCTTCTTGTGTCTATTTGCTTGTTATATATTTTTCCAGCTTATTACCCTGAAGTAATGTCTATCCATGTGGTTGAGATGCATTTCTTGAATGCAGAAGAATTTAGGGTCTTGCTTATGCATCCATTCAGTTAGTTTGTGCCTTTTTGTTGGATAATTGAAACAATTGATGTTGAGTGATATTAATGAACAATGACTGTTAAGTCCCTTGTTTTTTATGTTGGTTGCAGTAGAATATTTGTGTGTTTATGTTTTGTAACAGTGTAATTATCTGTTCCTCTGTAAATTTGATTGAAGCTTGTCGCTTTTGTTAAAGGTTTCCTTCTAGTAACTTCTGTAAGGACAGGTTTGTTGATAGGTACTGTTTGAATATTTTTGTCATGGAATATCTTGTTTTTTCCATCTATGGTTATTGATAGTTTCACTGGGTATAGTAGTCTGTCCTGGCATCTGTGGTCTCTTAGGGCTTGCAGGACCTCTGTTCAGGCCCTTCTGGCTTTTATGGTCTCTGCTGAGAAGTCAGGGGTTATTCTGATTGGTTTGCCATTATATGTTACCTGGCCTTTTTCTCTTTCTGCTATTAATATTTTATCTTTGTTCTGTACATTTTGAGTTTTTATTATGTGGCAGTAAGATTTTCTTTTCTGGTCTATTCTATTTGGTGTTCTGTAGGCTTCTTGCATGTTTATATGCATTTCCTTCTTTAAATTGGGGAAATTTTCTTCTATGATTTTGTTGAACATATTTTCTGGGACATAGAGTCAGGCGTCTTTCCTCAATGCCTATTATCCTCAAGTTTCGTCTTGTCATGGCATCCTTGATTTCTTGGATGCTTTGTGTCAGGAATTTTTCAGATTTCGCATTTTTTATGGTTGTTTCGAGTTCTATGATTGTATCCTCTAGTCTTGAGATTTGTTTCTATATTTCTTGGATTCTGTTAGATAAGTTCACCTCTGTGTTGTTTTCATTCTTCTTTAAGGTCTTGAGTTCCCATTTTTCTTCTTTCGGTGCCTTTATCACTGTTTCCATTTTCTTCTTCAGATCTTGAACTGTTGTAATGATTTCCTTCATCTGTTTGTTTGTATTTTCCTGAGTTTCTTCCAGTGCCACTGTAAGGTCTCTTTTTTGTCATCAACCGGTTTGGTTGCATCTTCCTGTATTTGTTTACAGATTTTATTCATTTCTTCCATTATCATCTTCATTGCTAAGGATTTGAGGTCATTTTCTTGTATTTTGATTGTGTTTGAGTTCTCAGGGTTGCTTTCTTTGGGATAGCAGGGGTCTGGATATGTCGAGTTGTTTTGGGTTTTGTTGTTTGCATTCTTACACTGTCCTTTAGTCATCTTGCTATCTCTGATATTGGGTGGTAGATTCTGATGTCCTTCACTGGTCATTGAGAGTGGATAGTTGGTGAGTTATTATAGGTCATGTGCCCTTTCCTGTGGGGATCAGGGAGTTCTTCCCTGGAACCGGCAGGTGACCTGGTTTCTGCTCCAGGAGACTTTGTTTTTGTTTGTACACTTTAAGCTCCCAACTGGATCAGCAAAGGTTGGCTTCTGTCTGATCCCATTCAAGCAACTGAAAAGATTCACACCAGTTGTGTTGGGAGTAGCTGTTTAAATTTCCCCTTGGGCTACCCTGCGGCCTCCAGGGTTCTCCATGGACTGGTGTGAGGTGGGTGGTGGTATCTGAGGACAGATTCACTTGTTTCCTTGAGACTTCCCCAGGCCAAAAGCTCCAGTGTTTCACCATCCTCTACACTGCCTTCGGGCTATAGAGGCCGGGTGCAGTCCACAGGTAGATTCCATTCCAAAGTCTGGGGACTGGTTTCAGGACCTCTGTGGACTGTTCATTGACCCAGGGTCAGACCTGCCCGTGGTCTGTACTGTGTGGTACCCTACTCACCTAGTCTTCTCCAGTTCTTGCAGTCTGTGGCTCTCAGTCCGGTCCCTGATCTCCATGTAGTAGATAAGATACAGTGCGTGATAGGCACCCCCATCTTATGACTCAGAGGTCTAATGAAAATATTTTATACTTCTTTTTAGTCTGTGCATTTACATTCACATAGAGACACACACAGATCCAGACACTGACATGAGGTGTGGATTTTGAAATCAAAGACAACAAGTTGAAGTCTGTATCTCATTTTATTATGTAGATCTTGGTGATCAATAACACTTGGTAAGTGTCTTAGTTGGGTCAATATTTCTGTGATGAACACCATGACCAAAAGGAATCTGGGAGGAAAGCATTTATTTTGCTCATAATTCCATGTCAGTTTCTCATAAAACAGTAAGGACAGACATGTACACAGGGCAGGACTCTAGAAGAAGAATCTGAAGTTTGCCTATTTTTAAGCAGAATTCTTTCTCTAGCAGAAATGAGGACATTTTACCCAGTGCCTGGGGTGCCACATTTGAAGCCATGTCCATAAGTAGGTTCTTTGATGCTCATCATCCTCTTTGAGTTATCCTGAGTGTTGCCAGGATTTAATCTGTCTCATTGTCAATGAATCTTTAAAATAATAAAAAAAAAATCTTTAAATGTCATATTTTGTATGTCTGTGAGGTTTTTGAAGATCTTATGCAACTATTTTACCTTCTCTTTCTATAGAATCATATTTATCTGTTATACCTAGGATGTATATTCTTGTGATAAAAATAGACTAGTTATTGGTATCATCAAAAGTCTCCCAACTGAAAAGCACAAGACCATATTGATTCAGATTTCTACCAGACCTTCAGAGAAGTGCTAATACTAATTATCTTCAAACTATTCTGTAAAATATAATCTGAAGGAACATTAACAAACTCATTCTATGAGGCCACAGTCACCTTGATACCTAAACCACAGAAAGACACAGCAAACAAACAAAATTTCAGGTCAATTTCTTTTATGAACATAGATACAAAAATACTCAATAACATACGTGCAAGCTGAAATGAAAAAAAACACATCAAAATTATCATTCACCATGACCAAGGAGGCTTCATCCCAGGCATGTAGGATGGTTAAATATATGCTAATTCATCATATAAACAAACTGAAAGAAAAAAAACTACATGATCATCTCTTTAGATGTGGAAAAATTATTAAATTTCTTGAAAATTTAAAAGTTTTTGGTCATAGCCTACCTGGAAGTCTTTTTGGAAGATATTGTACTTCTACAATGATGTTGACAAATTAATATAAAAAAGAAATACTTCGATAAATAAAAATCACTTGTTTATCCCCATAGACTGTAAGAGTTTAATCTTAAGGCTATGGTAGTCTCATTGATTCTATTTCCTTAGCTCTATTTATAATCACTTATTTCTCTCTTTCTTTTTATCCTGCATTACATTATTTCTTCTTTCCTTCATTTTCCTTCTCATTATGATTTTTTTATTTTTATTTCTTATTTATTCAGATTGCATTCTTACTGCTATCCCCTCACTTGTATTTTGTCATTCCCACCCTCCCTTCCTCTTCCACTCTATTCCCCTCACCAGGACCTCTGGCAAAATGGGACAATCTTCCCTACCATATGACCATAGCCTATAAGGTCTTATCCAGATATCCTGCTTACCTGTGTGCCACCCCACCAAAGGGAAGTGGTCAAATTAAGGGCACTTGGGTTCATGGTAGAGGTAGTCCCATCTCTTCCCACAACCTTGGAGAATGAATAGGGGTATCTTGGTTTACTGCATGCATTGCCCTTGTATGGTGCAAGAGTTTGTTGTAGGCCCCCTGGGTCTGAATATGCTGGCCTTCATGGTCTTTATGTGGGGCTCCTGATCGCAGATTCTGGGACTCATGATTTTAAATATTTATTTCTATTTGAGACCAAAACAATATAGAACAAAAATGAGAAATACATAAGGTATCATATTTCTCTGAATACCTGTCCTCTTTTGTGAGCAAATTATAGAGATATATAAGACAAATATAGGTTATAGTTGTACACATAGATTTATGGATGACTTTAGTAAAAATGGAAGCAAAACAAATATTAAAAATATCTACTTTTGTGGAAAATATGCACAAAGCAACAACAGTCTATTGAAGTCATTTAAATGATATTTGACAGTGTTGCTTTTATGCATTAGACTATCTTAAGGGGTAATGAACCAAAAAGAAAAAAATCAGGACATTTCAATAAGTGGAGTTCATATACCAAGTGTAGTAAAATAATTGCATAGCTAAGAAGCTCAGTAATATTTATTGTTCTATCTAGCACTGATCCTAATCTCTGCAAAAATTCTGTGACAGCTTCCCCAGGCCTTTGAAATATCTTAGTAAAGGGAAAAGTTTTCTTACACAGTTCATCTACCATTTTTCAAGGTCTTAAGGCTGCAATGCGACATTGCTCAGCCTCTCTATTGTCATATTGGACTTATTGTCTTAAGTCAGCATATCACCCGTCACCAATCAATTGCCCTTTACTAACAAATATGTCTCTTCTATTTTCTTGTGGAATCAGAGAGGAAAGGAAACCAAGGGCTGGGGCATCTCTGAGAGAAGCTGGAGACCAGAGACAGGGTAGGCTCCAGGGTTAGGGTTACGGTATGACTCTAGTGGAGCCTCCTAGTATAAGTGGGCCTGCAAACGGTGAAGGTCACCTTCTAGACAGGGAATACTTATAGTGGTGGGAGGGATGGTCTACCTAAAAACCCTCCAACACAAAATGTATACTTCCTACAAGATGTGAAGAGATAAAAACAGAATCAATTATTTATAGGCACATGGAATGCATGTCTATGGCCTTGAGAAAAAAACATTAGAATACATGAGTCTAATTTCTATGTTCATACCCTTCAGAGCATGTGGTCTGCTCTGGAGTGTAGTTGATATACTCAATGTCATAACTTTTATTTCCTTTCACTCCTCTGAACGAACCATCTTGCTCATTCTTCTTTGACTCCCAAAATTCTTGATAAGGCACAAAGCTTGTCAATAAAGGCAATAGGAGCAAAGAACAAAGAAGGTCATAAGAACAGCCTCATCTTAACTTTTCTGTGGGGATGCCTAGTTAAAAGAGCTCTTCTGGAAGTTCTTCAGGCTGAAACTGATTTTTATACTATATCATTTTTGCCAACATATGTCAAAATGAAGAAGAGCATATACATATATACACATGGATAATGTACATGCATAATGTTCATTGAAGACAAAAGACTGTGATGACAAAATATTTTCAGGGTAACCTGTAGGGAACAAAATGAAGAGCTCATCTCCTTCGTTTTGTTTGACTATTTATAACCTTGACCTGAGGTAACAGAGCCACATTACAGACTACTAAATGAGAGGATGCCTTGACTTCTAAAATGCTCTCTAAAAATAAAGACTTACACCTCTTAAAGAAGCTTACACTAATTAGATAAAGGGCCTAAAGTGAAAAATGAGACATGATCTATTTAGACCCCTTGAACACTATGAAATTTATAAAATTTGTCTAAGTCTCTCCCATTACATTATTTTTGATTGAATTTTCTTCCTCGAAAAAATTCAGGATCATTTCTTGATTGTCCTGATTTTCTCCAAGACAGAGCTAAATAATGGGAAGAAAGAAGTGCATCTAGGTAGCCAAAACTCTAAAGAGTTACAGTGTCTACAAATTAGATTGGGTATTGTGGTCTAATAATACCTTACATTATGGTAAAAGTATTTAAATTAATCCATAATTGACCAGTGAAGAGAATCTGACTTCTCTGTGACTCTCACATTTGCAAATATAAATAATTTTCCTCACTGTATTTTAACTTGTTCCTGGATATTGATGGGGACATATACTGACCTTGACATATCACTGCAACATGTAAAATGCAATCCAACTAACCTTGCTAAATGCAATTAGCTAAATTGATTATTAATATCATCATTGCTATGGGCACTAATTAAGATGAAAATTAATTTCATCACCTAATATTTTAAAAAATCTAATCACATAAATTGTCACTGTTGTAAAAAACTATTTGCAAATGGAAGCCACATCTTCCAAAAAATGACAATAATGTACCTTATAAAATATTATTTATAGACATCTAATTATTGACAATGAATACAAGTTAAATGCTTCATGGAATGTTATATGGAAAACATTATAATTAACAATAAATTATATTATTCAGAGATGTGCCAAAAATGAAAATACACAAATTTTTCACATATTAAAAGACAATTTTTTCACTGATTGAAGTTAAACTATATAAACAATCCTCTGGTGGAGCTGTATTTACTACTGATTCCATAATTGAACATTTTCATATGACTATAAAATAGTCCAGGATAGAAAAAAGTTTTAAAAACTTGACCTAAATTTTTTTAAAGTTTCATTTACAAGCTACTGAGAGCTTATTAAATATCAGTTGTATTTTTTTTTTGTCTGAACACCAGGAAAGTGAAGCACTGTACATAAAAGTAGGTACTTGGAGTCCAAGATGGCAGTGCCACGCATGCACTGAATCTGAGTAGCAGGAGATTAGATCGTAGACCAAGCAAATGACCCCTGGCTGAAGACTCCAAAACACCAATGTCTGCCTTTCCTGGATGAGCTATGAGCTAGGGAAGCACAGTTTCAGGTCCCCCTGTGGATAGCTCCAGGATGTAAGGTCACCCATGGGTCCTTCCACCTACCTAAACACACCTCCCATGTTCTGGGGATGTGTGGTGCTAGCTTATAGACAGTAGACTCCTGCCACTTTGCTTACTTAGGCCAGATCCTCAATACCAGAGACATGGTCCCAATCTCCAGTCCATGGTTCTACTCATCCCTCTTTGAGGACAAGATGGACAATAAGAGTATACAGGGCACCATTACAATATGGTGGTTCCCAGTGGAGTCTGAGTACTAGGAGCACAATGCTCACCTTGACTCCAAAATGGTAGCTTTTGTTATAGGTCCCCAAGAGATGAGAGGATCTTGGCTGCCAGACATGCTCTGAACTTCCCTCAGAACTCCCGGATACTTCTGACATCCCAAGGATTTCAGATCCCAGAGACTTGCAGATCCAACCTAAAGTTCATAGTTCTACTAGATGTTTTGAGAAAACATGCAGTACCTTAGGATCACACAGGGTAGACAGCCACACCTTAATTCCAACTGGGACACAACCAGAAGAGAAGAGCTCAAGGCTATTCGAAGAGACTCAGGACCTAGCCTATGACCCAAAGCTCTCCCCAGCCCTCATGTTGGAGAAGCCCATAAGCTCCAGGAACTACCAGCAAATTCCAGGAACAATCAGATGATCAAAGGCCAGCAAGAAAACACAATCAACAAAAACTGGGGCAAATATGGCACCAACAGAACCCAGCTATCCTAATACTACAAGCACTGGGTGTCCTAACACAGCTGAGACACAGGAAAACCACTGTAAATCTATGCTAATGAAGATGATAGAGGTCTTTAAAGAGGAAAAGATAATCCCTCAAGGAAATACAGGAAAATACAATCAAATATATAGAACCCTTAAAGAGGAAATGAATAGATTACTTAAAGAAACACAGGAAAAAATAAGCACTTATTCTGCATGGAAAAAAAATCAACAAGGTCACCTCCCTTTGGGAAGTCTGAAACCCATGGCATCAACTAATCCCCAAATGATGTGCTAAGTGACAATATTGAGTCATGGTTATTGATTGTTACAATATAATTAGCGTCAGTTTTAGTTTCATCAAAGAAATTGCTCAGAAGTGCATCAACTTATTTTAAGGAGTATATACTGGAAAAGCAAGTAACATTGGCACTGGGTTTTTACTAGCAGAAATGAAGCAAAATGAATTGGATTGATACTATTTTTGGAAACCTTAGTAATATGCTAAGAGTTGTTAAGGAGCATTCCACTGAGTCAAAACTAAGAACCAAAAAAAAAAAAAAAAAAAAAAAGATAGTACAGAAAAACAGGCATTTGTTTAAGAGCCATTAATTATTAATGACTCAATAAAAAGAGCTGGAAGATTTTTTTAAATGACTTAAAACAAAGGGCATACTCGTTATTTTTACAGGAAGGACTCCTCAGTATACACGTGAAATAGTTTTGACTGACGAATCATAAAATAGTTGCCACTGTGCTTGTCTTTATCACATCCGCTGGTCTCCATTGTCTAATTTTTTTTTAATAAATTGAGGGAATAAAAGAGGAAACATCAGTAGGAAGATAATACCTTCCTTGAATGTTATTAAAATAAACTGCTCTAATATTTGTTTTCATTATATGCTTTGTAAAGATTCCTATCTTCTGTAAACTTTATACTTTTCACTGAGTGTTCAAAACAACTTTTTCTGTGAGGTGAAGCCAGTCCTACCCAACTATTTTACTTGTTTTTAATATGTGTTTATATGACTTAAGTACTGTCAACAGAATCAATCAGATGCCAGCTTTCCATGTACAAAATTCACAGCAGCACTTGAAGTGGTTCCTTTCACCAACTCCTTCTTCAACATTTCTTTTGCAGCAGTTTCGTGAAAATATACTCACAATGAAGACACTTATAGCTTCTAGTGAAATTCTGAGGATTATTCCTACAAACAGGAAATTATATTTGGCTTTATTATGCTAAGCAATTTTTATATGATAATGTAGGAAAATGATTAGTATTTAGTTATGTAGTGCATAGAGGAGGATTCAATGCCATGTTTTGGCAGAGAATGGTATAAAACCTTCTTCCCTAAGAGATCTGTACCATTCTCTGCCTTTATTGTGTACTCTCAAAAATTTATGCACTTGTAAACTTCTGAAAATATATCCATGAATTTTGAATGGTTTTAGTATATTATCAAATCACAATGAATGATTATTTCTGTTGATGGGTTAAGGTTTGTTTGTTGGTTTAATACCACGTAATATGGCATCATGTGAAAGACTAAAGTTATTTATTAAAAAATTGTTGTCTTTCGTACGTAAATCTTTGTGTGGTTTTTGGAAAAAAATACCAAAAAGCGCCCAAAACAAACAAATAAACAAAAAAAAGCTCCTTCTCATCCTCATTTAAGTGTTACTCTAATGATTTTAACAATCTTTTCTAAAATTTGCTGATAAGCTAGAGTAGAGAAAGAAGACTGAAATCCCATTAAAACAATTTTTCTCTAAGAACAAAGATTATTATTTAAACTATGTATGTGAAAAATGACAATTCTGAGTGTGTGTCTCTTTCTCTTTGTCTCTCTCTCTCTCTCTCTCTCTCTCTCTCTCTCTCTCTCTCTCTCTCTCTCTCTCTCTCTCTCTCTCCAAATGGTGTTGGTTGGCATCAAATCCTGATTGCTAATTTTCTGAAAAATAAAATTTGAAAAAGAGAAAAATATCTGGCTGAGGAAACCAGATTTAAGTGTGGGTGGAAATCAAGAACTGAGCACACTCAACAGGTAATGAAT
>OU015747.1:100366607-100413735 GCA_907169655.1 Acomys percivali
CACACACACACACACACACACACACACACACACACACACACACACACCATAAGCAGCAGGGCATTTGGGGAGTCATTAGTTATTGCACATATTATGTAGGTGACATGTTTAGAATGAAATTTACCTTTGGACTCTTTTTACACAAAGTAATTAAATTTATAATGTCCTTTCTCGCTTTCCAAGCTACAAATGTAGTTTGTAACCATTAAAATTTACTTATTTTTTGAGAACCTTCCATGCGCTGCTGAGCAGAATGGGCATTCTTTGACAATTGGGTGGTTCATTCAATAGATATCTGTTAGGTCCATTTGATATATGATGTCACACAGCTCTGAGGTTTCTCTGCTACTCTTTATCCAGATGACCTATCAAAACTAATATAAACATATTTCAGTGATGACTTATAATGATTTAACAACAGTAGCTCAGATTGTAACATCAGTTGCTCTTTAAATGAATAAAGTTTTATTTAACCCTCACTTAATTTTTTCTGTCTCAGTCAATAATACATAAATTTATTAGATTCGTTCTGAAAATATGTTTTGATTTACTAAAAATATTCTTTTCTCATTCTTTTCACAAATGTCCAATATTTTATATCATATAGTATATATGAGTTGCAACTATATTATGACTTACTTTAGTTCTTTGTATAGTTTTTAAAATGTTATTGTCATACCAATAATAAAATATAAATTATTATTGTAATATTTATTAATAAAAGTATGTAGGTAGCTAATCAGTAGTATAGCAATCTTTACCATTTTGATCTTTAATTGTTCACAGAGGCTTGGTTGCCAGGCTCTAATGTTATTTTGTAGTTTTCATTCATGAAAATTAGTAGATTAGAGAGGATTTTGTGATATTAACCTCTACTAGATGGAAGACATAGAAGATGCTTTCTAACCAGGACAAAATGATCAGTTTTCTCTACCATGCTCTGCAAAGGAGCATAGTGGGGTGATTATAGGCTCATTAATTAAAACAACAAAAAAAAGATAATTAAAACATGAGCCAAATAAGCCAATCTACCCTCAATATACTTTAGTTGAGTTTTGTTGGAGTGTTAGGAACCTTAGAGGAAAACAGAAACAAACAAACATAAAAACAAAGTAGAGAAGGATATTTGGTAAAGAGTGGAATTTGAGTTTTGAGAAATCAAAAGAGACAGTGAAGTTCATTAAACCATCAACATGCTACTTTGACTTTCTTTGTCACTCTCTTCACATTTTAAGATCTAGCATGTGTGGTGTAATTCCTATTGTTGTCTTTATCGTTTAAAATATGATGCTTTTATCTTCTCTTCTGAAAACTCAAGGTTGATAGCTGCCTTTTGTCCATATTGGATATTTGTTTCTCAAACTTTTAAATAATAAACAGGTGTAAAGTACATTTATAAAAAGATACATCCTTGGCTCTTAGTACTGTGGACTTTGTATTTATTCCTTCCACCCCAGATTACCTGCTACTTTAATTGAAATAGAAAGGCACAATTAAGGAAATAGCCCTTGTTATTTCTTGAGTAAGTCAACTAACAAAAAAAGGTTAGATTCTTTAGTGTTCTGAAGTACGGATAATATAATGTGTGTGTGTGTGTGTGTGTGTGTGTGTGTGGGTGTGTGTGTATGTTTCACTTACTTTATTTATAATTTATGTGTATTTTAATTCATTATTATAATCAACCTTCTATTGAATCAAGTTTGAATTGTTTCTTTGCCTAGAGACCTCTCCTAAGTATTGTGCCAGCATTGACTCCTTACACATAAAAGTGCCTTTGGTATTTAATAAGTTTATTAACTATTCATAATAAAATGACTATTATCTTAACTTGTGAAATTATTTCAGTTATCTGTATATCTGTACATTTGCAATAACTTACAATTTTTTTCAGCGTGTAACAATTTTGTAAAGATCTTTTCCTCTTATATTTGGATTTTCATTTAATAATTACTGCAGCTTAACAAGCCCATTGGTGATAATTTCTCCTTCTAGTTTCTTTTCCCCAAACAAATTCATATTTATCCTTATTGGTCACATGTTCCTGATAGGATGGTGTGATGGAAAGGGCATCAAACCCCTCAACTCCCTGCCACGGTCTGACATATCTGATCTGAGTTACACGAACACTGAAGAGACAGTCTCACTCCTACTAAATACTCCCCAATATTTCCAAAGCCTTCTGTGATTTTTATGCAAGTGAATAAACCATTCCATGACTTCATCTTCCACTGCTTCTCTTTCTTCCTCTTCCATTATCTTCCTCTATCCCTATCTCCTGTCTCCTCTCCTCTCCTTTCCTTTTCTCTCCGCTGATCACTTCTACTTCCCTTTCTTTTCCTTCCCTGAACTTTCTCCCTCACTTCTCTGTTTATTATATTCTCATAGCATCTTGGCAGAGACTTGTGAATGAATAAAAGAAAATCTAGATGACTACCCTTCCAGGGTTGAATGGATGCTGATTTATTCTAAAAATGCGTCACTCTATAATTTTTATTGCTGTTTCAGTATTGATGTACAAGGATGTTGATTATAAACATGTGAATTTGAAAACTTGAACCAATGTAAAAATGCTTTACTTGTTATATATTAGGCAAAGTATTATTTAAACCATAAAATAAAATACTATAAACTACAATAACTAAGTTACATTTCCTGGTTTTATTCTTTATCTCAATTTCTTGAGGTTTTTTTACATCACTATTTCTTTGTTATGGTTTTCATTCAGCCATAATTTTTAGGCATTATTGTCTTATTGTTCCTCAATGCTTCACATAAATTTCACATTTCTTATGCTTGGAGACAAATTATCAATACATACTCAAGGTCAGTTGTTCTATTCTAGATAGCCAAAGTACATTATATTTAGTATGTCAAAGTTATAATGTCACAGAAGAAAACAAAACAAGATAACAAGCAGGTCACTGAATAAAGGATGGGGAACCATGATTATCAGTTTAATTTACTGTTTGGGCAAGGATTTACAACTCTGAGAAACTTATTCATAAATTGTAAAATAATGTTAATAGGTATTCTTATTGACATTTTTTAGTGAAACATCCCTAGAAATTTAAAATATTAACAATTATGAGAAATTAAATACTTAAAAATGGTGTTTTAAGAATATTTTAAAAGGAATTTCTATCATGTAGTTTTTTATTAAACTAATTTATTTATTTATTTTCTTTTCTTTATTTTTTGAGGTCAAACTAGTGTCTTTACTTCTCTTTTTTTTTATTTATTTTTTTATTAATTTATTCTTGTTACATCTCTATGGTTATCCCATCCCTTGTATCCTCCCATTCTCCCCCCTCCCATTTTCCCCTTATTCCCCTCCCCTATGAATTCCCGAAATTTGTGGATAAATGGATTGAGCTAGAAATGATCATAATGAGTGAGTTAACCCAGGAGCAGAAAGACTCAAATGGTATATACTCACTTATATCTGCATACTAGCCCAAGGGGCATGTCCCACGAAAGCCTTCCCTTACCAGGAAACTGGGACCGAGGGGAGGACATCCTATTGGGACTCTAGATGAGAGAACCATGTGAGAATAGCAATGTAGAAGGATTCAGTGGGTCCTAGAAACCTACAAGTAGAACATTATGATAGGCAGATTTGGGCCAAGGGGTCCCGCTCAAACTAAGGCACTAGCCAAGGACAATACAGGCGGTAAAATTTAAACTCCTACCCTGATCTAGCCAATGGACAGGACAGTCTCCACACTTGAGTGGAGAGAGGGATTTGACTTTCTCATGTACTCTGGTGCCTCACATTTGACCATGTCCCCTGGAGGGGGAGACCTGGTGGCACTCAGAGGAAGGACAGCAGGTCACCGAGAAGAGACTTGATACGCTAATTTATTTTTTTAAATGCTCTCAAGAAAACTACCTTTTGTTTAGAGTTTAGTAATAAAGTTTAAAAACGCTTCCAATAAGAATGATTTAACAACTTTAGTGAATTGTTTTCATATGTTTTTAAGTTCTATAATTGATGAATTGGCTTGCAGAAATTCTACTATTTTCAAATGCTATTATATCAGACCTTGGATAGATAAGATCTTGATATTGTTTTTCAAGAATGCTCAAAAATCTTCTTTAATATATTCATTAAAATAATCAGAGTTATGTAGATGAGTAACTGGGTCTTCAGAAAACATATTTACTTCATCTTTGAAATAGTGTATTTGGAACAAATTTTTTCTTATTTTATCAAATCATGTGTATGAGACAGTAGTGTTGGAAAGAAAAGTAACAATATTTTAAATGAGTGCTTTTCAATTAATCAGCCAAGGATGAGGTGATAGGAGTAAGAAACTCATCAGTTCAAAGAATATTTGATGAGTTTTGACTGAAGCCCTATTATCCAGGAAATATTTTTACCATGTAACTCACATGCCATGAAAGCAAATACTTATCATCTATATAGGATGTTTCTTATTAATAACAAGTAAAAGAGGTTTGTTACAAAGCTTTTAAGGACTTACCATTAACTGCTTCATAATTTATTATTCACACATCATACAAGTTCAAAGATACCAAATTCTGAAGTTCAATGGTTTTATTTGTCTGGCTATGGTTGTATTAGTCCCATATTTTACTAAATGTAATATTATTTGCTGCTATACATCACTTACATGTTAATTGCAATTTGGGCAGTTGTCCAGGAAAGTCTAACCATTTCCTAGAACCTAAAGTATCTAACTGAATTCTGTATAAGTGTTTTAGGTCATAGATGATACAATGTCTCTTAACAATGTTATAATATGATCTCCATAAAAGCAGGTGGCTGAATTGAGCTAAATTAACGCTCAAAAAACTTATTGTTCCTCAAATTATTTTTTAAGTGCATGTTTTGTGTTGCTGAACAGTAAAATAAAAATACTGTACATAGTAAACTAGTGATATACCACCAAACTGCATCCAATTACATAAAAAGTTTACAGGTATCTAAAAATTATAGGAATTAGAAAAATATTAATGAGCCAAGTTTGTTGACATTATGCCCTTAGTCCCAACATTTGGGAAACTGAGGGAGGTATATCTCAATGAATTCCAGGTAATCCTGGTGTATATGGCAAATTGTAGGCCAGTCAGGATAAATAATAAGATGATGTGTCAAAAACAAACACATAAAATAAATAAATCAATGTTTTCTAAGACTTCTATGATTAACTTGTAACACATTTAAGAGTATCTTTCTAAAACTATTATTTGTATATATTTTCAGGTGGTACAGATATTACAAAAGTGGATGAGTTCAGATGTCAGTGATAATGTAAAGTGGATTAGAATGTTCCAATGTTATTCTTGAATTCATTGCTTCATGAAGACAAGCTTGGCAAGGTTCAGTATCAGTGCATTCTATAAAATCCTTTAGCATTCTCTTCCTTCTTGTATTCTTGACATTGTAAAAAGTATAAAAATCATTGTGACATTTTATGCTGCTTTACTATTTTAATATTTTCATTAATTTTAAATTTACACTTTAATTTTTTTGAGAGTACGCGTTCATGCTGTAAAGGGACATTCTCACATGACATGGTATGGGTTGCAGGTCAGAAGACAACTTATAGTGCTTATTTCACTCCTTCCCCAAATGTGGATTCTGGGAGTTGATCTCAGATCATCAGTCCTGTCCTCTGGATGGGGGGTGGAGGAGTGGGGCCAGTGGCACTCAGAGGAAGGATAGCAGGCTACCAAGAAGAGACTTGATACCCTATGAGCATACACAGGGGGAAGAGGTCCCCCTCAATCACAGTCATAGGGGAGGGGAGTAAGGGGGAAATGGGAGGGAGGGAGGAATGGGAGGATACAAGGGATGAGATAACAACTGAGATATAATATGAATAAATCAATAAAATATATTAAAAATTAATAAATAAATAAACCCTTTTATTCATAGAACTACTAAGATGCCCTTTTAATTCTTAAAACTCATTACCAGTTGGACACCACTTGGGCTTTTTATTGCTCTTGGCAAACTTGTTTTAAGTCCAATGAAATATTCCCCTCATTATAAGTGTATGCTGTGGATTTAAGCTGATCAACTTTGTAAACAGTTTGATAGCAATCTTTAAGAGTATAATTGGATTTTTTGCACAGTTATCAATATAAAGCCAAAAGTTGCCCTTTCAAGATCTGTGAAGAACTGTGTTTGAATTGTGAATGGTTTCATTAAATATGTAGATTTATTTTAGCAGGATGATCACTTTTACTATATTGATCTTATCAATCCTTTAGCTTGGGAGGCCATTCTGTATTTTTCAATCTCTTTTCTTTTTCCTTTTATTTTTTTATTTTTATTTTTTGCATTTTGCGACACATGTTTTATAAATTTTCATAAGGTCCGTTTGGTTCCAGCATTTTGCTGTTTACTTTCTATCTTGATAATATGTTCATCTACAAGATGGATATCAAAATCACTGACTATGTATGAGGGTGAATATGAGATTTAAGCTGTGGTAGTGTTTCTTTTTTGAACATGGGTATCCTTGTATTTGATGCATAGATGTTAAGAATTATAATGACATCTTGGTAGTTTTTTCTTCAGTGAGTATGTGTTGTTTGGTGTCCTTCCCTATCTTTTACATTAGTTTTGGTTTGAAATGTATTTTGTCAGATCTAAAATTGAGTATACTAACTTACTTCTTAGGCCCATTCACTTGGAATATTATTTTCTATCTCTTTACCATGAATTTATCCTATCCTGAATGGTAAGTTGTGTTTCTTTGATTCAACAGAGAGATAGGTCCTGTTTTCACATCTACTTTGTGAATCTGTTTCTTTTTTTTTGTGGAATCAAGACTATTGATGTTGAGAGATAGCAATGACTAATATTTGCTGGTTTCTCTTATTTTGCTGTTGCTGGAGGAATGTTTTTATGCCTCTCTCTCTCTCTCTGTGTGTGTGTGTGTGTGTGTGTGTGTGTGTGTGTGTGTATGTGTTTGTGTGTGTGGGGGGGTGGGGTGGGTGTGTTTCTCTCTTTTGATTTGCTGGACTAGCATTAGTCATTCTTTGTGGTTTCTTAGGTGTGGCTAACCTCTAGGTGTGGATTTTTCTTCTAGTACTTTCTGGGTTGTGATATATATACATTTTTTTAGATAAATGTTGATTAAATTTGTTTTGTTTTTTGGAATGTTTTATTTTCTCCATCTATTGTGATTAAAAGTTTTTCTGAGTTTAGTAATCTAGACTGCCATTCCTGGTCTCTTAGAGTCTGTAGACTAACTGTCCAATCCCTTTTACTCTGATAGGTCTACCTTTATATTTATAACTTGGCCATTTCTCCTTGTAGTCTCAGAATTCCTTATTCAAGTTCCTAATATTATTTCTTTTTATGCATGCTTAGGTTTAATATTTTGATTATTATGTTCTGATGGAAATTTCTTTTCTGGTTCAGTCTATTATTGGTGATCTGTATGATTCTTTTACATTGGTAGGCATTTGGTCAGAGTATAATTATTTTCTATGATTTTGTGGAATTTGTTTTCTATACCTTTTAGTTGGTTTTTTTTTTAATTTCCTCTTTTTGTATTATAGTTTCATAGTATCCAAGAGTTCCTAGATGTTTTGTTCCAGAATGATTTTAGATATAACATTTTCTTTCACTGAGGTATCCATTTCTTATACAATGTCTTCAATGCATAAGATTCTATCTTTCATCTTTTGTGTTCTGTTGCTGTGAGTTGCCTCTGAGTTTCCTGTTCAAGTTCCTAAATTTTTCGTATCTAGATTTCTTTTAGTTTGGATTTCCTTATTGAAGCAATTTGCATTTTTCCTTTTCTTCTATTGTTTGTGTTTTCATAGATTACTTTAAGGTAATTATTCATTTCCTAGTCAGTGGCCTCTATCTTATCCGTAGGAATTATTTTATATATCCATCTTGTGCTGCATATCTGTTGTAATTCTCAGGGATTGCTGTGATTGGATTACTGAGCCATTTTGCCTGGCAGTTATTGATTTTTTTTTTTACACTTGTATCTAGGCCTTTGGTACTGTAAAGATCATAATTTTATGTGCCGATTTATGATTTTATCTATGTTGGGTGTGTGCTTCATCCCTTGGTTTATGTTTTCCTCCCTGGTTCTTAGGCTGGTATGGTGTTGTCTGCTAAGGAATTCTTTTGGTTCTTCCTAGGTATAGACAGTAGACTTTCCTGGAAAAATTGGTTCAAGTTATTGGGAGCTGACACTTAGGAACGGAGTTGGAATAAGAGTCCTAAGGAGGTTTTTAGGACAGCAGAAACCACAGTATTCCACCGGTATCTTCATAGTTCCCTGGAGAGAGCAGAGAGTGAGGAGAGACTACATCAGGTAATCTGACGAAGCTGAAGTTGAGAATGGGGACTTGTAAACAGAGAGGAGAGAGAGTGAAGCTCCACACATAGTCTACCTGTTCACCTGGCCCACTTGCTTTTCTGGCTAGGGTGAACCGAGGGGTCCCCAGGAACTGCCTGTTGGAGTTTATAGCTTAGATAATGGGATAGTGGGGGAAAGAATATTTGGACAGGAAGATCTCTGTGATCCACTAGGCGCGTGGCAGTAAGGAAGTGGCAGCAAGCCAGTTGGCTACAGAGCTGGAAATGAGAATGGTAATTTGAATTTAGAGGAGGGAGTTATGTTACCTGTTTCCCTATCCAGAGTGCACTTTCATTACTATTAATAAATTACTTTTTGTTATTTTAAAAATCTAACTTATAAATATAATATTAACCAATACATTAAAAATTATATCACTAGAGAGAATATAATGAGTCAATATTACCACATATAGGGCAGTGATGGATTTCTAACAAAACATTGTATTTTCCAGCCATAAAATTAGCTCATTGCCAGAGGGACCACAAAGATATCTACGGTGGGAAAAAAACCTAATAACTCGTTGCTATCATCTTGATTATGCATCAGCTGGTTAATGGCTATGCTGACAGATGACCAGTCATATTTCCTAGGGCAGCAAACACACACACACACACACACACACACACAAACACACACACACACACACATACACACACACACACACACACACACACACACACACACACACACGTGTCAGAAGGTTAGTAGCACATATCACATTCTTAAGAGAATACTTTCCAAATGACAGATTGAGTATTGTGAACACATGTCAGTCCCTGAACTTCTAGAAGCCTTTTGTTCCAAAAACAGATTTTCATTTAATTTGGGGAGTATTTTATAGCTCTTCACTTTGCAATTAGCTTAGAAGTTGATTATGTCCATTGAAATGGGAGGAAACAAGCTATTAATTATAGACTTAAACCCAAACTGATGGGAACATCAATAATATTACTGCAATTTCCTCAATACATTCTGAATCAGAAGGTCTTACACAAGCATTCTTGAGGAAAGAATTTTATGTCCTTATACATGGAGACAACGTATTGATTGCTATTATGGCATTATTAAGATGATCTGAGGAGACAGTCTGCAGAAAAAATATTAAAGTGAACGAGATATTTCACTATAGCAATTTATCATTTCTAAAAATAGTACATGTAATTTTTAATCCTAACCACATATATTTTAAGTAATATATTTTGACTTGAAAACCCTTAGAGTATAAATACATTAAAAACTCAGCAATAAACATTCCATTTAATTAAGGGTAGGTTATTTTCTGCACTTTTTTATTCACTCAAAATATTCACTGTGAGACTAGTTAGGGACTAGTTACTTATTGGAGGGAGGGACAGCAGAACTAATGAAGCTTGTAACTGACTGGGCAGCACAGTTCACTTAAGTGTCCCGTTCCTGAGTGTGTAAACCAGTGGGTCTCTGATTCTTCTGCCTTCTCTTGGGCTCACTTATTATTGTTTGTCTTGCCCAACTTCATTGAGATAATTTTTCTATTATCTTATTATATTTTATATTGTTATTTTTGAATGAATGAATCAATGAATGAAAACCTAGCCATTAGGTAAATGGGTAATAACTGAACTGTCATTTATACCTTCTGGAGAGGGAATATTAGTTATCTCCAATGAAGTAACACTGGGTATATCAACCAATCCGGGGAAGGAGCAGCTGACTAACATATATTAGACTTCATAGTTATTTTTGTGTGTGCTATTATTTGGCTTCAGTTTGGTGTTTTGTTTTATTTTTACTTTTGTTGTCTTCTTTTGTTGTTTTATTTCAGTCTTGGCTTGGCAGGTTTGTTTTGTTGTATTGGCTTTTTGTTTTTTGAGAAAGAACTTAAAGTTGAGTGAATACAGGAAAAAAAATCTGGAAGGATTAGAAGGAGGGGTAGACTAGGTTAAAAATGTATTTAAATTTAAATATTGTTTTAATTCCTTAAATGGTTAGAAGAAAAAGTGGGGAACTCATTGGCACAGGAGACAACTCCCTGAACAGAACATCAACACCCCAGACCTTAAGGTCAACAATTAATAAATGGGACTCATGAGGCTGAGAAGCTTCTGTAAGGCAGGAGACAGTGTCAACAGAACAGAATGACTGAGAATGGCTGAGAAACACTTAAAGAAATGCTTAATGTCCTTACTCATCAGGAAAATGCAAAATCAAAACAACTCTGAGATTCCATCTTACACCCACCAGAATGACTGAGATCAAAAACTCAAGTGACACCACATGCTGGAGAGGATGCTGGTGGGAATGCAAACTAGTACAATCACTTTGGAAATCTGTCTGGCGCTATCTCAGAAAACTGGGAATAAGGCTTCCTCAAGACCCAGCTATTCCACTCCTTGGAATATACTCAGATGATGCTCCAGCACAAAACAAGAACATTTGCTCAGCCATGATCATAGAAGCCTTATTCATAATAGACAGAACATGGAAACAGCCTAAATGTCCCTCAGTAGAAGAATGGATAAAGAAACTGTTGTATATTTACACTATGGAATACTACTCAGCTATTAAACACAAGGAATTCCCAAAATTTGTGGATAAATGGATTGAACTAGAAATGATCATAATGAGTGAGTTAACCCAGAAGCAGAAAGACTCAAATGTTATATACTCATTTATATCTGCATACTAGCCCAAGGGGCATGTCCCATGAAAGTCTTCACTTACCAGGAAAGTGGGACAGAGGGGAGGACATCCTATTGGGACTCTAGGTGAGAGAACCATGGGAGAATGGGGAAATAGAAGGATCCAGAGGGTCCTAGAAACCTACAAGTAGAACATTATGATGGGTGGATTTGTGCCAGGAGTCCTAATCAAACTTTGGCACCTGCCAAGGACAACACGTGCAGTAAACTTCGAACCCCTACCCAGATCTAGCCAATGGACAAGACACTCTCCACACTTGAGTGGACAGTGGAGTCTGACCTTCACACAAACTCTGGTGCCCCATATTTGACCATGTCCCCTGGATGGGGAGGCCTGGTGACACTCAGAGAAAAGATAGCAGGCTACCAAGAAGAGACTTGATACCCTATGAGCATATACAGGGGGAGGAGGTCCCCCTCAGGAACAGTCATAGGGGAGGGGAGTAAAGGGAAAATGGGAGGGAGGGAGGAATGGGAGGATACAAGGAATGGGATAAAGATTGAGATGTAATATGAATAAATTAATAAAATATATTTTTAAAAGGTATAATTAAAAAGAGAGACTGACTAGTCATACAATAAAAAGGAAAAGCATACATGAATATAAACACGTGGATTTGTTGCCAACTGTCTTGAGACACTCTCACTAGAAGTATACTTTTCCTTTTATACTTTAAACATGGAGAATCAGCATAGTCTGAAGTAACTAAACTTATTGATAATTTACAAAAGTACAATAGTTAATTTTGTTTATTTATGGAATTTTTTGATTAATATATTTTAAATATTCTTGTATAATAGTCTAAGAATATATGATTTTTTGACAACTAATATTTTAAGAAATATAGTTTGCCTTCAATATTCTAAATGTTCATAAGCAATGGATTTACTGTTACATGTATGAATAACAATGAATGGGAAATTATTGGTTTCTTTTTTATTGATTACATTTTTCTCCTAATTCTATCTTTGTGGATTTATGTTCTGTAAGTTACTATACTATATACATGTTGGCTAAGAAGTATAATATTCCTCAATGAGTTCTAATTAAAAAATTTATTTATAATATGTTTATAATTTACATATTATTATAATATTACCTTCTCAATGTTATCTCAACCATATGTGTGTATATTTTTAATTTTTATTTATTTCTCAAACTTGTAATACATGTTTTAAGTACATGAAAGTATAATTTTTAAAATTCTGTTCATTTTTGATATGGCCTTTAGATTCAAGTGCACTCTTCTTTCAATGTGCTTTTCCCCCCAAGAATCTACTGATGCCACTTTCTCATTAAACTTCATTGATTTTCCTTAAATTTTTATGAACGAAGACACTTCTTAGTATTTATTTACTATTTTTAATTATTTTAAAATATTGCATAGTGATAAAAATGCTACTATGTCATAAAATATTAAATTAGTGCTCTAAAATATACCTTATTAAGAATTGACTTATTATGAAATGTGAGAGCAGTCTGTATATTTAACCATCACATTAGCAAATTTAGTTATCTTCTCTTAAGCTTAATATATGACCCCCAAAATATACAAAATTTTCAGTTTGATCATTTCTAAAAATTGTGATATAACTAAAAGGATACCAATAAATTGTTTAAATCATTGTAACTGTCTCTTGTTATACAAACTGAGTCAGGGCCACAGAGAAAACTTATGTTTTTTTCTGTGAATTTAAGAAATATTTCCATTTATTACCTATTTCTGTGTCTCCTGTGACCATATGATCATATAAATAAGCCACGACTGCTAACACAACTACTCTACCTCTTTACATACTTTTTGTTCCTTCCACTTTTTCCTATTTAATATCGTTATATAACCATTGATCCTGAATTACACTTTGGGCTTGTCTGGTAGAGAACAATTTTCACTTGAATAGTTCAGATATCTTGCTGTCCTAAAGAAATGTTCTGTGTTATTAACTGATTTTTATTCTTAAATACTTTCTAACATCCAGAGTACCTGAGGGTTTTCCATATAATCTCTTCATGTTTATTTATGTGCCAACTCTGGTAAGCCTAACCTTATCCTTTTAATGATTTACTTAGTATTTAGCATTAGAAAAAGAAACCCTCTGAATTTATGGAATGATAGAATTAAATAACTCCCACAGAGATTACACAGGTGTAAGAGATAAAAGATACACTTGGAGACTATATGTCAAGAGGATGGATTAGTTATTTTCCTAAGAGAAATATTATGTATGACAAGACTCATTGAGATGAAAATATTATTGTGATAAGAAGTATTGAAAGCACATGATCAGATTGAATCAATTTCTATCACAAGTATCTTGATAATTAAGACTGGAAAATCCGCTAAGAATAAATATAGAAAAGTTTGCTTTCAGAGTGTTCGTTAGATGTATTCTTTTTTATTTTATTATTTATTTGTTTAATGTGCCTACCTAGTTTCTAATATAGAGTAGAAAATGTGTGATTTGGGGTGTGTGGGGAGTTAGAGAGGAGCTGGTTGTAGTTGAGGAGAGGCACCATAATCAGAATATATTGTATGATAATTTCAATTAAAACTTTACTTTCGTTAGTCATTGTTTTGTTTTCTTTTTTAGTGTGTGTGTGTGTGTGTGTGTGTGTGTGTGTGTGTGTTTTGCTTGTATGTATGTTGCTGTATTTGTAAGAACTAAAGTTGTCCTGTAAGCCCCACTTGCCCAAGGACAGATACTATCCTGGAATTCTGGGAGAGCATAACAAGTCATGAGATTTCTTTTCAGTAAACAAGATTGGTGCCCCAATAGCACAGAGTGTGCTTGATCACAGGTAGGCAGGATATATATATATATATATATATATATATATATATATATATATATATATATATATATATAGTTAGGAAGTATGTCAAGATGAACACTAACCCATGACTAGACGAAGGTGGGCAGTACCATACCCTTGTGGGTTTTGCCTTTATGAGTACCTGACTAACCTAATACAGTGCTATTCTCTTATATTTTTGGTTGTGAGCCTAGCCTTTAACGGCTGAGCCATCTCTCCAGCCCAACAGTGCTATTCTCTAGGGATGCTTGCTATGGACTTAGTCAGGATCCGTCTTCCTGGCCAGTATTTAATAAAGTTTGTTTTAATTGCGCAGTTATATATTTGTTCTTTCTTCTTGTAATTCTTGGGTTTAATCCACCATGTGCATTTGTGATCCTATGGAAACCTGAAAAGGGTAATCAATTCCTGAGACTAGGATTCAAAGGGCTACTGCACGGGTGATGAATGGGAAAGCTGGGTCACCTCGAAAAGTAATCAGTGCTCATAATTGATAAATAATTTCTTCAGCCCTATGGACATCATTTTGCCTATAAAAATAGTGTTGTTGTGTGATTTTACTCCTTTTTTTAGAATATATAACACACAATGATGTTTTTGATACATGTTATGAATTCTGCAGTGCATCTTAAAATATTTTATGTATACTTAGTAGAAGAAGATAGTGAGACATGACTAGATTTAGGTGTCTTCACAGTGAGTGTTGGCCAAAGTAGATCCTAGTATTTAATAGCAAACTTGTCTTGGAAGGAGTACAGTAAGAAATCATCTCCCTACCCCTCCACTGTGGAACAAACATACAGACAGACCTGAAGAATGCCTCAAATTGTTGGCAGGGACTTCACTTGCACTTCAGGTATGGTCACTTTCCCTCTAAATGGATGAAGAGATGCTAAAAAGCCCTTCTCTAAAGAAAATTAATCTCAGTCCAGCATTTTAGACTGTCCCACAGAAGACTCTAATTATGTCTGGAATTTCTCAGCATTTAGAAACTATACCACAAATGCTATTCCTAGATTGTTTAACATTCCCCCCCCTCCATTTTATATGGGCTCCTACAAAGGTATTATTCATCCGAAATTAGTCAGAAAATGACATTCCATTTTCCTTAAGGGGGGTTGGGTAGGTGTGAGGTTGCTTTCTTGAGGGATAGATGTTTGTTTTCATTGGGAGTTGGTTATAAGTTATTATGGGTCTTATTTAGAAAGAAAATAACACTGAACTCAGGAATATCTCTCCTTTCCTTTATATTTGATTCCTAGGTTGAGAGATAGGGGTTGAAAAGAAAGAAGGGGGAATATAGATGTATAAAGGGAAGATAAGACAAGAAGAAGATTAATGAATCTATTCCACAACGTTATGCCTTAATTGTTACTCACAGGGATATTTTTTAATTCCCTGGTATAGAATTTTGTACATAGATGCAAAATAAGTTTCAATTTAGGTACATTGATATAGAATCCAAATTTATGATTATTCTTTACACACATTATATATATTCTACTTTAAAATGTGGTATTGTATGCATACAACTCCATTATAATATAAGGTTTACTTCCAGTACTTTGGAAGTGCTATTGAAGGCTGTTTATGTGAAGTAAGTTAAACAAGTTAATTGTTAGTTGATCAAATCATAGTCATATCAATTACTGGTCTATTTTTATTCACAAGAATATATGTCCTAGGAGTGACAGATAGATAAGATTCTATAGAAAGATAAGGTAAAATTGATAGATAAGGTCTTCAAAAGACTCAGAGACCTACAGAATATGGCATTTAAAGATGTTTTTATTACTTCAAAGATAGATTTACAAGAGACAGGTTTACTCCTGGCAACACCCAGCCAACCTCAAAGAAGATAATGAGCATAAAAGAACTACCTTATGGAGATGGCTTCAAATGCAGCAAACCAGTCACTGGGAAAAATATCCTCTTTTGGCTCCAGACAGAACTCTGCCTAAAAATGGTCAAACATGGGTGCAGGCAGAGTCTATGACAAAACTTTGCCAAGACAGGGTAAGCAAGTCCTCAACAATTCCTGCCTCACGAATATGTCTGTCAGAAGAACATTATGGCAGGCAGATTTGGGCCCATGGGTCCTGCTCAAACTATGGCACCACCAAGGACAATACAGGCTGTAAACTTCAAACCCCTACCCAGATCTAGCCAATGGGCAGGACATTCTCCACAGTTGAGTGGAGAGTAGGGACTGACTTTTATATGTACTCTGGTGCCCCATATTTGACCATGTCCCCTGGAGGGAGAAACTTGGCGGCACTCAGAGGAAGGATAGCAGGCTACCAAGAAGAGACTTGATACCCTATGAGCATATGCAGGGGGAGGAAGTCCCCTTTAGGCACAGTCATAGTGGAGGGGAGTAAGGGGAAAATGGAAGGGAAGGAGGAATGAGAGGATACAAGGGATGGGATAACCATTGAGATGTAATATGAATAAATTAATAAAATATTAAAAAATTAAAAATTAAAATGAATCACTCTCAAAAAAATTATATATAAGAAGGAAAGTCCAATAAGAGACCACCATCAAATAATTTGCAGAGTAGGAATGCCCAACAACCAGGAGTCTTGCACATTGTGAAAATAAGAAGGAAACCAACCTAAAACGTGCACTGAAAGCATTTTCCAAAGCTATGTGAAGGCACAAGACACAACTAGTCAGAATTCAAATGTAGGTAAATAAATTGAGTACAAAATGATGTGAGAATTTGGGGACATACCTATATTGTGGTTCTCTTTGAAAGGGTACTCTGTCAAAACTACAAATTCATGAATCAGAAGCAGATTTTACTATATCTGAATTTTATATAATAAAGTATTTGTCTCACTTTAAAAAAAGAATTAAAGGCATCTCTGAATAATAAAATATACCTTTTTTGATAGTTATCTTTCTGCTTTCTCAGTAAATAGGCATAAGAGATATGAAATATAAATATTGAAAAGTATTTAATAACTAAGTTTTTATATGAGCAAATTATTCAATTTAATAGAAAAATTATTCAGCAATTCTTATGCAACACACATTTTGCAGTCATATACATTTTCTTAATTAATTCAGAATTATAATTCTTGTGCACCTTCTCTAAGATTTAAGGTTGTAATTTAAAGAAGAATATATCAACTGTGCACAAAGAACTACAAGCAATTGAGGAAACTTGAGAGAGGTAGAGGTAGTCTTCCTTACATAAGAACACACCAACTGATTGTCAAATGCCAAATGATTGATCCTGAAATATAGCTGTTTGGGTAGCATAATATGGACAGAGCAGAATGGGTTATATTTACGAATATATACACATACATACATACATATATAAATATGTGTGGGGTGTGTGTGTGTGTGTGTGTGTGTGCGCACGTGCGCGTGCTATAAAAGTTTGTGAAAAAGAGGCCATGGATATAAAAATTATGTGAGGATGTGGATGGGAATGTGGAGTGCTTTATGGGAAGAAAGAAAACGGGGAAACATTTTAATTATAATGACAAAAGGAAAATACAGTCATTATATTTATTCTGTAGAGAGAAAATCCCAATATATAAGATACAATCTCAAAGTATTGTATACTAAGGAAAGAGCGGAGTGCTCAGGTTCCTATTTTTGAACAACTTCCTTATAGAAATGAAGAGGTGGCAGAATGACAAAATGGATCTTTATACTTTTGGTCATAATTAAAGATTGTATATTGGCTTCATAGAAGTGACAGGTTGCATATTTGTTATACTTTCTGTATCTTACACTAATATCAAAAGCCAGGCATAGCCTTGGTAGAAAGGAACAGGCAGACATTTCTGCATTCCATCATAATTATACTATATATTTATAAGTTCTTGGGAAAATTTACAGGACAAGCTGATGTAAGTGATACTTGTGCAATAATGGCAGCTTAACCCTAAAGTGGCTGTAGCTTTGTGAAGCTGAATATGCAATGCTGCTTCAGAATAAAGCTCAAGGAGCTTATGCATGCATCTCACATAAAAGATTAGATTTAACATGTATTATTTTTATGTATGTGCCAAACTTCAAATTCTAGGTCTTCAAAAGTAACAAATCAAACCTTTCTTCTTATTTATACACCAAACAAAGTGTATATGTATAACAGAAACATTTTAACTCACAGAGTTCAAGGGACTGAGAGTAATCTACCAAAATAAGAGTCAGTAGATGTGAAGGAAAAACAAAACAAAACAAAAACAACAAAAAACAAACAAAACAAAAAATCGCATCAAGTTTAATCTAGGGAGATTTATTGAAAATTTGGTTGAATTAGTGTTTAGTTTAAATAAAACATCATTTTTATTTTATTTCTTTATTTTTGCCTTTATAGAGCTAATGTGAGTGTGAAAGTTCCTGGCATAGAGGTGGAGGTCAGAAAATAGCTTTAGATAACAGGTTCTATCAGGCTGGTGAGAAGAACCTTCACTATTTGAGGCACCTTACCAGACAGAAGCAGAACTTTTAGTAAATTCAGTAATTCTCATGTTGTTTCTAAAAAAATTAATGGAAGTTTTTTTTCATGTTGATGAGCGATTGAGTAGAGGTGAGGATATTCTACACCATTCAATACATGTTTCTCTGTATGAAGTAGTTTGAGTTACACTGAGTAAAGATCAACTCCATGTTTAGAATACGTGCATCAAAGTGGTTTAATGCATGTAGTAAAAAGAACCTTCAGTGCACTCATATCACTTAGTTGAAGGAGCAAAATTTGGATGTAAATATTTTTAGGTCTTAGTTTATTGTTGAAAATTTATTTTAAAAATAAAAATTAAAAAAATAAAAATACATAAAGAGAAAGCACAATTCGTATTACTTTTTAAATTGATAATATAATTATAGGACATATGCTTTAACAAGTTCTATGAGATGATAAAAGATAAAAATACTTATAAGTATTAAAAAAATGAAAACGATTATCCTTTTTTTTCATGGACACTTGAATTATAAGAATTTCCAGAGGTTCCCAAATCAAAAGCATGAAGTGTTATTAGTCCATTTATGTTTACAAATAATATTTATTATATGTTTGCTCACTATACCTCTGGGAAGATAGATAGATATTTCATTACATTTAATAAGAACCAGCTATTAGTAAAACCATTAAGTTCTAAATGTATATTTCAAACTACCTGTATTATATATCTTTCTGTATGTTGGTAGATATTACAGTTAAAATTATACAATAAGATTAGCATTCAACTTTTCAGAACAAAGAACTATTGTTTTATAAGATGATCATATCCAGTTATCCTCTTATTAATATTTAAAACTTCCTGTTGTTAAAAATATTATAACACACTTCAGAATTTACAATTATTATGCTTTTGCTACTAGTTAATGAGGAGATATTGTTGTCTGTTTGGGACAGTCTTACTATGTAGTCTATGAATAACATGTAGCACCCCACCTTGTATGCTATATTTTAACTATACTTTTATATTTGTTACATTTTTTTTTACAAAGGGGCTTGGAAGAAAGGACTCTTGCTCTCTCTCTCTCTCCCTCCCCCCCCCTCTCTCTCTCTCTCCATTTCTCTCTCTCCATTTCTCTCTCTTCATTTCTCTCTCTCTCTCTCTCTCTCTCTCTCTCTCTCTCTCTCTCTGTGTGTGTGTGTGTGTTTGTGTGTGTGTGTGTGTTTCCATATTTGTGGGGTGAGTTTAGCTGATTTTCTATCAAGCGGTGCGGGGGTTGTATGGAACTTATTGTCTCTACATTTGAATCTATCCATAGTTTTGGCATAAACCAGTAATCAGCATTCTTTGCATCAGTTCCTGCTGACTTCCCTCAATGATATCCAATATGACTTGCAATTCAACAGCCAAATGCATCTCAAGTCAATTTTGGTCATGATCTTTATAGCAGCAATATAAAACAAACCAAGACCCCATGAGTCATTTCTTGATGGGCTCTGCAATTAGCTGAAGAATGGACTCAGAGGAATCCACAGACATATGTGACAATAAAAGATAGTATTTCATTTCATTAAATGTTAGGTGTTAGGTATGTCATATACAAAAACTTATTATAGGACTAAAGCAATTTACCTCTTCTCTGGTAACTCGGTAAAGTCTGCTGATCTGCTGCTTGATCTCATAATTATGCAAAAATAAATTCCCCATCGTCAGCAAGATGAGTGCCTAAGAATGTCCCTTTCCATAATACTGCCAAATGAGTTCCATTCCTGGGACCCACACAACAACTTATTACTGCAGCATGTAGTCTGACTTCCACAGGTGAAGTAAATTCTCCAGTACAGTTTTCAGAAAGTTTCATTTTTCTACACAGTGATTAATATCGTACAAAATATTTCAATGGTAATGTCTAAAATAAAAACAAAACAGTACAAAACAAAACATAACAAACCCCCAAGACTTTTCTTAAGACCCTACCATAAATCCTTGTTCAATAAAATTTCATTTATGTATTTGTTTATTTATTTGTTTGTTGGGTGTAGGTTCTTTGTGTGGATTTGCTTGTGCTATGGAATGCATGTGAAGGATAATAAAAAAAAGTATAGTGATCAGGTCCTTCCTTCAGGTGAATATAGGGGTAAAATTGTGTTATTAGGATTGGTGGCCAGTGGCTTTACCTGATGAGCCATCTCTTCCATCAAAAGGAACATTTTTGTGAAATCTTGAACAAAAAATATTAAGTTCAGAATATACATGCAAATATATACCTATCTGCTATCTGTTCCCAGAAGCAAACCAGAGCTATAAATTATACTTCCATATAAAATTAAAGGAACATGTACAGTCAATAATAGGCAAATTTCATTTCTCTAAGTAATTATATTGACCATATTTATAAAATAAAACTTGAGGAAAAATATCCTTGTCAAAGTTTCTTTTTTTTTCTCCACTGACTTGCTAACAACCAAACATTGTTATTTTCCTTCATGTAATTTAATAAGGAACATTAATCATCCATTAGTTGGTTCTTTAGCTTAACATTATTTGTTCTAGTCCACAAATAGGACAGCTATGGCTTGAAGTTGTTAGCATTGAAATTCTATTAGGATATACCATTTATCTTGTCCCTTCATATTAGCTTAGTTAATTGCATTTGATTTTTTATTATTCTAGTTAATGAAAAATATACACTGTTACATGCAGGACTGGCCCTAAGCAAAATAGTTAAGTGAATTAATGTATTTCTTTAGCTTCTCTCTTCATTGCTCTTCTAATATTTAGGAACAATCCTATAAAAAAGTTATTAACAGGAATGACTGATAGGACATTCACTTTTCAAGCATCATTGGCAGTGAATGGTCTGAAAGTTTGAGCAGTGGAATCTTCCATAAGGCTATTGTTAGTTTGAAGTAGTCAAACTTTTAAATGAATATAAACAGAAGAATCAAATAATTTCACTAGTTATACCACTATGAGTTGAGACAAAACCCAATACCATAATTGTTATATGAGAAAGCAAAGATAATTGCTAATAGTGATTTCTATCATGAACTAGCTGGCCATGCAGATTATATGAGAATGAATTCCCAACTAACGACAATATGTTTAAAAATAAATTATGAGAAATCTTCCTATTACAAAATACTACTGCAGATTTTGTTGTTAGAGACTGTGTCTCCATGTCCTCAAACACAGCAAAGCAGTGACACAGAGAAGCAATCAATCAATAAGAGCATTTTTACAGAGACACCTATGTCAAATTTACCTTGTCCAAAATGCAGTGACAAAACTGGCATTGACTCAGTAGATTAAATAATAAACTTTGGTTTCTCACTTTTCTTAATTTTAAAAGATCAAAGCTAACTACATATTTTAGTCATAGTTCTAAATTGTAGAAGCTCAAGAACAAGGTGTAGGGAAGTGTCTGATGAAATATGCTTTTTTTTTTTAGCATCCTTCTCTTGTCAGACGCCTCAAATGGCCCACAAAGAGATTACTTCCTCTTTCATAGCTACTTTTCTAAGCTTATTAATCCAATTCTGACCTCAAATATTTATTACCTCTTAAAGTGTCTCAGACAGGGACAGCATTCATTTGTATAGGTAAATTTTGAGGAATTGAGAATTAATTTTATATTAACCAAGACATAGTGAATTTCTGTTTTAATAGTTATATGAATTATCAAGAATAGATGATAAATCCTGGTGTCATCATCAAATCCATAACCTAAGAGCTTGGTCAGGGAACCCTGTGGAAGAGGAAGCAGAATGTAATAGCCAGAGCAGATGGAGGATACTAAGCAAAGAGGGCTCTCTGAATCAAAAAGACCGATGCTTACACAAAGTCACAAAAACTGAGACAGCATTGACAGGGTCTGCAAGGGTCTTCACCAAATGTGGTCCAGTATTTGAAAGGAGAAGTGGACACATGACCCCATCCCCAACCTGGAAAAGATATGCAACTGATGAGCACTTGCAAATTAAAATGTAGTTTTCTCCTCAAAAGGAGTCTCAAACCACGAGGGAAACAATCTACTCTTAAGGGTATGCCAAATGAATAGCCATAGATGGCCAACAGATAATAAACTCAGGGGCATTTTTGGAGGTTCCATTTTACATAACAGTATCAAGATTTTTCTTTTTTTTTTTTCTAATTTTTAAGAAAATCTTTTGTACTCTATATTTCTATTTATATTTTTTTTTAAGCCTACACATTATTTGTATAAATGTGTGGCTTTAGGTTTTGGATTTTATGAAATGGTTGAGTGTAAAAATAAGTGGGCCTTTTGTGTCTTCTCTTGGACTTTTATTTTTTCCTTGCTTGTTTTATACTAGTCTGATGTATTTTATTATTTTTTATCTTACTATGTTATATTTTATTATTATCTCTCAGCATACTGTTTATTTTCTGAAAGCTGAAAGGTGTTGGATCTGGATGGGAGGGCAGGTGGAGATGGACTGAGAAGCATAGAACAGAGGGAACCAGCATCATTATATGTTATATAAAAACCTATATTCAATAAGAGAAAAAGAGATAATGTCCTGCACTCAGTCTTTATACGGTGGAAAATCTAATACAAAATGACTATATAAATATAATTTCCCAAAATCTAACACTCTTAGAGACCGTGTAATATGTAAACTGGATACTTTAAATTTAATGGCACCTCCTGGCCTTACAGGGACCCTCCTGCCTCTGCCTCCCAAGTGCTGAGATTAAAGGCGTGCACCACCACCTCAAGGCCTGGTAATGACATCTTTCTACAGGAATAAAACCCTAACTATGACAGGAGTGAAGGCATCATGTAGTCACCAGCATAATTTCTACATGTTCAATGAGTTGTATAGATGTTGTCCTTGGCAATGGAACCCTGCTGTCAATTTGCTAAGAGCAACCCTTTGTCATAGCATATGCCTAGGTTGTTTTTGAACTTCCATAGGCCACCATTAGTCAATATTTCATTTTAGGCAATCAAGTTTTGCCAATGTAAGCTATGTCTGGCTTCAAGAGATGTCTAGTTAAGATTTATTATCAGGCCAGGTGCTTGAATTAAGGCACGGACCACCATCTCTCAGCACATGTCTGTAATTCTGGGTCTGGGTTACTTTAATTAGGATTTTTTTTCCAGTTGCATATTTTGCCTGAAAATTAATAATGCCAAGTTTGGTTTTTATTTTTTGAGATTGGGCTTCTCTGTACCTTTGGCTGTTCTGGAACTCACTCAGTAGATCATCTGGCCTCAAAGTCACAAAGATCCATTCCCCTGCCTTTGCCTCCTGAGGGCTGGGATTAAAGGCATGTGCCACCACTGCCAGGCTCATGGTGTAATTTTAAAAATAACAGCTGAGTAATATTCCACTGTGTCATTGTGACACATTTTTTTCTCATTCTTCAGTTGAGTGATACTGAGTTGTTTACAGATTCTGTCTGTTATGATTAAAGCTTCAATGAACATAGTTGAGCAAATGTCCTTGTGGCAGAATGGAGCATTCTTTGGATATATCCTGGAGATTGGTATAACTAGGTTTTGAAGTAGATCAATTCCCAATTTTCAGAGGAACGGCCATATTGAAAGACACAATTTTGAACACCAACTATCAATGGGGGGGGGGTGTTCTCCTTGCTCCACATTATGCTTCTTGCCAGCTATTATGAATATCCTTTGTGTCCTTGATCTTTGCATTCTGACAGGTGTAAGATGGAAGCTCGAAGCTGTTTTAACTTGCAATTCCCTGATGATTAAGGATTATGAACTATCACTTAACCATTTGAGATTTATCTATTGATAATTCTCTATTTGGATATGTACCCCATTTTTAAAAGAATTAGTTTATTTTTATATCTAGTTTCTTGAATTTTTTTTTATATATTTTGGCTATTAATCCTCTTTTGGATGTGGAGTTAGTAAAAGTTTTTTTCCCATTCATTTAATGGTTATTTTGTCTTATTGACAGAGTCTGTTCTATGTAGAAGCTCTAAATTTACATTTACATTTATTGATTGCTGTTCTTAGTTTGTGAATTATCAGTGTGGATCAAGCTATATATTTGTTATATGTCGGGGGGCTACAACTATGCCATGGATGCTTTCTTGTTGTGTGTTCAGTCTCCTCTGTCCTTATGGGTCTAGATTAGTTGATTTTATAGGTTTTCTTGTGGTATCTTTGAACTTTTTGGCTTTTTGAATCCTTCCTCCACCTCTGCAATAAGATTCCCTCAGCTGTGCGTAATGTTTGCTGTGTATCTCATCTGCTTTCATCAGCCTCTGGGTTTAGCCATTCAGATGACTCTTATGCTAGCCCCAGTCTCATAATAGCAATTTAAAAGTACACCTGCAAGACATGGAACAAAAAGAAATAAACACACCCAAAAGAAGAGAGCAAGAAATACTTAAATTCAAGGCTGAACTAAAGAAATTAGAAACAAAGAGAACAATACAAGTAATCAACAAGACTAAGAGGCAAACTAAAAAGCAGAGAGACAATACTGAAGTTTAAAAATTAGAAATGAAAAGTGGAAACATAACAAACACTGAGGAAATCTTAAGAATCCTTAGATCTTACTTTTAAAACCTGTACTGCACAAAATTAGAAAATCTAAATAAAATAGTTTATTTTCTTCAAATAGTCCACTTACAAAAGTTAAATCAAGATCAGACAAACAATTTAAACAGTTTCATAAACCGTAAGGAAATAGAAGGAGTGATTATAGATCTTCTAACCATCCAATCAACTGACCAAACAAAACGTGGGGGGATTCCCTAGGCTAGACGGTTTTGTTGCAAAACTCTACCAGGCTTTAATAGAAGATATAATACCAATGCTCCTCAAACTATTCCAGAAAATAGAAATAGAAGAAGCATTGCCAGTTTCATTCTACAGTCTTTTTTGTTTGTTTGTTTCATTTATTTTGTAATATTCAAGGCCTGGCATGGTAGGATAGATGTGCTGTATGGAGACATTTTGTCTGGATGCTATTGACTATGTTCATATTAGTAGATTATGTTCTTATGTTGGCATCTAGGCATCTAGGTTTGGGATGACTATGATTCTAGGTGTTGATAATTGGGTTTATTTTTGTTGAGTGGGTGTTATTCCTTGGCTTCTGTTTCTTCTTTAGACTTTTGGAGAGGAGGATAGCTGTCTGTTACCTGTTCTACTGATCTGATCCACTGTTGTGTTCACAGAGAATGCCTATTGCTGTTGGATCCTGAGATGCATCAATGCTTGGGTGGAGGGGACCTTATGAGTGGATGGTCTATGTCATCCACAGGTGATGTTCAGAGGGCAAAGGAGGCTGCAACTAGTGCTATAATTCAGTGTAAGGGAATAGACCTTAGGGATTGGGTCTCGGGAAATACTGAGAGAAGGAAAAATAATCTGTGTGTAGCATACCTGGTTTTCTGGCAGTTATGGCCTATATCAGTTTTGTGTTCTGCTTCTTACCACAGACTAAAAAATATGGACAAAAATTTGAGCATTAGTAATGTAAGAATAAGAAAAATATACAATAGCTGAAATAAAAACAACTGTATAATCTAAAAACTATAAAGAAAAGTAAATAGAAGGAGGTTGTTAGAATGGAGGAAATAGGCCAGTGAGAGGTGGTAGCCTGAAAAAAGCAAGAACACAATAATATGATAAGATACATTATGTGCACAGACTAAATGTCCATGGAAGCCATTGTGCATACAATTTTAAATGAATGAAATATTATTCTATTACAGATAAATTTATAAAATTGTAGACTACAACACACTCCATAATAAGTGCATGAAATGTCTCTCCTAAATTATGTGCTATAAAACACCAAAAATTAGCAATATGCATTATAGATAAATTAACACTTAAGAGAGTGAAAGAACTTAATATTTATAGCCATACATTTTAAGGTTATAGATGAGAATTTTTTCAGAATATATTACAGTAATGACCTTTCAAGTTAGTTGCTTTCATAAATCATAAATAGAAGTAAATTTAAAATATCTATACGATAAAGTAAAACATTATTGAAAATGTTTAAGTTTATTAGATACAATAGATAGATCATGAATGAAAAATATGGCACACAGTAGTCACGTACAAAAAGGCACCAATTCTATCTATTGGTTGCCTTCTTGCTAGCTCCCAAAGCAAAAGGCACAAGATAGTGAAATACTACTGCTCTGTGTCAAGCTTTGCAACTGCTATTTTAGAGTAAGAGCTAAATGGACAAAGAAAGCTTTTCATATATTGGCAATCTCTCAATGAAAAATGCGTTTACATATATTTAAGTTGAGATGAAATTTAGCTAATATGAAGATTCTGAGAAGCAGAAATGGAGGGCCAATTATTGGCAAAGCATGTGTGGATATAACAAACTGGTTTCAAGAGCACTATGAATCAGATAATCTTTAAATTGAATACAAATATGCAAAGCAAAAACATTTAATCTTTTCTTTTTTTAATTTTTATTAATTTATTCTTGTTACATCTCAATGGTTATCCCATCCCTTCCCTTGTATCCTCCCATTCTTCCCTCCCTCCCTTTTTGCCCTTATTCCCCTCCCCTATGACTGTTCCTGAGGGGGATTTCCTCCCCCTGTATATGCTCATAGGGTATCAAGTCTCTTCTTGGTAGCCTGCTATCCTTCCTCTGAGTGCCACCAGGTCTCCCCCTCCAGTGGAATTGAATTGAAGACCCAGATATGAATCCACACACATATGGTCACTTGATTTTTGACAAAGAAGCCAAATCCATTCAATGGAAAAAGGATAGCATCTTCAACAAATGGTGCTGGTCTTACTGGAGGTCTATGTGTAATCTTTTCTTAAAACAAAACAACCTAAACTATCTTCCCTCAGCGATGAGGAATCAATTGATCTTAGATGTGCTTTGTCCTCTTTCCTTAAAAAAGGTCACCTCTATCTTCCTTAGATGTGAAATAAAATGGAAATGGTATTGCTTGGCCACTTTTCTTCACAAAAATGGGAACTGAGTCCACTCTCAGAAATGAGGCAAATTAAAAAATGAAACAAAATTAGGAATATGAAGATATGTTATGAAATACTCAATAAAGCTAATTAGTATATGTGAAATACAGATTTAGAGTTTGACCCATAATGTTAAAAACATATTCATTCTTTACTCATGAAAGTTTTTCAGGGTGGACACATGTAGTTGCAGCCTCATAGGATTGTATAACATGAGGATATCATTGTCATCTTATTTTAATAATTATAGTCTGTACTGTTAACTGTACTAAAATTTTCTAAGCAATGCATCACTATATTTAAGTAATAAGATGCAAATGTAGAGTTCTAACTATCCAGTTTGAGATATAAAAATGCTGTGTACCCTTTCTTTTATATTTTTCCTAAATACACTATATTTTATGTTCTCATTTTTTTATGGTATCAGCAATATGGTATTTGACTCTGAACAACAGTAATTCCAATTTATGTATTTGCCTCTTGTGATTATACCTCAATGGAACAAAATAACCAAAATGAACAGCTTTAAGTATTTTACATTTTGTATGACTTTAGGAAGTCAGGAATTATAGAAAAGGATTTGTTTTTATTCCACTCATTGGTGTTGCATTGTTCTCCCTTTTTCCTAGGAATCCCATGTTTCTCCTTCAAGGTATGAATACCTGCAAGTGTCAGTAGGTTTCCTGTGGAAAGCCAAACATCAGGGCCTATCTTTCAGTGAAGGTTTTAAATTTAGCATAAAGGAAGCTAGTGAGTCTTCACAAGAGAGAGCTCAGCTGGAGTTCAGTGAAGGGGCAGAGTGGTACTAGGGGATTAGGCACCATCACAGGAAGTAAGCATGGATATAAAGGGAATTTCTGAGAGGCCTTAGAGAAATAAAAAGACAGCAAAAAAAGCAAACCATGGAGCAGAAAAGAAATGGTAACTTAACACATAAAAGATTTAGAAAAACAACTGAACCAGTCCATGAGACTTTTTAGAGAGGTTAGTAAAGGTCAAAAGACACAGAGATTGCTGAACTCAGAGACACTGCACAATAGGAAGAGGATATAGAAAGCCCCAACAAAGAAGGTTGGAAATCCAAGAAAAAGCTACCTCTGTTGAATGTCATGCTGTACCTTGTAACAGAGTATTTCCTTACAGTTTCCCAGCATAAGATTATAACTATAGTATATGCACAATTTGACAATGTCAAATTACTTTCATCTACTTCATATATTTATAAGGTGAAATAATTACACTTAGGTTAATATGTCCTGGAAATAAATAAAAGCTAATTTACAGAAAAAAACAAAACAAAACAAAACAAAACAAAAAAAACAAAAACCACATTGTCTACTGTTTAGATAAAGGTTATTAGGTTCTTTTGTCTTCTTGAAAATGCATAAATACAAGGTACTTCCCAGAAAGAGACTATTTTAGAGATACACAGATATTTTGAGTTAATTTATTATCCTAGGTCACACTGAAGACTAGTGAAAGTAAGAAATGCAGGGTGTGCCTCCCATTTGTAGTCAAAAATTAAAGGCTATATCTTTGGAAGAAAACATAAAATAAATCTAATATCATCTTCAACTAATGGTGCTGGTTTAACTGGATGTCTGCATGCAGAAGAATGCAAATAGATCCATATTTATTACTCTGCACAAAATTGAATTCAAAGGGGGATTAAAGACCTTGGTATAAAACCAGACACACTAAATCTATTAGAAGAGAGAGTGGGGAAAAGCCTTGAACTCATTGGCACAGTAGAAAATTTCCTGAACAGAACAGCAGTTCTCAGGCATGAAGAACAACAATTAATAAATGGGACCTTATGAAACTGAAAAGCTTCTGTATTACAAAGAACACTGTCAAGAGGACGAAATGGCAGCAAACAAAATGAGAAAAGATCTTCACCAAACCTATATCTGACATAAGGCTAATATCTAAAATATATACAAAACTCAATAAATTAAACAAAGAACTCCCTTAAAAATTTGGTACAGAGCTAAACAGTGAATTTTCAGCAAAGAAAACCTTAATGGCTGAGAAGGACTTAAAGAAATGCTCAACATCACTAGTCACCAGGAAAATGTAAATCAAAATGACTCTGAGATTCCATCTTACACTCATCAGAATGGGTAAGACCAAAAACTCAAGTCACAGCACTTGCTGGTGAGGATGTGGAGAAAGGAGACTACTCCTCTGTTGCTGGTGGGAGTTCATATTTGCAGAAACCTCTTTGGAAATCAATCTGGCACTTTCTCAGAAAATCGGGAATAGTTCTACCTTAAGACCCAGTTATACTACTCCTAAGGATACAGCCACAGGTTGCTCCACCATATAACAAGTGCTTTTGCTCAACAATGCTCATAGTATTTTCATTCATAAGAACCTGAAACTGGAAACAACCTAGCTTTCCCTCAACCAAAGACTGGATAGAGAAAATATGGTGTGTTTACACAATAGCATACTACTTAACTATTAAAAACAAAGAAATCATGCAACTTTCAGGCAAATGGATGGAACTAGGAAAGATCAACCTGAGTGCGGTAAACCAGATGAAGAAAGACACATGTGCTATGTACTCACTTATAAGTGGATATTAGCCATATACTACAGTATAACCATTCTACACTCCACAAAAACAAGGAAGTTAAGTGACAATGTGGGCCCAAGGGAGAATGCCTGAATCCTACTAAGAAGGGAAAATAGAATAAACAATAGACGTGGATGAAAACAGGGAACTGGATAGGAAAGGGAGTTGGGAGGGAAATGAGGGTAGGGATCAAATATCAGCTGAGAGGAGATGTGTGGGTAGAGGGCTGGAAGAGAGATGGGAAACTGAGAGGGGAAGGCATCTTTGAGACAAGCTAGAGACCTGCTATAGAGTAGGCTCCTACAAGGATGTGAGGCTGACTCTAGCTGAGACTCCTAGCTATGGGGACATGGAAACTGAAATGGCCACCTCCTAGCCAGGCAGGACTTCCACTGTAGTGAAGAAGACACAATCTACTCACAAAACCCCAAATTTACCCTGCCTACAGGATGTATGTGGATAAAAAGGAAGCAGAGGTTTTTGGAATGGCCAAGCAATAACGGGTCCAAACAGACTCACCCCATAAAAGAGAACCAACTCCTGACACAGGAGCCTAGCATAATTGTTCTCCAAAACGTTCGACCTAGCACTGGATCAAAACTGAGTTTGACACCCACAGCCAAACATGAGGCAGAACTCTCAGAGCCTTATGAAAGAGTTGAGGAAGGTAAGAACTTTGGAGAAGAGACAAGAACTCTACGTGAAGACCAGCAGAGTCAAGTAACCTAGGCCCAGAGCAGCTTACAAAGACTGACACACCAACCAAAGAGCATACATGGACTGAACCTAGTACCCGCTACACATATGTAACTGATGAGCAGCTTGATCTTCATATGGTTCCTCTAGCAAGTGGCATGGGGGCTGTGTCTGATCTTGTCTCTGTTGCCTGCTTTTAAATCACTTTCACCTAACTGTGCTCCTTTTTCTGGCATCAGTGGAAGAGTTTGTGCTTATTCCTGACTCAAGTTTACGTGCTGGGCTTTGGTTTATCGTGATGGTGGTGTTCCCGTTTTCTTAGGAGAAAGAGAGGGGGACAGGGCTGAAGGTGAGAGGGTGGGACCCACGGGTGAGATGGGAGGGGGCTGTGGTATAGATGTAAAGCGAATAAATATACTTATTAATATTTTAAAAATAATAAAAATAAATTTAAAAAGTGATTAAAATTTTACCTAAAGGTAAATTTTAGATTGAGAGTAATTTATTTCAATAAGAATTTTAAATTTGAAGCTATACTTGGTTTAGCAACTTCAAGCTAAGCCTTTAATTTATTTCTTAAATTTCCTTCAATGACAAAAAATACTGAAATATCAGAATGAATGTTTAGTAGAATCTAAATTTATATACTGCATGTCTCATACTAACAAGGAAGAGAATATTTGTTCCCATTGAAACTGGGATTCAACCATATCCTGTACTATTTCTCCAACCTAGTATAGAAATATTCATATGGCAAAGAATAATAAAGCTAGCAAATAATGAATTGCCACGTTGGACCGTGCATGTTGTATATCTTCATTTCATCTGTATTCTACTATTTAATTTAACTTCTCATTATTTCTCTCGAAATTAGTTGTAGCACATTACATTAGAAACTAACTCTATAAAATTGCTATAGATTCCAGAGTTTCAGTCATTTAGTTAAATTAGAAAGGCTCAAGATATACATTTTGTGTTCAATAATTTATAAAATAAACATGTTTGATAAATTATCCATAAAATTATTTTTCAAAACTTCAAAACATAGTGAATGATCCTGATTTAATTACATTTAGAGAAAATTCCATAAATAATAGAACTTTATTAATGTTGGAAGTTGGTCTAATGTATTCTGATGGTAATTATTAGCCATCAAGATCTGGTTGCTACCCAAATGATCAGACTCACTTACTCCAAAATGATGTTTGAAATCTTGCCTAAAAACTTATCCTGTTTGACAAATAAAAGGCTGACACATCTGTCTAGGCAAATGGGAGAGGCATGGCTAAGGTTTGTGGGCTTGGAAGACAGAGAGGATCTTAGGAAAGAGTAGCAGATAGGAGGATGGAGGGAGGAGGAGGAGACTCGCCATGAGAGGGGAAAAGAGTCCTATGGGCCCAGAGGAGGAACTCTAAAATGCCTCATGGAAAAAGTTGCCAAAGTGAACAACCTTTTGGATTATGGATGGGAGGTAGCCGAAATAGAAATTATTGGAAGCAGATGGAATGCAATGGAGGCTGGAGGGTAATGGAGGAAACCTTAGGAGATAATGTCTGTTGTGCCCTAGGTAATGGTTTATTCTAAAATAAATCAGGTGTCTGTGTCTTTATTGATTATAAAAGCAGGATAACCAATACTGTAGTCATAACTATAGCCTAATAATAAGTACTTATTAGGCCATACTTTGTAACTAACCACAACAGTTAAAGATATCTTTAAATGTGGGTGTGTAGTTTTCTGATTAAGCCCTATATGACAGGCTAATCACCAGAATATATAAAAACTTTCATATTTTGTTTGCACATACTTCAGACATTTTGGATGTTTGAGTTAAACAATCTTCATTATTACTCAAATTTCATTTCAAATTTAAAACATGTTTTCAAGATTACCCATTACAAAATTGGGTTGATGTGTAATAATGTTTCGTCACAATACACTCAAAGTTATTCACAGAAGTAGATGTTGGCTATAACTTCAAGAAAGGAACTGTCATATGCTTGGGAATAAGAGTTACGAAGCCTGTTGTACTCAGAAGTTTTTATGTCAAAAGCAAGATTTCCAATACAAATTCCTCAACAAAAAGTCCATTCCATTCCCCCCTCCAAGTAATATTGGATTAAAATGAAAGAAAAGAAAGAAAATAAAACAGCTTCATGTGCCCTGCTCTTATCTTCATTATTATTAGCATAGAAGCTTTCTTTACTTTACAATATAAAGCCATGTATTAATATGAAGACATGGATTAATGGATAAATTTTTTCAAGTCATTAATCTATTTCTCTTTAATACATGTTCAGTGTAGTGTACTATTAATTTCTCTGTTTATCACTCACATGCCTACTTATCTAATCATCTATTCTCCTAAGTTTGTTGTTAGTGTTCATTGTTATTATTAAAAGGTAATTGTTATACTGGTTATAGAAAATATTGGGTTCTTTTTATCTAGAAAAATAAACTAAAAGAAATAAATACATTTATAAAGCAATGTTACAACAAAAATAGCTTCTTTATTATTTTTGACAAGAAGATACTTGTTAACATCAAAACCAAGCAAAGCAGAATGAAATTTAAAATCTAGTATGAGAAACAGTGTTTTTTTAAAAAAATTTTTAAATAAGCTATAGTTATTTTACAGGTGAATATCTTTAAAATACTATGCTTTATCTTGAATGTGGCTGAGTCCTTCGGACTCTCCTATATGAATAGTTTGTTTCCCTCAGTATTGGAGGGTCGTATGGAGATGCAGCCCAGTGGGGATTTCTCGTTTATGGACAGTGTGCAGAATAGTTTGTTTCCCTCAGTATTGGAGGGTCGTATGGAGATGAAGCCCAGTGGGGATTTCTCGTTTATGAACAGTGTCCAATGGTTGTCCTGCTCCTAATATTCCTGTCTGTTCTTTCTACTTATTGATGAAGAGGTCATCAATTATGCTCTTAAACTTCTGTACAATGATATTTAATCTCCGGTGAAACAGCTACGTAGCCTCTGCTACACCACTAAGACTTTGAAACTCCAGAGCTATAAACCAAATAAGCACTACTTTGTTTTAAGTAGCCCATACATATTTATAATAATTAAACTGAACATGTGATTAATGCAAAGTTCTTAACACATAATGATTGATACAAAAAAATCATTAAGGTAGGAGACCTTGAAATACAAAATTTTGTTATTTAGGTTAATTATGTAAAAATTACTTTGATAAGTTTTATGAATTAGGAGAATTATTTATCTGTTTTTAGTATCCGTAGACATTATTTTTAGAGCAATTTCAGAGTTATAGAAGAGTTGAACAGATGGTGTAGAGATTTACTAAATCACACTGTTCTCTCCATTTTTGTTAACATTGCCCTTTAGTGTAATATATTTGTCACAACTAATGAACAAGCACCGAAACATTATTATCAGCTCCAAGCTATACTTCTTATCAGATTCCCTTAGTTATTCCTTAATCTAGCTTTCTTGGTTCCCAAAGTGCATCCTGGAGTACACGCTATTCAAATGTCATGTCTTTAAAGGCCTTTCCTGTATATGACAATCGTTCCCCATCCACCTAGTGATTCTAAAGAAGCCTTGGTCAGATCTTTTCAAATATAATCTGGTGGAATTTGTTCAATTTTTAGACTGAAGCAGTAGATTTTTAACATAAAGAACACAAAAGCATATCAAGGACTCACCTAAGCCACAGCCATGTTACCAGATGTCAGAGAAATCGATTAAAACAAGTGATCTAAGGAGAAAAAAAAAAAGAGTTACAACTTCAATCAGTTGTTACTTTAATATAAGTAAGGGAATGAAAAGAAAAGATCTCCAATTCCTCCTTTCTTTCCACCGTGGTGCTCCAGTATTGGGTACAGCAGAATCAATTTGTGATTCAGCTTCATTCTGAGAAAAAGGTGAACTGATATTTTTCACGCACCTAGTTGAAAAATATAGAAAGTCCTAAAAACAAAACAAGACTGTTTCAGAGTTCAATAAAAATACTTCGTTTTCTGCCCTCTTTCTGATGAGAAGGAGGCTTCAATAGAGCAGCTTGGGGAAGGCCTCTCCCCAAGGCTAGGGCTGAGCAAGAGACACTCCTTCCTACTATGCACTGTCAAAGGTGCATGAAAGCATGCCTTTAAACATCTTAACCCCTAAACAGCTTATGTTAATTGTAAGACTAAGCTATCAGGCCTTCAACCCCATCAGAGACTTGAGAAAGCATGAAAATTAATTACTTGAGTAAACTGGATGTGCAGGTTAGCAGCTTCCAGAATGAGAAGGAAAAAGGAAAAAATGACAGAAAAAGTTTACTACGTGAACAGTCGCCCAAAACTCTCCAATAACATTGGAGCATCATCTTCAGCCTTTGACTTGCAGAGATGAGAGAGGATAGATATTGATTCTCATTCAGAATTTTAGACTCACCAAGCTAGGAAAGGTGTTTTCTACAAGGTTGCCAAATGCAATTAACCAACATACCTTGAATATAACATTCATATGATTCCTGATTGTTTCATGGTTCTTCTTGCTGTATGTAATTTTTCTGCCTACATGTAATAATATAAATGTCTATGCCAAAAAAATGAATAAAATAAAAAAGAGGCAAAAAAAAAAAAAAAAGCATGCCTTTAATCCCAGGGAGGTAGCTTCTTCCCAGAGAGACACTTCAGGCAAAGCTCTTTAATTCCCAGTTGTCAGGCTTAAGAAGGCAGGTATAGGGGTTTAGCCAGGGAAGGTTATCTTCTATCAGCTGGGTCTCACTGCATTACGCTCTCTTTCTCATGATGCATCAATGTTAATGTTGGACCAAGGGAATTTTATTGAAGAAGTTCTGCAGAAAGAGTTTGTTTGTTTCTGTTCTGCTCTTCTTTCATAGACTATCTTTCGATAGTCTTATGTGCTTATGAAGCCCACTCTCAAGAGCTTCACAATAGAGTTTCTATTCGGCCTGCTAGATACCAGAAAATATTTTAACTTGGAGGGTGTATTTGGTATAGAAGATTTTTCAGCTTCTTATTTATTGCTTTGGCCTGTTACTTATGCTGCTCTCTATAGACATTATAAATATTTTTGAGCAACAGTAGAATACTATATAATTTTTCTTGTTCATGTGATTTCAACTTCAGGCCCTGGGCAGAAGACCTTATTTTAATTTTTGTTTTCAAGGATAACTTTGAAAAGATAAATGCCTATATTAGAATCACCAAGTCAAAATTTTGAGGTGCTATTCATTTAACAGCCACATATTTGAATGCACAGTATGATGTCACTCCCCTCCAGTGCAGTCTCTGTGACAAGCACTACACAGGTCTGAGAACTAAGACCCCCCCCCGAAGAGGGGAGAGTCTCCTTGACTGGGGTCGATATTCCTACCAGCAGAAACTAGAGTTTCAAACTGTCATTGCTGGGAACTATTTCCCTCTATCCTACTTCTTACAACTTCATTTCTTAAGCTTCACTCGCAGGTCAGGATGCACATTGCTACAAAATGTTGCTAACACGGGACTGCAGCCAGGGACTGTCCGTGGCTGAAGTAGCTCTGCATCACTTCCACTTATTAAAAGAGACATGACCAAAGATTAATCATTAGTTAATAAGTTACACTACGGCCTACAAAGAAATGGAGTATTTCAAAAGACTCCAAGTAGAGGGAACGAGAAGAATAGAAAAACGTCCTGGCACACAGGTGCTGGGCACAAGTTTCGTTAGGGAGAGGACGGTGACCCTGGACAAAGAAAGCACATAGATATTGATATCAAGCCAGTAACTTAGGAGAGATGATGTCTTTCTGCTATATACTTTGTTTTTTTTTTTTTTCAGTTCTAAAAGTGTAAAATTTAATATGAAGCTACATGGATTTCATTCTGAATTCATATTCTTTTTTTTAAATTTTTTATTAATTTATTCTTGTTACATCTCAATGGTTATCCCATCCCTTGTATCCTCCAATTCTTCCCTCCCTCCCATTTTCCCCTTATTCCCCTCCCCTATGACTGGGGAGACCTGGTGGCACTCAGAGGAAGGATAGCAGGTTACCAAGAAGAGACTTGATACCCTATGAGCATATACAGGGGGAGGTAATCCCCCTGCTATATACTTTGTATTGTTTCATTCAAGGCTGTAATTCAAAAAAATGACAAAACAATAACTTCGCATTCTGTATCAGTACTGCATATGTTTGGTTGCTCACTGACTTCCATGAGACTGCTCTGTGGAAACTGTAACCACTGCATACTCCCCTGTTTCAGAAGAAGAGATGTATATAATGCTAGGCTGCTTGGCGGCAAAACACAGACAGATGGTAACTCAAACATGAGTTGCCTCTGTTCGTCAATACCTTGTCTCTGTTCACTGATGCTCCAAGAACCTCCGATTCCAAAGACTTATCCCTGACTGAGCTAGGGGTCTGTGGCAGTATGACACACAACTCTGGTAAATTAGGAGTGTTGTATTTTATGAAGAGAGAGTCTCTAAAATTTACTTTGAAAGCCCTAAAATTCAAAAGTTAGTATCCTACTCTATTGTGGAATCATACAATAACAAAATATTTGGATTCATTATAGCTTTTAGACATCTCATCATCACCCTAACAAGATACATTTTTCTTCAAACTAGTGGCAGTTAGGATTATACATTTTTTACTTATATTATACATAAGTGCTCTGTACTTTCAAATTAACTGCTTGCTGATCTACTAGCTTAGCATGAACTGTTAAATTCAACTCTAGAATTGAGACTTATTCAGAAAATTGAGCAAAGTACAAGTATGCTTTTTAGAATATATATATATATATATATATATATATATATGGTTTTTTGAGACAGGTTTCTCTGTGTTAGCCCTGACTGTCCTGGACTTGCTTTGTAGACCGGGCTGGCCTCGAACTCACAGCAATCCACCTGCCTCTGCAGCCCAAGTGCTGGTATTAATGGCATGTACCATCTCTGCCCGGCAATATTGACATTTTTTAAACCTAAAACTATTAAATACCTTTATTGGTAAGTACATTTATTAATAATATTTGAAAATATTTATTGTTATGTAGGGGCAGTATTTTTAGGACTCTTTACTATTACTAATCTATTAATGTCCTTATACATTACAATAAAAATACTAAAGAGAAATATACCATTAACTGATAACAGGAATGAAGAAAGATTCCCCAATCTGCCTATCCAATGTAGAATTGCACTCAGAAAAAGCTCTGGTTAAATAATAGAGCGTTTGGGGTGACTATTCAGGTAGAAAACTGTCTCTGTCATCTTCTCATTTGGAAAGCTACTAACCTACACTCCTGGCATACTCAGGTAATCAAGTTTTTTCCTGCTCAAGTCTCTGATGGAGTTGAAGACCAGGTAGCTTAGTTTCACAATGAAGCTTAGTTGTTTAGGGATTAAGATGTTTTTAGGTCGAGATAGATTTTTTTTTTTTTTTTGAGACAGGGTTTCTCTGTGTAGCCTTGGCTGTCCTAGACTTGCTTTGTAGACCAAGCTGAACTTGAACTCACAGCGATCCACCTGCCTCTGCCTCCAGAGTGCTGGGATTAAAGGCGTCTACCACCACTGCCTGGCTTGAGATAGATGTTTTAAGTTTATAATGTCAAGTAGTGATGGAGATTGATATACATTCAGCATTTTAGATGCACCAAAAACATAGGAAAGATGTTTCCTTCAAGGCTGTCAACTGGCACTCAGAGAAAGAATAAGCAGGCTACCAAGCTGAGAAGACAGCCTATGACTATATAGTGAGGGAGAAGGTCCCCCTCACTCATAGACCTAGGGGAGGGGAATAGGGTGAAAGCAGAAGGGAGGGAGAAATGAGAGGATACAAGTGATGGGATAACAATTGAGTTGTAATCTGAAGAAATTAATAAAATTAAAAAATAAACAAAAAACAAACAAAAAATTAAAAAACAAATACAAATAGCCAAAACATGAAGAATGTAGCATTTATATAATTCCTGATTATGTCATGGCTATTTTTGTATATGTAGTTTATTGTTTATATGTGGAATAATATGAATGTATATGTAAAAATAAAATGAATAAGTTTTAAAAAAGAAAAAGTATCTAAAAAATTACTGACCTGCATTTTCCTTCAAATACCACTTGAAGAGTAACATTCAAATCTTTACTGGAGTTGATATTTTGATCCATAGATTTTCTATAATTTCATAATTTACCTTAAATGAAGGTATGTGCAGAGTTTTGTGAAACACATTCAATGTATTTTCTGTGACATATTTCTAAATCTAATTTTATTAATTACTTATTTTTTTACTTATCTTAGATTTTGATTTGATGAAATAACATCAATTTTATTTTAAAATAAACTTACATTATAGAATATCAAATGAAATAATTTTCTACATAAACACATAGTGTTTTTTAATTAATTATATAGTCAGTTATTTTTAAGGTATATTTCCCCTATTTAACTTATATTCTTTGTCATTTGATCAACATCCCTGAAGGTCCCATCCATGGAGCAGTGGTTAGCTGTCACTACATACCCTCGCCTCTCAGTTCAGAGTTTCTACATTGTCACTCAACATCAAGGATAAGCCTGAAGAGGCTTTGTTACATGAAATCATACAGACTCAAAGGTAAACACATTGGATTAAAAAAAATCATTTGGCATACATTTCTTCACTTAAAAAAAAAAACAAACAAGATTTTGGCATCAGAATACATGATGACGTTCAAACTAGAAAACACCTTTTATATTGCTTTCTAAATTGTGTTTTGTTCCTTCACAGATACCCATTCTAAAATGATCTTTGGAATGTAACGATATTAGAATCTTTCAATGTGGAATAATACAGCAGTTCCAATACAGCAGTTTGTTTACTTAGTCAGCTGGTTGCAACAAAAGAATTCTCCCTTCAAAGATGTACTAGTAAGAAACTTGGTATTCATATAGTCCCATCTGAAGAAGAGAGCAAAAGGTTCCCTCTTTAATTATTTGCTATACCTTATTGGGGTTGTTCTACCATAAAATTCAAGTTTTTTTTTTTTATCTAAAGCTACAACTTATAGTTTGAATGTTTATCAGTATTACAAAGGCATAGGCGCTACATCCAATTAATACCATTTGAGAAAGAGAGAATCAGTCCTTCTCCAAGGAGGAGGCCACCAATTTTTACCTGATAACAAGTTGTCAGCCTTCAAAAGATACACTTTCAAGCAATGTTGAACTGACTCAGAAGGTTCTAAATACAAATATAAATGTTAGGTGCCAATTATAACTGGAATTCCTTGCACTGTCAGCTCCCAATAATGACATAGAGACTTTTTATTGTTTATTATGGAAGCTTGGGTTTAGCTTAGCTTGTTCTCAACTTGCTTTTATATTTACCTGTTTTTATTAATCTATGTTCTGCCACGTGCTCAGCTCCCTTTCCCCAGAACTGGCACCTGTTTCTCCCCTGTGTCTGGCTCCTGAACCCAGGGCCTGATCTTTTCCAAAGTTCTGTTCTCTTCAGAAGTCTCACTTTCCTCCTTCCTTTGCTACAGACCATTCAGGTCTTTACTGACCTAATCAGAAGGTGTTGGAGGCAGTGTTTACAAAATATGATGCACAACAGTACCAGAGTCTGGACTGTAATCAGATCTAAGTCAGCAGAGAAATCAGAATTTGAATATAGAAAAACAACTTTCACACAGTGTACAAAAGGTAACGCTGACATATGTATTTATTCATATATATGTGACCATATAGTTAAAGACAAAGAGGGCTTATGCATTAAAGATTAAAGCAAAATAAAAACAACATTGGCTGTTGGATAAGAAAGCTGTCCCCTGGGAGAGGAAGCTGAGTGGAACATGGCAGGCTAGTGAGGGCTCCAAGTTTTAGAGGTTATGGGCCTCCAATATGGCAGACTGGCCCAACTTCATGAGCAGTCAAAGCCTTGTGAAAACTCATGTTAACATACGAGGACTGTGGAATCCTAGGCACTGGTCCCAGTAAATCTTTCTCATGCTCAGTCTGATTTGGCTTTGTGGAAACTGGGTTCATGTGACCTCGTGGTATTAGTAAGGGCAGGTAGTACCAGAAGCAGCCAGCCAAAGAGCATTTAGCACAGGCATCAGGAAGTAGAAGCGGAAGCCAAGGTAACCAGACGCTAACTCCCCTGCCAACACTAAGTGCTTCCTACTCCAAGGCTGTGCCATTCCACAGCGCAGGATAGTCAGCCTTCTGTCCTTTCCTAGCTCTGGCTAGGAAACACTTTTTTTTGCTAGGCCAGGAGGAAAAGAAGAGAGACCTACATCCGTTGGTGTGCTCCACTCCCTTAGGTAGGCTGAATCATAGCATCCGTGAAGCTGTCATGGTGACGAAGTCTCCATTGCTGAGCTGAATGTCGCCCTGTAAAACTTTATCCTTCTCCCAGAAGGCCTCGGTCAACACATGGAGCTGGGTCACAATTTGATAAAGTAGTGGAGCTGCATGGCAGGAGTGGCAGATCGATAGCAGTAGCAGCATGTCTGGGTGAACTGATGGCTCAGGTTGTAGCTCCTCTGGACAGAGCTTGCACACATTACTAATAAGCTCCACGTCACCAATAATGCATGTGCGTGTCATTAAGCAACGCTCAATAATATTCTTGGTGTCGTTTAACCAAGAGTGAACTCAGACTTTAATTTTCTATTCATGCTCCCTGTGCCTTCCATCCTTCCATCTGTCAGGTGTATGAGTCAGAATCTGTGCCAGCCTGGAGGATGTCTTATAAATATATCCCTGTGTCGATCCCTGTGTATATGTGTCTCTCTGGCTGTCTTTGTGGGACTGTGTGTATGCTTGTGCCTAACAAAGGACTTAGCTCTGTATTTACTGAGCAGTACAGAAGGAACTGAATGTTGAAGGAATAGGATACTTCAGAGAAATATTTCAAAGAGTTTTGAAAGTAATTATGTCACTGATTCCAACTGACCAAATTAACAAACAGCTTTAAAAAGGTATGTTTATCACACAGTATCCAAATTTTATGTTCAACATTGATGATGCATTTTGATTTTATAAGATTGCTTTCAACCAATGTTTTTACAGTTTTCAGCAAATTTACACATGCATCACTGTGAGTGAAGCAAATGGAAGAGTCAATAATTTAACATTACAGCTATAGACAGTCCAGTTGTAAAAGCTGATTACATAAGTAATCCAGGCAAGAAAGGCTGATTATTATATTTTTCTCTTAAGGCAAGTAAAACTATCAGGAGTACACAGTAAGGCAGCAGTCTTACAGGACCTCAAGGTATACTATTAACTGCACTGTAAGATTCACAAAATTTCCTCTTGTAGAATATAAAATATATTTTCATAATATCAAATTTCTACAGCCATTTGAGAGGAGGGAAGGAGTGGAGACATGTAAGAACTTGGAGGAAGTAAGGGGAAATGATGTAACCATACTACACACAAAAAATGTTAGCAAAATTAAAAATATCAAATAAAAATAACAAAAATTAAAATTAAAAACAGATGTTAGTGATTCAGTAATTTATTTTAAAGAAGTCTAAATGACAAAATTTTTGTATCTCTTCTTTAGAGTAAGAAAATAGAGAAATATGTGACACAATTGCACAAGTATTTATAATTGCAAAAGTAATATTTATCTTCTTACATTCAATATTTAACTTACTGAAGGTAATGAAAACATCCTTACTAGTGCATTTAGTCCAAAGTAGATTATCCTACCTATTGACTGTCTAGCACCAAGATTGCTTTTTTACTACTGTTCTCTATTTACTCATGCCTTTCCTCAGTAACTTCTTTTTTATTTCTTCTAAGTGCTTCTCTTAACACCTCTCAATAAATGGTGTTCAGTTTGTTTGCATTTCACTGTGAAATTGCACAATTATGCAGCATAGTTTCTATGCAACTCACTCCAAGCACCACTGCCCAGCAAGATATAGTTTGACATATATATGGGGGAGAAATTTTAATTTTAAGACTCATGAGAATGATAATGTTTTATACTTTCTTATCTAATATATTCATAAAAGTAAATTAATTCATGAGGTTACACATTGTGAAGCTGAAGGCTGTATTGAAAAAATTCAACTCAATGTAAATATGTTCTTGATATCTTTCTGATCTTGCTGTATGGATATCAGATAAGTTTTTGAGTGGCTGAAGTATTTTATCTCTTTTGTAAGTGGAATGCAAAGTATTTCTAGTTATTGGAGGAGTGTTCTGTTAGGTTAAAATATATAATTTTAAATGAAACAAATCATATGATAACTGAAATCTGCAAACTACAATAGATTATTTACAAAATTGAATAAAAAGGCCACCAGTCATGGTATGTGAAGTGGGAGCCACTGAATATCAATAATGGGGACACTTACCTCACACTGTGTATTTATTTTTTATGTGGCAACAGATCTAGAACTTTTGCACTTAATTATGAGTTAATTTGTAATTATAAATAATTATTTACACTGAAAAAAATATCAATGAAATAAAAATTTCTTTACAAGTCATTACAAGTTACAACTTGGATAAGGATATACAATACTATTAAAACCTTTATACAAGTTCAATTAAATAAATCAACACTATCCATTTTCATTAAAAATGAACTTTTCTTTTGTTAATTTCACATTCCTCTGAACTGTTTTATCTATCTGTAGAATTAATTTGACTACCTTAGTTCTTTCATTCTTATATAAGGGCCTCTCTCATGTAGTTTTTCTTGGAATAGAAAACTACATTTTTTCAAATATTTCATCATTATTTATTATTTATTATCCACACAGCACACAGCTCATGGAACCTGACAGACTTTCAAAAATGTAGCTAGCAGGTCAAAAATGTTCTTTAATTAGAACTAAATTGAAATCAACAGTGCTGCTAAGGGATCAGCTCCACACAGACTTGTGTACATACAAGAAACACATTGGTTCTATGCTTACAATGTATAAAAGTTCTTTATGTGTAGTTAGAGAATGTATCACTTAAACGTAAATGTGAAATGTTGAAGATTTCAAACCTCTATTATATAATTTATGCTAAATGCACATTCTTTGATATATAGTAATACAAAACAAATACAGATAACAACCAAAAATCTATCATAGTATTTAATGACAGAAAGTATGAAGAAATAGAAGTAGTGCTTTTAATGAGCCAATAAAATACAGGAACTAAAGAGAAAGAATGCAATATTCTTCACATAAAGGATGTAAATCAGTTTTCCTATTAAAACCTAACTAAGGTGATAAATGTTAAACAGACAGACTAAGGGAGATCTTCTCTGCAAAACACACACACACACACACACACACACACACACACACACACACACACCATTCAGATCACATAAACACACACATTACATACTTATTTCTTGAATGACAGAAGCCTAAAGACACAACCAAAGACACAGAGAAATGGTAAAGCAATCAGGTCTTTAAATCTGAGCAGCTGGAAAGACCCAGGGGAAAGTGTAATCTTTATATACAGCCTTTGGTTAAATTGCTCTCTGCAACAGATTTATTTGGAATGTCTAAAACTCTAAAGTTGGACAACCTTTGTTAAACTCTGGAGAGGACAATATTTTACTTAGAGCCTAAAAAATTAAAGATCAACCTGGACCATCTGGATCTGTAATAAGAACAAATAGCAAAATCATGGTTAGCAAATATCATAGCATGGTCAAAGGGATGTTGCAAACATAGCTGTTCATAGATGCTGTAATTTACAGAAATTTTCCATTTCCTCTGGTAATAAATTTAATTCATTCTTTTGACTCTTTTATTATGGGTAATTTTCTACCATCTCATCAACATATTCCAGAGTACTGTAGAATACAAGTGAAAAGGACTCTGAAATCTGATGCATTATAGGTAACATAAGTTCACATTCCTGTCAACTTAATACTACTTTTTCATTCCTAAATTTATAATTCAACAAATGGAATCTACTTAAATAGTTATAAATTTAATATTTATATTTCTAAATTATTAATTCTGTATTTGATTAATTTGAAATAAATTTTGAATGATCCCAGGCATTTTGTGTGAGGTACTACTAACCATATGAAATATTTCAGAAGGCAATCTACTTAAAATTGCAGCATGTAATCATGTTTTCTTAATGATTAATTTTTTAAGCTAGTGATATTTTATTTTTATAGGTTGGTTGAAACTTTTTTTCCTCATTTTTCTTAAACTTTGGAGAAAGTATAAAGCTGAAAATAAACAAAGTGAGCAATAAATGTGGAAGTGATTTCATTCACAGTAGCCTCAAAAATTATCTTGAAATAAATATAATCAAAGAAATAAAAGACTTTATACAATGTAAATTCTAAGATATGGATAAAGAATTTATAAAAGATACCAGAGGATGGACAGACCTCTGAGACTCATGGTTTAGTAGGATTAATATGAAAATGGCAGTACTAACAAAATAAATCTATATATTCAATGACAATTCCCTCTCTCTCTCTCTCTCTCTCTCTCTCTCTCTCTCTCTCTCTCTCTCTCACACACACACACACACACACACACACACACACACACACACATATAAACTAATTCATAAGGAAACATGAAAGTTCAATAATAGCAAAAACTTCAAGGAATATCTCCATCCTTTGAGCTTATACTATAGAGTTATAGTAATAAAAACGTCATGATACTGTCATAAATGTAGATTGAATGGTTAGTGGAATAAGAGTTAGGGCCCAGGTAAAAGCTGGCACTACTAGAGCCACCTGTTATTTTAAATATAGGCCTACAATACACATTAAAGAAAAGACAGAATCTTCAACAAATATCTGCTGATCAAACCTAAGAGCTACATATTGAAGAGTGAAAAACTTTGCATCTTGTACAAAACTCAACTTCAGATAGATGAAGAATCTCAACAAAAGATGTGATCTCCGAGATCTGATAAGGGTAAAAAGTAAGGGAGATATGTGAACTCAGTAGTGCAAGCATTAAGGCAAACAATTATGATAGGCAGATTTGGGCCAAGAGGTCCCGCTCAAACTAAGGCACTAGCCAAGGACAATACAGGTGGTAAACTTTAAATCCCTACCCAGATCTAGCCAATGGACAGGACAGTCTCCACACTTGAGTGGAGAGAGGGATTTGACTTTCTCAAGTACTCTGGTGCCTCACATTTGACTATGTCCCCTGGCATGGGAGACCTAGTGGCACTCAGAGGAAGGACAGCAGGTCACTGAGAAGAGACTTGATACCCTATGAGCATATACAGGGGGAGGTAATCCCTCTGAGGAACAGTCATAGGGGAGGGGAATAAGGGGAAAATGGGAGGGAGGGGAGAATGGGAGGATACAAGGGATGGGATAACCATAGAGATGTAACAAAAATAAATTAACAATAAAAAAAAAGGAAAAAAGGAAAAAAAAAAGACAAACAACTAATAAATGTCTCTTCCTGAAACTAAAAAGCTTCTGCACAATAAAACTTCCATTATTTGAGCAAAGAAGTAGCCTACACCATACTTAAAAAGAATTGTTTTTAACTATATATAAGAGATATAGTATCTGAGTACACCAGGAACTCAATGGAACTAAACTTCAACAAAATAAATGAAAACCATTGGCCACCCTGCCAGAAAACAGGCTGCCTTCACACTTCCTCTGTGTCTGGGCCCAGTTCCTCAGTCTCACCCCTAGCTCTGCACCAGAGCATCAGATGCAACCTTCCTTTCTCTTTGCCCACATCTCCTTTGGATATCTTAGCCTTCTCTAACCTATACTCCTAACCTCACTTTGCCTGACTTGTAACCCAGCCCTCAACTCCAGAAGGCAACCCCTCCTAAAACACATTCTACACTTGTGAGATAAAAAGATAAGCTGTTTCAGAACTTCTCCTCTTTCTGTTTCCTCAGACCCAATTTCCCAGTCTCATCCATGGCTATGTAGCAGCATACCTGTGGCAGGCTTTCCTGCCCCTCTAGTCCCATCTTTTGTGAATCCCACAGATCTTCTTCTTCTAACTTTCTTCTTTCCTAGCTAACTGAAGGGCCACTCCCCTTAAGGGCAACAAGTAAGGTCAAAGTAGGTCACACTTATCCTCTTGCTTCTGAGATCTAATCTTTCCAGTCTCATTTCTAGGTCTGCATCCAGACACCTGCTGTAGTGTCCTTTCGTCTCTGTTGCATCCAGAAAAGGTCACAAAGACTTTTTCCAACCTAGCTTCCCCCAACTCATTCAATTATCCCAGCCTCCAACAGCAGCAGGCATTCCCTGTGAACACACCAGCTGAGCAGGCCAGAAAACAGACAAAACACAGACATCATACTTTGATGATCTATAGAGAAGTCACAAATTAAAGAACAAAACACCCACCTACTAAAGACATGTATATAAAGGGGATTGGTTAAAATGACCTGTATGTAGGCTGTAGACCAACAATGACTGCCTGTGAATGGAAGGACCAAGAATTCAGTTGTTTAATCTATGAGGCTGTATGTTTCAATGGGTGATCAGTATATCCTGGAGTCCTGAAGAAATACACTCTCATTCCAGAGAAGGAATAGATTTACTAATCAAGGTGAGTTAGGGTGAGAGCAGAGAGCAGGCAGAGAGAGGGAGAGAGAGAGAGAGAGAGAGAGAGAGAGAGAGAGAGAGAGAGAGAG
>OU015747.1:100413745-100453280 GCA_907169655.1 Acomys percivali
TTGTTGGAGTATAGGTGTGGTCTTGCTGGAGAAACTATGTCTATGTAGAGGTGAGCTTTAAGGTCTATCTATTTTATGCTCAGTTATTCATAATGGGACACAGTCTCCCACTTCTGCCTGCAAGATGTAGAAATTAAAAAAAAAAAGAAAAGAAAGGGAAAAAAAGGGATGTAGAAATCTCAGCATCATCCCTACAACCATGACTACCTGCATGCAGCTATGTCCCTCCATGATGATAATTGACTAACTCTCCTAAACTGTAGGTCAGCTCTTAATTAAATATTTTTCTTTATAGGAATTGTCATGGTCATGCCAAGTGGTGGTGGCACACGCCTTTAATCCCAGAGCTCGGGAGGCAGAGGCAGGCAGATCTCTGTAAATTCCAGGCCAGCCTAGTTTACAAAGTAAGTCCAGGACAGCCAAAGTTACACAGAGAAACCGCTCTTGAAAAACCAAAACCTAAACAAAAAACAAAAAACACAACAATAACAACAACAACAACAACAACAACAACAAAAACCAAAAAATACCAAAGAATTGCCGTGGTCGTGGTGTCTCTTTACAGCAATGAAACCCTAAGACACACAATATCAACATCTAGATCTTAACAGTAAGACATAATCTGAAAACATCACATACTTAAGGCACTTGAAATGAAACAACAAAGCAGAGATTAGAAGCTTCATCCCTGCTAGCCAATTGCTGAGAGGTACTAGGCACACTACTGGAGAAGAAAAGGAATCACCACTGTTAACCAGCTGTTAACCCTATAAGCTTCAAAACTGACTGGACTGGAAAGACTTGACCACTGGTATAATAGTGGTACAGACATCATGGAAATAACCAATTTTCCAATTGCATTTAGTGCCAGTCCCATAAATTAAAAACCATAACTGACATTGTGACTATATAGGAATTACACTCTAGGGGAGAATCTACTAGTAATGTTCTGCTAAAAGGCCACAATATTAGATTGACTCCTAATAACTTACTCTTGTATGCACAGATTATTTAATCTGTCAACCCTCTTCAGAGAACTTTCTTTTTGTAATAGATTGCAATTAGTGCTAGAATACCAAATGGCCAAAATACAGAAAATAAGAGACAGTAGAGTTCTCATCTCAATATAGGGCATCTATATCATATATTCTCTTCAAAAAGGATGTATTATTATTTTCATCATACTGTATGTTAGAAACACATACTTATTCACCATGAATTTGAAATCTTTTATATGTTGATTAGTATATTCTCTTATCCCCTAAACACCAGCTCCAGGTAACTTTCATTCTATTACATATATCTACTGAATATTTATATTCAACTATTACCAGTACCATAGTCTGTCTGGGTTAGGGTACCAACATACTGATGAATAAACTATAAAGACATTGCTTACCTCATATAACTCTCCATCTGAAGAAAAGGCTACATCACACACAAATTTATTTCAGTCTCATTTGATATTAGGTAGAAGAAACTGGTATCACAAAAATATGACCTGAAAACCTATAACTTTGTTTTCTCCTGAACTATCTGGTTATTCTCAAATTGTGTTATCCATTGTTGCAAACAGAAGAACAGTTTCCTGGAAAAATATCAATAATTGCCTCATTTTTACCTTCTTTTATCTTTATCATTTTTTAAATCTTTTGAGTTATAATTACAACATTCCTCTTTCCCTTCCCTTTCTCCAAATTTTCCTGCACATGGCTCCTTGATCTTTTTCAAATTCTTGGTCTCTGTTTCACTCACTGTTGTTACATATGTTACATATGTACATACTTTTGTTACATGTGGAGATACATATATATCCATCACTCCAAATCAAGGAAATCGCTCTGTGAGCAGATGTAATCCATACAGAAAACCATGGCAGTCAAAGTTCAAGGTTGTGGAGGTGAGTCCCAGGGTACACACCTATAATACAGTTACCACTGTATTGGAAGTCTAAAAATTCAGTTTGATAAAACAGATTGAAACTGAGCTTTCTTGAAAATAAACAATTGCTATCTTTTTCTTTTGTAATCTTTCTTATTGAATCTCTGAAACTTCCTTGATGCTTTGGTTGAAATCATTTTTGTTATTTTCATGATATTAAGAATTGAACCTGATTCTCTTTTTTGTATTTTGTACTTGAATAGTGTTTATTTCATGCACTCTGGTTAAGTCCTTTACACACATCATTAATGTTTTCACAGTACAAACTTAATGATGGTCTAGTAATCTCAAAACAAAATATTAAAAAAAACTTTTAAGACTAATTAATACACTCAACAAAACAACCCCCAGCTCACTGTTGTTGAGTTATGTTTTTATTGAATCCTAATATTTTCATTATGTTAGTACCTTTTTATGTGTATTTTTATAGATAGATAATATAATCATAAAATAACTAAGTAAATTATCAAAAATCAGAGAGTTGATATGCATAGGATCTAACTTGTCAAACTGTGTCATTATATGTAAATGCATGAAGAAACTGATATTAAACATATTAGTCTAAGAAGTCATGAAATATAACAGCATATATAAATAGTATTAAGGCTATGGGAACCTCACTATGGTGATGTCTGGGTTTTGAAAAGTTTTAAAGTTTGCTCAGATGTTTCTTGGCATTCAGATTTTTTAATATTATGGAAAATTAACAAACATGTTAAACATATTTAATTATACAAAGTGCTAATCACTTTCTTTTATCTTAAGCTCTTTTGAGTAGAGAGAACCTTTATTTTCTGAAAGAAGCTTTATATATATATATATATATATATATATATATATATATATATATATATATATATATATATTTGGAGGCCACTACAGCTTTTAGACATCTTTTAGAGGCTATTTTTTACAGACTACTTAAAATGATGAAACCCTGCTTCCATAAAAAACAATCATGTGTAATATAATAGATAAAAATATCATTCTGGAAGAGCAGAGGTCAAATGGTAGTACCGACATGTCAGAAATGTTCCACACAATGTAACAGCCATGTCCAGAAATAGGACATGACAGCAAAGACAGAAATTGGGAAAGCAGGCTCAGAATAACCTTCAGAGCAGTAAACATATTATTTTAGGAATTCAGAAGCATAACAATAATGGCTGCCACTTTTATAAATGTAAAAGCATGTAAAAGTCTCAAAGTTTAGTGTTCAAACAAGAAACTATATCCTCTAAAAAAGTGGTTCTCAATCTTCCTAATTCTGCCTGTGGCCCCTTAACATAGAAATTTTTCATGTAATGTTGTCTGTCACCTAAAATTTAGTTTTGATACTACTTTGTAACTAATTTTCTAACGTTATGAATTGTAATTTAAATATATGATATGCAGGACATATGACCTCCCTGAATGTGTTATTTCATCCTGAAAGCACACAGGTTGAGAATTTCTGCTCTAAACAAAGGGTAAAAAAACAAACAAACAAAAACCAAAACAAAACAAAAAAAACGTAGTGCACCCTGGGGCTGGTTTCCTGCTAGTACAGAAATTCTTTCTCAAGTAAGGAGGTCTAAACACATCTACCCCTGTGGGCTTTACAATAATCTCCATTTCTAGTAAAGGAATCTAGATGCTCACTTTCAGCTTCACTCATATTCCAATAACTCTTCCCCATTTAATATTATATATATATATATATATATATATATATATATATATATATGAAACAACACCAGCTACACCAACACCAATTATAACAGTCTCAAAAATATCTTTGAATGAATCTAAGTAAGAAAGTGAAGAGAAAGACTTGTATAATGAAAAATTCAAGATATGGAAAGAAGATATTGAAAAAGATACCAGAAGACGAAAAGACCTGCCTGTTCATGGATTGATAGAGATGATATGTAAATATTGCCATTCTGTCTAAAGCAACCTAATATCCAAGTAATTTCCATAAAAATTCCAACATAGTTCTTTGTAGACATTTAAAAATTAACTTAAATTCCATGTGGAAAATCAAAATAACAAGAATAGGCAAAATAATCTTAAATAACATTTAAAAACCTGCAGTATTTCAAATTATATTACAGATTATGGTAATGGCAAAAGTTAGACTCATATATTGTGGCAATGGAATATTATATAAAGATATTTTATATTGTGAGAGATAGGAACATTTTCTGTACCTCACAGATAGACTCTGTAATGCACCTTGAGGTCAGCCAAGTAAGGCTTAAGACTACTGTGTAATCAGCCTATTTATTTAACCAGCTTTTAAAAGAACAGTGTAACAATCTCACTTACCTTGGATTTCCCATGTAATCAACTTTTACAAACTAATCTAATGCATTGTTTTTATCTTAAATGACTTACTTCCATGCTTCTGACCCAGAACAAAGAATGTTCATCCTTAACTTAAAGCAGAAAATACAGATCTTTAAAGTAATCTTCTAAAATGGCTACCCACCATAAATGTTAAATATGACATTCAGATATTTATAAACATTGGTGCTTATAAAACTGTTTGCTATTTTAGTCAGTTGGAGTCAGAGACATAGTCCCTTTACAACTCCATTAAATATTTTCTAAAGTATTTCATTCCTTTCCCATTACATACATCTGTGCTGTTCAATAAAAGACAGAACCAAACTGTCTTGTTAGGCACATACACAGTCTCTCACAGAGACAGACAATCAGATAGACACACAAACACACAGATATAATTACTGAGACAGATTAAAATGAATACTTCCAGGAAGGCACAGATTCAGACCTGTAAAACCGTGGACAAGGATCATGAAGTAAAGAATTTATATCTGGATTCACCCTTGGTTAAGTGATTCCAAGGAGAAGTGTTTTTTCTTCTCTTCTTAATAGGAAAGTATTGAAATATTAGTGACTAAGAGTAAATGACTAATGCGTGTAAGTTTGCAGTGGGTAAATGGAATAGAACTGAGAATCTCCTCCCCTACAACCTCCTGACATTTGACAAAATTCCAAAGTGTACGTTGAAGAAAAGATAGAATTTTTCACAAATGGCGATGTTCAAACTACATACCTACATGTAGAAAAATGAAGCTAGATGTTTGTCTTTCACCTGTAAATGTGAACTCTGGATGGATCCAGGATCTCCAGAAAAGTGAGAGTCTCAATCTCATAAAAAGGGAAGGAGGTATTATGCTTGCACTTACTGTATCAAGTTAGGGCTTTCTGAATGCGACTCTTTAGGTAGACCACTCTCATATTTCATTTACATACCGTGCTTTGCAATAGATTGTGATAAACACATATCTACAACAGGCAGAGAATGAGAGACTACACAGTGTTCATCCCTAAACACACCATGTATAGTACAGAGAGAGGGCAGAAAGAATCTAAAATACTGAGGCAATGGATGACTACAAGGAAACAGTATCTTCTAGACATAGTAGGGAATATATATACAATCAGATTTTATAAGAGCTGTGTGAGCACAAGACAAATCATATTTCAGAAAAGAGATTAAATGTCCAGACATAAAATTTCATCCCAGTCATGGTGCTATTGGCAAGTGTTAGCTGCTGTAAAATGATAGACAATTTTCTCGAGTGTAAATGTTTTTGTTTCTCAGAAGAGAAGATGGGGTGAGAACCATACACTGATTTCTGTGCATTTCTATCCCTAGACCTAGTCCTGGAAGCATCTAGCTTCTGTACACTCTAATCTTCTGCAAGTCTGGACCTTGAAGGCTTCATTTCCAACTTCTCTCTGATAACCTCCAAGACTTATTACAGAATAAGCTCACCCTCTCTAGCTCTTTCTGAACTCTGGAAAACTGGTTCAACATTCTACTCTGACTCAAAACTCTTCTCCAACTTGACTGACTCAAACTTGCTTCTCTCTGATTCTCACTGAATTGCTCTTCTTAGAGAAACTGCTTCTGAACCACATAAACTCAACTGCATTGACAAGAGAACTGATTGGAACTACGTGAACTCAACTGACCTCAACTGTATTCAGCTGAACTGCACCATACTGAACTCAACTCTTTCTCTGTACACTACTCTTAAGAAGCTTCTCCTTCCTATCTGTTATCCTGAGGGTTGGAGGCATCTTATACCTGACTCATTCTATCCAATCATTTTATGATTCTTTTTATCTTCTCATAAATTAGGGATCATTGTTTGGGATTAAAAGTATGCACTATTCCCAGTTTTATGAGAAAGCACCAAAGTGGTTGTACAAGATGGCATTCCCACTTGTACATTACTCCACATCCTCTCCAGCATGTGCTGTCACTTGAGTTTTGATCTTAGGTATTCTGAATGGTATGGGGACCCATGCCAAATTCTGCCATATCAGAATTCCTGTGCTTAGGCTGTATGCTGTGACCTTCGAGTTGCTGACTTTACCTCACCAGGAGGTCTTGTGTTCTAGGCTATCATTGGACTATTTACCTTTGAAAGAAGTAGAGAAGTCTCAACATGGAACCATCCAGAGGATCTAGGAAGTTCTTACAAGGAACTACTCAGAGAACTAGGAAGTTCTACAGGGAGCAATTTAAACTATTGCATTCTTGCCCAGGGGCTAGGGTGAGTGAGATAAGAATGGATCCTACTGACCTTGCCCTATATATGTTCTTGCTAGTTGGCAATAAAGTGAATCTTGATCAGAAATGTCCTGACTTGATTCCTTATTTCTCTCATCTCTGTATCCTACTTTCAATCCCCACTCCCTCTTTCAGGTGAACCCTGATTCGATTTTTCCCGCAGGCTGGGACCCAACAGAATGGTATAAGATGGAATCTCAGAGTTGTTTTGATTTGCATTTCCTTGATGACTAAGGAAGTTAAGCATTTTTAAGTGTCTTCAGCCATTCCTTATTCCTCTGTTAAGAATTCTCTGTTTAGTTCTGTACCTCATTTTTAATTGCATTATTTAGTTTATTGATGTTTAATTACATATGTTCTTTATATGTTTTGCTTATTAGTCCTCTGTTGGATATAAGGTTGGGGAAGAACTTTTCCCACATTGTACACTGTCCTTGTGTTCTATTGACAGTGTCCTTTGTCTTATAGAAGGTTTTCAATTCCATGCAGTCCTATTTATTTTATATTTTTAAATTTTTCTTTTTATTTTATTTTTAACATATACATTTATATAATTCCACATATATATATAATAAACTATAGCAAGAAGAACCATGACAATTAAGAATTATAGAAATGTTACATTTTAGTATTTTGGCTATTTATATTTGACAGTCTTGAAGAAAACATCTTTCCTATTTTGGTGCATCTAAAATTCTGAATATAAATCAATCTCCATCACATCTTGTCATTATCAACTTAAACAGATATCTAGAGCTAAAATATTTTAATCCTTAAGCAATTAAGCGTCATTGTAAAACTAAGCTACCTGGGCTTCAACTTCATCAGAGACTAGGGAAGGAATAAACTTGATTACTTGAGTATGCTGGGAGTGCAGTTTATTAGCTTTCCAAATGAGAAGATGACAGAGACAGTTTGCTACCTGAATAGTCACCAAAACCTCTCTGTAATATTTGAGCATATTCTTCAGCCTTTTGGCCCAATATATCTCACAGACATATTTGTAAGGCAGGAACTATTGAGGAATTGCTTACCATGTCTTTGCAAAGTTTGGTCATCGACTAGGCCTGCATCCAATCCTGCCCTTTTATAGGCAGAATTCTGTCTGTGGTAAAAATGAGGATTTGTCCAGTCGCTTGTTTGCCACATTTGAAGCCAACTCCATAAGGAGGTTCTTTGATGCTCATCATCCTTTTTGAGAAAGGTTGGGTGTTGCCAAGAGTTGACTTGTATCATTATCAGTGAATCTTTAATATAATAAAAACATTTTAAATGCCATATCCTGCATGTCTCTGAGGTTTTTGAAAACCTCATTTAACTATTTTACCTTATCTTTCTATAGAATCATACCTATCTGCCACATCTAAGATGTATGTTCTTGTGATAAAGGTAGATTAGCGATTGACATGACCATGATTTGATCAGCTAAAAATTAATTTGTATGACTTATTTATGTTAAACAGCCTGCAATTTTACTTTCAAAACATTGGAAGTAAACCTTGTGTTATAATTGAGCTATATGGGTACAATACCTCATATTAGAGTAGAAAAAATATGTGAAGAATAATCTTACATTTGAATTCTATAGCACTCTATCTAGAATTAAACTTATTTTGAGTCTACATACAAAATTCTATGCGAATGAGTTAAAAATAATCTTGTGTGTGACCATTGAGGCATTAAGTTCAGGAGTAGATTCACTAATCTACTTTTTGTTCTATCTTCCCTATATATTTCTATATTCTCTCTTCAGTTTTTTCAACCACTATCCCCAAACCTAAGAAAGTGTGATAATGGAAAAGAGAGACATTGTGGTGTCTAAACTTGTTTCTTTCTAAATAAGACTAATGATAACTTGTTGAGGTCCTATTTAATAATTATAGATCTTAAAGCCTTAGCTATTGGTGTTCTGTTTGGGAAGTTCTCTCCTGTTCCAATGAGTTTACTGCTCTTCCCCACTGTTTCTTCTAACAAATTTATTGTGTCTGGTTATGTTGAGTTAATTAATCCACATGGACTTTAGTTCTGTTCAGGGTAAGAAATATGGACCTACTTGTATTTTTCTACATGTAGACTTCCAGTTAGACCAGCAATATTTGTTGAAGATGTTATCTTTTTTTCATGAATAAATAGTACTACCTCAATTCCCAGCTATACCTGATCTTATACCCAAATGATACTCCACCATATAACAAGGAACTTTGCTCAACTATGTGCATAGAAGCTTTATTCATAATAGCAAGAAATATGGAAACAACCTAGATGTCCCTCAACCAAAGAATCGATAAAGAAATTGTTGGTACAATTACACAATGCGATACTACTCAACTATTAAAAAACAAGAAAATCACGATATTGACAGGCAAATGGATGGAATTAGAAAAGATCATCTTGAGTGAGGTAACCTAGACCCAGAATGATGTACATGGTATATACTCACTTGTTATTGGATATTATCTATATAATACAGGATAACCATACTACAATCCACAGACCCAAAGAAGTTAAATTACTAGTAGAACTCTTAATTCTCATTCAGGGAGAATGCTTAATTCTCAATCAGAAGGCCAAATAGAATAGACATAGAAAAAAGTTGAAGAGAGGGAACAGGACAGGAGCTTACCATAGATGTCCTCTGAAAGACTCCACTCAGCAGGGGATTAAAGCAGCTGCTGAAACTCACTAACAAACATTGGGCAGAGGGCAGGGGGTATTATGCATGAGTTGAGTCGTAGAAAGACCTAGAGGAGACAGGAACTCGATGAAGAAACCACTATAGCCAACAATTCTGGGCCCAGGGGAGCCCACAGAGACTGATGCACCAACCAAGGACTGTACATGGAGAGGATCTAGGTCCTCTGCTGAGATGTAGTCAATAGGCAGCTCAGCCTCCATATAAGTTCCCTAATATGGGGGGCAGAGGTTGTCTCTAACATGGACTCTGTTGTCTGCTTGTTGATCACTTCCTCTTGATGGAGCAGCCTTTCCAGGTCACAGAGGAAGAGGATGCCTATAGTCTAGATAAGACTTGATAAACTGAGGTCAGATGAAAGGGGAGGAAGTCTCCTCCTTTGTGAGGACAAGGGGAGGGGTAAGTGGAAGAGGTGGGGAGGGAGGGGGAGAGGGTGGGACTGAGAGGAGATGAGTAAGGGGATTATAATCAGGATGTTAAGTGAATAAATTTTTTAAAAATTTAAAATATATATAGCGAAGGTATGTCTATATTCCAACTAGATCACACAGACACAGGACTGTGGATATGATCCCTTGCCAATTAACCATGCTGCTGGACTAAAATTCTTCTATTCTCTAGCAAGGCCTCAGGTAAACTAAGCATGCATCCATGAAAAACATGACATTCAAGAATATTTTGGTAACATGTGTTGGTCTTGATTGGTTAAAACAAAACAAAACCAGGGCAGAAATTTGGTTGTATAGAAAACAGGAAGTAGATCTGGGAAGAGTTGCTGGACAGAGAGTGGGTATAATAAAAAACACTTTGTTCTAAATTCTCAAGCAACTAATAAAATAATTATGTAGATAAAAGAAAATATTGAGTCAAAATTCTATGGTTTTTATCATGTAGACAAAAGAATCATCTGACAGGACTGTAAAATCTTGTACAAAGAGAAATGTACTAACACCGTGAGAAAATGTGCAGTTAATCATTTATTCTTATATCAAGAAACTGAACCAGAACTTCAACTATGGTGATGATTTTCTGAAGCCTGATTGTAGCCAGGGAATTGTTAAGTATAATTCACAAAGGAATTGTGGTTATTTTCACAGTCTTCAATTTTTTAATGGGTGAAAAGATATCTAGCAGCTGGATTAGCAAAATTCTTTGTTCTCTGACCTGTAGAACAGATCTTCTTTATCAGCCTATTTCTACTCCTCAGTGTTAAAGTAAAAATATAGAAATAATACAGAAATTAGCATATTTGGACATTGGAATTGCAACCTAAATCTTCATTTTCATCATACAAGTGTGTCCTCCAAATCATATCATTGATTATAAATATTTCTCTCAATATAACTATAAGAAAATGAATGATTTAGTCAACTTCCATAATACACCATTAGAAAGGCTAGGACTGACTATGGATTTCACATATAACTACCTTCAGATGGCCTTATGTGATGTTTACAAGGAAAAGCATTCTTTAAAGAAGAGCTGAATGTATGATCCTTAACAACCAACATTCATGAATGGCATATTTGTCAGAGGTGACACATAGTACATACTAGGCACTGGACAATATACTGGATGGTTATAAGAAACCTGGAATTTACAGTATTGAGAAAAATGGAACACATGTCTACACATAGTTGTGCAGGTGTCTCAACTCAAAAGTGGAACATGACATTTTGAAGGAAATTTGTGTGTGGATTCACCTATAGTGTAATTTATATGTGGTTTTTTGAATTTCATATTAATACTTAGAACTGAGTATCTATGGTTAACATTAATACAGTCAGGTAGACTGGCTATTTATCTATGAATGTCTTCAGTGCTAAGCATTCTATACAAAAGTACATGGAAATAATTGTAATGTGGTAGAAAATATTCTGTTGTTACACTATTAAAACATTTTAATCTGCAAGATTCAGGATCTTTTAAATTAAAAAACATGTTCTCTGAGGAAGAAAATGTTTCACAAAGCTTAAGAATAATGAACAATATTACAATTCATCACTGAAAAAATTGTAAAATTGTTATGGAAGGTTTTCAATTTTTATGCAAAGATCTTGATTTTCTTAATATTTTAAAATTTTACATATAATGAATGTTTTTATTTTTGCTAAACTGTTAAAGATATGGAGCAAGGGGAACATTTCCCCATTAATGATGGTAGTACAAACCTGTACAGCCACTATGGAAACAAACATGGATATTTCTTTGAAAATAAGGAATCAATTTACATCAGCCCCAAGATATACCACTCTTAGGAATAAAAGCAAATGAAAAAGTCTTATGACCCTGATCATTTATCAACTACATTCACTGTCCTTTATTCATAACAGCCAGAAACTGGAAAAAAAAACTGAAGAATAGGTAAAATAAATGTGGTATATATACACACTGGAGTATTTCTTAGATGTTTGAAAAATTACATAATGACATTTTAGAGGCTGCAGGACATCTGAAAACTTAGAATAATATACTAATCAAAAGCCTAAATAACCATAGATGAGGGAAAAATATTGCAAAACAAAACCAAATTTAAACCATATCTGTCAACATATTCAGCCCTGCAGAAAATACTAGAAAGAAAGCTCCAACTCAAAGAGGTTAATTACATCAAAAAGAAAAAAAAAAAAAAAGGGAAATAGATAAATTCAAAAGAAGGGAAGCTGGTGCCTTAGTTTGAGCGGGACCCCTTGGCCAAAATCTGCCTATCATAATGTTCTACTTGTAGATTTCTAGGACCCACTGGATCCTTCTACATTGCTATTCTCCCATGGTTCTCTCATCTACAGTCCCAATAGGGTGTCCTCCCCTCTGTCCCAGTTTCCTGGTAAGTGAAGGCTTTCGTGGGACATGCCCCTTGGGCTAACACACAAACACACACTAACAACATCAAGTTAACAGGAATTGGCAAGCATTTGCAATTAATATTTCACAATATCAAAGGACTCAATAGCCCAATAAAAAGACAAAAGCTAACAGAACTGATAAGAAAACAGAATCCATCATTTTGTTTCTTACAAAAAACACAACTCAGAAACAAGGATAGACATTTCCTTAGAGTAAAGGGCTGGAAAACAAGTTTTCCAAAAAAGAGACCAAAGACACAATTGGAACAGCTATTCTAATATCTAATAAAATAAACTTTCAACCAAAATTAATTAGTCAAAAATACAGGGAGGGATACTTCATACTCATCAAAGGGAAAATTTACCAAGAAGATATCTAAATAATGAATTATTCAGGAAAATGGATGCAACTAGAAAAAAATCATCCTGACTTAGTGAGGTCACCCAGATTCAGAGAGACAAACATGGCATGTATTCACTTATAAGTGGATATTAGGTGAGTAGGTAAATGATAACCAAGCTACAATACGCAGACTCCGAGAAGTTAGCTGAAGAAGAGGGCTCTAGGAAAACATTAATGGATTTCCCTGAGAAGGGGGAACTACAGTCGATTTGCAGTTGGACTGGAAGCTGGTAGGAACATGATAAGGAAGGATCAGGTATGGAGTGAGAGTGAGAGAGAGTATGAGTAGAGACTAGTAGAATTAGGGGATGTTTGGAGGCAATATGCAAGCCTACTGCAGTGGAAACTTGCTGGATTCTCTAAGAGTAACTCTAAGAAGGATTCCTAATACTGGAGGATATGAAGCCTGAACTGATCATGTTTTGTAGCCAGTCAGGGCTTCCGGTGGTGAGACTTGGTTTCATAGGTTTACTTGTTGGTAGAGGGAATCCAATGAAGATCCCTAAACAATCAGTTTATCCTCAGGCAGAAGATCACTCTGTGAAAACTGACAGTGGGTCCCCATTCCAGAGTGCTGCATCCATACAGCTCATTGACACAGAGAGGTTAAGGTAGTGTCTCCATGGAGCCTTGTCACCTAAGTTTTAATCTCTTTCGAGCAGAGAGATACTATGCAAGCTACTGAAAGAGAAAACTGGAAACCAAACCAGTCACAGCACCCTTGACCTCCAATCTGTCCTGCCTGGAAGATATGTTGGCATAGATAATGACTTGTGATAATGACCAACAAATGTCTGGTTTAACTTGAGACCCACATCCTAAGCTATCTAGATGGCCAGGACCTGGAGATAGGACAGCTCAGATTCCTAGAGTAGAACCCTGCATCACTGGCAAAAACATCAATAAAATGATTTCTAGTGATATTCTGATATAAACATAGATTGGTGCCTTCTCCAATCATCGTCAAAGAGGCTTGTTCTGGCAGCAGATGGGAAAAAGAGCAGAAACTTTAGCCAAACATTAAGCTGAGAGAGGGTTTCAATTGGAGGTCTCCACTGAGTTCTTACCACAGAGCCGAGGGAACCTCATGGAAGTGAATAAAGTAATGTTGTAGGAGTTAGAGGTAAGGAAGATCAGGAGAACATGGCCCACTGCATCAACTAAGCAGGCCTCACATGGACTCACAGAAACTCAAGCAGGGAGCATGAGTTTTGCATGGGTCTGCAATAGGATCTCTGTTTATTGGTTATGGCCATTAGCTTGGTGTTTTGAAGGACTCCTAAAAGTGGGAGTGCATCCTTTCTTGTCTCTTTGTCTGCTCTTAGGAATTGTTCCCTCCTATTGAGGTGCCTTGTCCAGCTTCCATGTGAGGGCTTTTGACTTATCTTACTGTATCTTGTTTTGTTGTGTTTGGCTTTTGTCTCTCAGGGCCCTATTATTTTCTGATGGGAAATAGAGGAGGAGTGGATGAAGAGAATGGTGAGGTGGGTAGAGTTGGGAGAAGTTAATAGAGGAGAAACTATGGTCAAGATGTATTGTATAATAGAAAAATATTTGCAATCCAATAATATATGAAAGAAAGGATGTTTAATTTTATAGGCAAATTAAGAAGACAATATTTTACATATATATGAAGATACACTCATTGTATATATATATATATATATATATATATATATATATATATATATATAGAGAGAGAGAGAGAGAGAGAGAGACAGAGAGACAGAGAGACAGAGACAGAGACAGAGCGAGAGACAGAGAGAACATATATATATATATATATATGGTACCATCCATTTTTTTACAATGTTAATTTCTGAAGAACTTGTTCCCTTTTTATTTCTATCATTAGCATTTTTATTGAGCCAAGTGCTTATAGGAAAAATTGTATCATGAATGATGAAATGATGAACTGAGTTTCAAGGGATTTCAATTGTCAAAGTAATTTTCCCATTAATCTTTTGCTTGTAAAGTATCAGCTAATAATTTACTGTCATTTGATATCAAGATGACTTTTTCAGGAATATTTGCATTTAAAAATGCATAAAAATAGAATAGCCTATCATGTCAGAGTGACCTAGCCTTATTTATTTGTACTTTCTGTAACTAATTCTGTCAAATACCAGATGGTCTGGAAAGGTAAGATAATGCTAATGAGTCTCAAGATATTGCATGAGAATTAATGAAGCAAGCAAGGTCATGCTGCAACATTTTTGTTACATGAAACATTTTAGTTTCAAGATAAGTTTATGCTTCTATACTAAGAAAATATAGGTTCAATATTTTCTTCATTAATATAGCCTCACTTAGATTTCTAAATACTAGCCCAATGTATTTTGAGTCATCGATTGTTGAGAAATGGGCAAGCTATCAGGTTTGGGCTACCTACACTATGCAAGTCCCTATGAAATGTTCTTCTTCCATGAAGAATATAACTTCCAAGATTTTAAATATTAATTAATATTTGAGTCCATGGAATTAACTAAGTACTTTATACTAACAGTGATGTTTATGGCCAGATTCTTGGGATTTAGCTTCTGCTATCAGTTTGGTTTTTGGTAGAAGTTTTAGTTAATTAATATCCTGGGAGATGCTTAAGCCTGATTCTGAGTGATATGGGAGATCAACTATGTCTATAACATTGAATCACTTGCAAATATCCATGTCGATGAAGGTATGCCTGGATTTTCCCACTTGGACGTTTTCTACTGAGATTTATCAATGCTGGAATTGGTGTCTCTATTATTCTATCCAAAGAAGACAAGTGAAAGCAATAGTGTGGTGCCTTATGGAATCGACCCTATGTGCCATCTACTGTCAGTTTATAAAGATAGTACATTCTCTGATGTCTGTGAGCCTTTCTAGAAAATACAGAAAATATCTTCAGAACTTAAAACCACACTTCTCTATCTTTCACTTCACTTCTCCACCAAACCCCACATCTAATCTTTCCTATCATTGGGAAGTATAAGCTATTTTGCTATGTGGTCATGTCATTATTTTTAAGATTTAAATACTATTTCAAAATTAATAGTTATTTGGTAAATGTCACACACTAAAGATCATGAAGAGTAACACTAAAAGGGACCGGGAGAAGCATGTGCTTTGGTATGCCTCCTTTGTAGTGAATGTTATATGCTAGCTATAGAGATCTATAAAATTTACAGTCTTTCTTTTGATGAGGACATTCATTACTTTCCTTCACTGCCTGATACTTAAGCATTTTACCATAGGTGGTATATACTTGTAAATTTGAGTCCTGAAGTATTCTGGAATAATGCACCTTTACATCACCTATTATTTTTTACAGGTTCCTTTAGTACTGACTACATAAGGTCACCCAACATATTTTTCAAACCTTTTCTGCCTCTAGTTAATCAGCTGTGGATAATTATTTACAAGATAAAGGACTGTAATGGAAGATAACATCATCAGCATTTGGCTAGAATGTAATAATGACTTTCAACATGTAGACATCCAGTTAGAGCAGCACCATTTGTTGAAGATGCTGTCATTTTTCCATTGAATGGATTTAGCTTCTTTGTCAAAAATCAAGTGACCAAATGTGTGTGGATTCATCTCTGGGTCTTCAGTTTGATTCCATTGATCCACTAGCCTATTGCTGTGCCAGTACCATGCTGTTTTAATTACTGTTGCATTATAATATAACTTGAGATCAGGTATGGAGATTCCTCCAGAGGATCTTTTATTGTATAGGATTGATTTTGCTATTCTGGGCTTTTTGTTTCTCCATATGAAGTTGAGAATTGTTCTTTCAATATCTTTAAAATATTTTGTAGGTATTCTGATAGGGATTGCATTGAATCTGTAAATTGCTTTTGGTAAGATGGCCATTATTACTATGTTAATTCTCCTGATCCACGAACAAGGTAGATCCCACCATCTTCTGATGTCATTTTCAATCTCTTTCTTCAGAGATTTAAAGTTTTTTTCAAATAAGTCCTTCACTTGCTTACCTAAACACATTGATAACACTTCTGAAAAATTATACAAATGAAAATTAGGCTGAATTCTCTGACCTGGATGGCTTTACAGTACTCTAATGAACAGATGAAATTCCATAAGAAATTACACAATTAACATATTATCGTTATTTTTATTAAGAAAGTAATGCAATCAAAACCTATCACTAAAAAAAAAGTGAAAACATATTTTCATCTAAGATGTGCCAAGTTTCAACCACTTAAGATGAAATATTAGTAGGTATATTTTATAATTACATGTATCATTATTTCATTTTATGCTAGGCTACAGTCCTTTAGATATTTGTACAAATACTCCTGTGGGGTTTTAGTACAGCAGATGAAATTTATGTCCAAGTAGCAGACTTTGAGGTAAAAAACGTTGGCTTACACAGTGAGGATAAACTTCATCCAGACAGCATGAATTGAACAAAACACTGATATCTCTTGCCAGACAGGAATCATGCAGGAGACAGTCAGTGGTTCTTAACTTTCCTAATACTGTGACACTTTAATACAGGTTATCTTGTTGTGGTTACTCCCAACCATAAAACTATTTTTTATTACTACTTTATATCTGTAATTTTGTTACTGTTATGAATCATAATGTAAATATCTGTGTTCTGATATTCTTAGGTAACCCTTGTGAAAGGGTCATTCAATCCTGCAAAGGCTTGTGATCCACAGGTTGAGAAATACTGCTTTCAGTTTAAACAAAAATATATCTTCCTTCCTTGATTTTCACAATAGCTGATGCTAGAGTTTAGCCTTGGCTCATTTCATATTGTATAGGTTAATTTCCCCCAAAAATTATATTCACTTATACCTGTAATATTGATTATATATATATTTGGAACAAATGTTTAATATTTGTTCTGATTTAGCCTTAATTGTCAACTGGAAACAGTCAAAAGAGATGTGAGAGTTGAAGCTTCAATTGAGTAATATCCTATATCAGTTTGGTTGGTTAGCATGTCTTTCAAGGATTATCCTGATTGTTTCTGTTTATAAATCCTAGCTTGACTTCCTGCTCTGATTTCTCTCAGTGATAGATTATAACCTATAAATATAAGTGAAACAGTCCTTTATTCCCCAATTTGCTTTGTTCTATTTTTTTTAACTAAACACAATTCAATAATTTCTTCCTTCCCTATGCTCACTCCTACCTTTCCCATATTTTCTCTCTCCAACTGCCCCCATTCAAGAGTTCAAAAGCCTAGCAAAGGACCTGGAGATAGTGGAAACATGGATCTTTGAAACCCTAACCACCACTTACTACAGTAGCTTCATTTCTAACTGCATTCTAACTTTGTTCCTTTCTACCCAATTGCTTTTGATCAGTCTTTTTTTTTTTTTTTTTTTTTTTTAAGTCACAGCAACAGGAAGAAACTGGAGAAGTATTGATTCCATTTCTCTGAAAAACCACACTCTTTACTGTTCTATTTATACATTTCCCTACTCTGCCAGGAGTTAGATGGCATTGATTTTAATCAAATGCCTTAACTGTCTTTCAGAATCTAACTCAGAAGTTAATGTTTGCTAAACTGAAGCATAGCTTTGATTATTAAATTCTTATACCAAAATACCACAATTATTGTGAGGTGAACCAACATATTTTTCATTGTTATATTTCTAGTGAGCAGAAGATTAAAATCTGGCTAGTTAGACAATAGTTAGAATTTGAAAAAATACATATTTCTTAAACATCTGGTATATATTCATTTCACTTCTTTTGAAGCTGGAGCCTCCTAGCATTTCTAGGTTTGTAGTCAATTATTCCACTCTCTACATTTATCTTTTTACTCTTATTTTTTTCTTGCCTCTGTCTTAAAATAATACACACAACCACGTTCATAACACACTTAGATCACTAATGTTTCTAATTCTGTTAATTTTCTATTTTATGTTTTCAACTTTAACACACATTATATGTGGGTGTGTGTGTTTGTGTGTGTATACATATATTGTTGTGAGTCTAACCATCCTTCATACTCCTCTTAATCCCCTCCACACTCTTGCTAACATTTTCTTTTTTCTCAACTATTGTCCCTCTTACTTTGATTTTTAAAAATGTTCTTCTGAAACTGATGGCAAGATCTTTTTGCTGAAGATGACAACTACACACCTTGTTGAAGATGAAGAAAATGAGTTGATGTCTATCTGGAGGCTTCACCATTACAGAATAGTATTCTTGATATAAGGACTCTGAACACTAGCAAAGGAGAAAAAAAAACAACACCAAACTTGCCACAATCTCTTTGATCCGTTGGTTCTAGGAGCCACGGAATGGGGGAGATTGTTCGGAGCAAGAGTGGGGTCAAGGTGTGGACATGTTGAAACCCAAGAACTATTTTTTTCTGAGATCTGCAGGTGTAGGACTGTTACCTCCATTTTCCAGGCCTTCATGGTCTAGTGAAGGTAGCCCTGTGTCCCAGCCCATACCATCCTTGAGGTAGTCTTGTAGCCTGGCATCCACATTAAACTTTCCTTCCCCTTACAAGGTAATGTCCAACAGAACCTGGAATTCTTCCCTATACAAATGAGGCATGCTCAGCACTCTGGACCTGACCAATGAAACACACTCACCCTGATAGCACTTATTTAGCCCCCAATTAAATGATGTCTCACTGAAGCTGTCTTCAGGGAGAAGTCTGTTTCTTGTGTGCTTAATTCTACCTGAAGTCTCCATCCCCTGGCACTCTCTGCTTTGCTCCTCCTTCGAGGATCTACCAGTTGTGGATATGAATGGTTACAGGTGGAGAAGTGGGGCCAGAATTGGCATTGATTACAATGGTATCCTGATTGAAAGATATGCTAAGCAATGGTGGCACATAACTTGGAGTAACCAACCAACATCTAATTTAACCTAAGGCATACTCCATGGAATAAAGTCTGAACCTATTACGACTTGGGTAATGAAGAAACTCAAGCTAGATATCCCGGAGACCTAGGGTAAAACAAAGTACTATTCTTATACTAAAGCAAATAAAATAAATGACTCATAATGACAGCACATGATATTCATAGATCAATTGACTTTCTCAGCCATCATCAGAGAAGCTTGCTCCTACAGCAGACGGGAACAAATGCAGAGAACTTCGGAAGGACAATATGTAGAACATGAGAAACCTCATGATGTTCCCATCAAATCCCTGCTCTACAGACTGAGAAAACATGGTAAAAGGGGTGGGGGGGAACAAGCCCTTCAGAACAGAAAAGGACCAACGCACATATAGATTCACAGAAACTGAGGAAGCATGAACAAACCTATATGAAGTTGCACCAGATTGAGTCTAAGAGCTGGAAGAAGGGGACATATGCCCCCATCCCTAACCCAGAAGTTAGCTCTAATTTATAACCACTTGCACATTAAAAAAAAATTAGTTTTCTACAAGGGACCTCGCTGTAGAAAGAAGCTTCACTTAAGAATAGACCCTATATAAAACACGTGTTAAAAACTAAAGTAACTTTCCAAATGAGAAGATGACAGAGATAGTTTGCTACCTCAACAGTCACCCAACATGCTCTTTAATGTTTGAGCATATTCTTCAGCCTTCGGTCTCATTATATCTGAAAGACACATTTGTGACAGAAGAACTGTTGAGGACTTGCTTACCCTGTCTGGGCATTTGTAGGCAGAATAATGTCTGTGGTAGAAATTAGGACATTTTGCCCAGTAGTTTGCCAGTAGAAGCCAATTCCATAAGGAGGTTTTATGATGCTCATTATCCTTTGGAGGTATGCTGGGTATTGCCAGGAGTTAACCTGTCTCATTGTCAGTGAATCTTTACAATAATAAAACCATTTTAAATGTCATATTCTACATGTCTCTGAGGTTTTTGAAGACCATATCTAATTTATCTTTCTATAGAATCATATCTATCTACCTCACCTAAGATGTACATTCTTGTGAAAAAAGTAGACTAGTAATTTACATGACCATGATTTGATCAACAAGCAATTTACTTGTATAACTTATTTATCCTAAACAGCCTGTAATAACATTTTCAAAGTATTGGAACCTGCACTCCCAACGTACTCAGGTATTCAAGTTTATTCCTTCTCAAGTCTCTGATGGAGTTGAAGACCAGGTAGCTTAGTTTTACAATGAACTTTAGTTGTTTAGGAGTTAATATGTTCTTAGGTATAAATAGATGTTTTAAGTTGATAATTACAAGATGTGATGGAGATTGATTTACATTCAGAATTTTAGATGCACCAAGTAGGAAAGATTTTTTTTCAAAGCTGTCAAATACAAATCGCCAAAACACTAAGAATATTACATTTGTATAATTCCTTATTTTGTAGTGGTTCTTCTTGCTATAGGTAGCTTATTGTATATATGTGGAAGAATATAAATGTATATGTAAAAATAAAAATTGTTTAATCAATAAAAAACAAAAGTACAGTTGAAAAGGAATTAAAAATTATCATTAAGTATTTATTTTCTGTTCTGGGAAGATGGCTCAGTGAGTAAAATTTTGCTGTACAAGAATGTGTACTGGAGTTTGGATCTGTGGTATCTACATAAATATTGCTGTGAGTAATGAAAATCAGGTCTTTGCAACAAGTATTTTACTAGAAAAATCATGAGCTCTGAGCTCAAATGATACTTTACTTCAATATACATATGAGTGATGAATGACTGGGAAAGATATCTGATGTCAAATTCTGCTTTACATGAATGTGCTTAAAATGTACATACACACACTGATTTAGCACAACTACATGAAAATTTAAATATACAAATAAATAAAATGACTACAAAGTGAGACCTAGTCTCAAATATATATATATATATATATGTATATATATGCATACATATTTATATATATATGTGTGTGTATGTGTTTGTGTATGTTTAGAAAAAACATTGCTTACAAAGTGTTGTTGTTAGAAAAATAACTGTAACAAGGACCAAATATTCATATAATTTATTTGAATCTTTGAAAGACTTTTTTCTCTTTTAAGTAACTTTTTTTCCTGCCTTCAGCTATTTACTATACAGTTTCTTCCAACACATTCATTAAAATTTCAGGAATTTTATAATGGTCTAATCAGATGTTATATAAAGTGTTTACAAATAAACAAAATGAGTAGGATGATGAGAAAAATTGACCAGACATCAGAAGAAGTAATGAATATTTTTAAAAAATAAGCATAGCTAGAAATTAGGTTGAAAATTGGTGTCCAATTTGTACTTAGAAGAAGGAAAATGCAAGGGTTTCCATAAGAGCTGTGATGAGGTTTTCATACAAGAAGCAAGCTTTGATTCATCTAAGTTACTACAATCACTCATGAAAGAAATCAAATAAGCCACTCTAAATTGTGATCTCAGCTCTATATAGTCCCTCTTTGATATGTATAAAACTGAAATGTTTATGCATATATAACAAGGAATATCTATTTATATGAATAGGTACATATTTGTGTATTCTTGTTCATATATGTTTAAATACTAATAGGAAAAACACATAACAATACAGAAACATATATATTATCTTCATTTACCTTGGGATGTAATGTATCTATGAAAACAGACGGGCTACCTAAAAACAATCTAAATTTAATGATTGACATACTGCTAATTGCTTTAGTTCATGGGCTTCTTAGCTGGATAAAGGGATTGTTTCCTTTCTTTTTGTGGAAACTTGCATGGCCCTTCAGGTACCATGGAAAATAACCTTATAGAAGTAAGATTTCAGGATGCTAACCAAAAGATTTCTCATTAGATTTAAAGTCTTCTAAACATGGAAATCATACCTGGTACTGGAATCCTAACCAAGTATCTGAGGCTAGCAAGGTCATGAATCTTAAACAAAATCATGACCATCACTTTACAAAACCAGCATAGTCTCTACCTGTATTATTTATCTTTGGCTCCACATATAAGTCTCATCCCTTTCAAATCAAATGTAAACTAGTACAGAAAACACAACTAGTTAAATAATAGAAAACAAGTAATCATTTTGTGCACAGCCTTACATAATGCATCCATAACACAATTCCTACATCTAAGGCTCAGGGAGCATTAGAAAGAGAGTGATGAGCGATTTTATAAACCAATGGACTGAGAAATCTACTGTGAGACTATGGCTCCTAAAAATGTCAAAAGCTACACTCAAGAATTTTCAACAACACGACTACTTAAACAAGACCTGAACAATGACAAATCCTTGCATTTGTTCATTTTCTAAGTACAAAGCAAACACGAGTTTTCAACCTAGTTTGTGACTTATATATTATTTTTAAACACATTCAGTTTTTCTTGATGTCTTGCCAATTTTTCCCAATCTTTTACTAGTTTTATTTGCTAAACCTTTATATGACCTTTATATGACATACCTGTATGTGATTTGTATGTATGTATGTATGTATGTATGTATGTATGTATGCATGAATGCATATAAATATGTATATATATATATATGTATATAATCATTATGCATCTCTGAGTTGTCTAGAACTCACAGAGAGCTTTATGTTTCTGCGTCTGGAGTGCAGGATTAAAGGTTTAAGTGACCATGTCAGGCTCACAAACTTAAATTTAAATATGAAGTATAGACACTTAACTAAGTATCTTTAAGAAACAGAGAGCCTAAATTTTAAATGCTATTAAATTTAGTAAGGAAAGAATTTTACTGGGCAAAAGCAAGTGAAAAATTTAAGTGTCTGTAATTGTTTATCTACATTTCAGTAAGGTTCTGGGAGTTCATCATAGTATAAAACGTAGAGGTATATAATTGTTTTGTATGCTTTCTATAGGTGTGTGATGTTTTACAACAAAAAATCAAAATGGCTTACTGAGAATAATCTCTTTGTTGGAATTAAATTCATTTATTAGAGTATATATTTAGTTTATAGCTCTCATTACTCTCCATGGCTGGTGAGGCATTCTGCCATGTGACAGAGAAACTTTTATCCTCTTAGTCAGTGTCCTGTTGGTGTAAGAAGACACCATGACAAGGCAATTTACATATTTACTTGGGCTGATTTATACTTACAAAGGTTTAGTCCATCATCCTTATGGCAGGGAACATGGTGGCAACAGGCGTACATGATAGATCAGAGGTATACATCTGCATCTGAAGGCAACAAGAAGAGAGAAGTAGCCAAGAGTTCTACATTCAGATTCAAAGGCAGGAGAAAGAAAGGAATTCTAAGTTTTGCAAGGGCTGCTGAAACATCAAAGTCCATCCCATGTGACACACTTCCTTCAACAAGTACTCTCATCCTCTGTTTTTTCTAGACAGGATTTCTGTGTGCAGCCTTGGCATCCTGGACTCTTTGTAGACCAGGCTGGCTTCGAAGTCCCAGAGATCCACCTGCCTCTGCCTGTTGGGATTACAGGCATGTGCCACCATGCCTGCCTAATGACATTTTAATCTTTTCAAATGGTACCATGGTGTGGTCACTAAGCATCCAAATCTATGAGGCTATAGGGGCCATTCTTATTCAAACCACTATATTCTACCCATTGGCCCACATAGCCATATCATAAAGCAAAAACAATGCATTTAGCCCAACCTCAAAAGCTACCAAACTGTCATGTATAGGAACCTCAACACCATTTAAATGTCCAGAGCTAAAAAAATCTGAGAGTCAAGGCAGTCTCTTAACTAGATAGCTTCTCACAAGCAAAATAGACAATGTCCAACATGACAATCAATTATGGTTTAGTCATCCCTTAAAAATCTACCCTTTAACAATTTCATACACATATACAATATAATTTGATCACATTTATGCTTCACTCCTGATCTCAACCTGCTTAACCCATCATAACACCTCCAACTTCCCTAATGCCCTTATTTTATATTTTGTTTTGATTTGAACCACTGAGCTTAATTAATGTTGTCTGTATACATGGGTGTGAGACTATTCATTGGAGCATGAAGAACATTCCATTGGCTATGGTGCTATAGAACAGTGACTCTGCTCCTGCAGCAGATAACAACTATTAGTGTATCCAGAGCTAGGAGGAGGGCTTCAGGAGCCCCTTATTTCTCCTAGCAGGAATGCTTAACAGGCTTGATTATTTGTGGGTCTTACATAGATACCCACTGCTTCTGTGATCTCCATGCAGCAGTAATTCCTCATTTTCTCTTTTAAAAAATATATTTATTAGTGTTTGCTATGGGCCACACATGACTCTATACACAAAGATAACAAATAAACAAAATTAAGGGGCCACTTAACTATTTCCTGTGAATTCTTTTCAGACAATAATATATAACTCATGTTTATCTAAGATTTAAAATTCTCAAATATTATGAAATAATACCATAATTTGAAACATATATTTCAGATTAGAGAATGATGCAGAAAGAAGAATATTCATATTTATAGAACATTAATTTCATTTCCTTTTATCAGGTCAATTTATTAACCCAACTGTATCAAAGTATCCAGCTTTAATTCTCTCCTGAAAAAGTAATTTGTAAAAGACTCATTGTGAAATTTAAGCTAAAATAATCAATGAGTGAAAAGAGATGTGAAGCATTCCTATGAGAAGTGAAATGTGAGATTTAAAGTTCACTGAAACACAAATGGGAGCAGCTGAAGTTTTTCTCATGACTTACTAGAGATGAGAATTTCAACAAATTGCTTAATATCATGATGATTGCATTTCACATACAATATTTCAGGAAATTGAACAAAGTATATAAAAATTCAGAATGAGTAATCTATTTTTAAAAATATAGAATCTTGTAATAGGTATCATCAAGAAAACTACCAGATGATCAAGAGAAACCATTTGACTCAGCTAATTATGAAGGAATATATAAGAAATATGTTAAATATGTTCAGCTATAAAGATGACAATTTCAAGGCTCATTAAAATCACTTATCTTCTATAAGGAAAGAAGTCACATCTGTGCTACCATTTCCTACCTCTAGTTTCCTGTATTTGAATTATGTTACTGTGAAGCCAAAAGCCTGCTGAAGTGCCTATGAAGAATATGTTCATTGATCCACGCACCAAGCCATATGTAATATAGTCACAACAATGCTACGTATTTTAGTGTAAAGAAGCTCATTTACACAGCTCCAAATAACATTTTATTTTGCTTCTGAAGTTATTTTTCAAGCATAGAGGTACAGTATAATAAAATACCAAGGAAAATAAAAAATCTTTTGAACAGAATTAGTAATTGAGTTAGTAGAGAATACATCATGTGTGGTACCAGACCTAGGAGGTAGAAAACAGGAAAGAAACTATAGTTAGTTAATAGAGTAGATCCAAAAATTAATAAGAATCAAGGCTCATAACTCAGGCAGAAGCAAGTAGAAACAAAACATATACACTTAGTTAATTTTTACAGTGAATTTATTCAGGCTTTATGTTAATTTTAGGAGTATATTTACATCTCTAATGATTAAATTTTTCTACTATTTTCTAAGTACATGGGTATCATGAGGATGCATCTATACATAAGCTCTGTCAGTGAAATCATAGTAGGGTCACATTTCCTATAATAATTTTTTCAGCTTCATTTGTTCATAGAACAAAAACAATGCTGATCCTTTCAGACATATGAGAATATGGTTTTGAATCAAATATATTACCCTGTGACTTTGAGTTCAGTGGACCTATGTATAACCCAATCACACATGTTTTAGCACCTTTATATATAAAATATTTATAGTTCAGAAAAATGGAAAATACAATGTTAGGAGCTGAGTTGGAGGAAAAAAGCAATAGTAGAGATAAGAAGTTCATCATATATTCTGAGGAAATTATAGAAAGAACTGTGTAACCAGCTGATTAGGACAAAAAAAGGAACTGAATGTGAATTTAAATCAAGATTATTTTGATATTTATTCGTTATAACATGATCAAAGGAAGCCTGATAATATAGTGTCACATTGTCGTATTAAGTGCTGATTCAGGAACGGAGACTCTTGAGTGAACCCATAAACTTTCAGAATTATTCTAGACATACTAGGTGTCTAGAAAACATTTGCTTAGAGAGTATTTGTTTAGTAAAGTTTGATCTTATAATTTTTTTTTAATCATCTTTGTCTTGTTTGCCAGTCTCAAGTTATTTATTGGGGACAAGGCATAAATGGTGTAAGAAAATTGAAGATACTATGATCTAAAATGGGCTGTCAGGGTTTTCTGTGAGTTCATGTTGTAATATTCTCTGTAGCTTTAATTTGCATGCATTCAAAATGTTGACTGGGCTATCTGTACACCGTTTCCATTTCCTCTCGTTCACTCTAATGAGTCGCAAGGGCATCTTTGGGTTATTAGTTTCTCAGCTATTAAAGACTTGATGATTTCCTTTCTGTTTATTTTATTTTCTTCTTGAGTCCTCCTGGAATACAGTCTTTCAGCAATTTTCTATTCATAAGATGCTTCTTTCTACTGGTTGGTAGAAATGTGTTTGGAAATCATGGTCTTACATTTTATGGATTTAGTGTTCTCGTTTCTTTACAAAGATGTGTCAATAGCATACTCTCAGACCCTTAAGCTTACAGTAATTTTCTAAATTACTTTATGGGCATATGATTAATGCTGCCATTCAGAGAGTTCAAAATAAAAATTCCATATTATCACTGCTCCCTTGTTTTCAATTAAAATAATGAATTTTAATTTTCCATATCTTTCAATTTCCTTTTTGTAGTTTTTTGCTTTCAAGTATTACCAATCTTTAGTCAAATTACTGATTGCTTGGGCTAGTATTGTCATTTAAGCACAGGTTTGTATGTATAATAAGTTCCTTTTATTGTGATAATTACCTATTGCTATGAGTGAGTGGGGTTTTAGAAATATCAGTTTTAAAATATGAAAGCTCTTTTCTTAAGTTATAATAAAATCAATAACTTGAATGCAATAATAGATACATCATTTGTTTTTCAGAGAAATATAAAATATTAAAATTCTATTTTCATGAGGAGAAAGATAAAATATTTAGATAAGTTATCATCAAATTATTATACTTTTATCTGATTAAAATATTTATTATATCAATATATATATATATATATATATATATATATATATGCAATGACAAGAAATGTGTCTCATCAGTTTCAAACATTAGGTAAGCAGATGAGAATTTTAACATTATGCATGAAGAATGTATAAGGTTAAAACTCTAAAATTGGAAATAATTCAAGTCCTATTTATTATCTGGAGCCTAATTTTGTAACTTTCTTTTGAAACTAACAATTTGAAGGTCATTCTGAAAATATTCATGCCTCCATATTACATATGTCATGCATTATATATAAACACATACGTAAATTCTAGTAAACAGACACTTAAATGTACTACTTCCACCCACTGTAACCAAATGTAACCTAGTTCTTGATTCAGACCCATTGAAGTCTTCAGTACAACTAAGAACATTAAACAAACACTGACTAAACACACATACACTCTTTGTGCGGATCCCAAGCAAAGGAACAAACAACAAAGTGTAAATATCACTTTGAACATGTATATTTATCTAAACAGAAGCCACCACAATGAATTTGAACATGTTAAGAACAAATTTAATGATCTATCATTTGGGGGGTGGGTAATTGTAAATTGTTTGTTTTTATTTAGAGATAGGATATTTGCTTCACACCAAAAGTATGATAATGAAAAAGTAATTTACTTCCTGTAATTATATTTATCAATGACAAATGGTATATCAATCATGACAAACATGACAGTCTCTGGAAGAATATCACAAAGTAGCAAGAAAAACAATACGTGTTGGGACTTATGCACCTGGTGTTAATGTACTCACACTTTTACATTATTCTGAGAAATAGCTTGCTCATTCTACAATATTAGACATTAGAAAAACCATGCATACTATCAAATAAATAAAGGTCAGATTATCATTCCAAATTCTGTTGCTTAACCAAACATTATAAAGGACTCTGAACAAGAACATGTGTATATCAAGTTCATAACAACCAAAATAGGTCTCCCAGAATTTGCCATACTCTTTTGTAGCCTGTTGAATAGGCAAGATTTTCTTTCTTTCTTTATTAATTTTTACATGTACATATATGTGTTTACACATGAATAAAATAAACTACACACAGCAGGAAAAACCATGAGACAATCAGGGTTTATTTAATTGTTACAGTCATAGTGATTCGGCTATTTGTATCTGTGAAACTTGAAGAAAGCATCTTTGCTTTCTTGTCAAGTCTGAATTTCTGAAGGAAAATCAGTATCTATCCTAAGTCATTTCTATTAACTTAAAATATCTGTCTTGAACCAAAAACATATTAAACCCTAACGAGCTAAGCTTACTTGTAAAACTAAACTCTCTGGGCTTCAACACAATCAGAGACTTGAGAAGGGATAAAACTTAAATGCCTGAGTGAACTGGAAGTGCAGGTTAGCAGCTTCCAAAATGAAAAGATGAATGACACAGCTTATCACCTGAATAGTCACCCAGCACTCTCTAGAACACTGGAGCATCATCTTCGGCCTACTAGGCTAATATATCTGACAGACATATTTGTGAGGCAGGAACTATTGAGGACTTGTTTACCAAGTCTTGGTAGAGTTTGGCTGTCGACTCTCCCTGCATCTAAACTTGCCCATTTTTAGGCAGACTTCTGTCTGTTGCAGAAATGAGGACATTTTGCCCAGTGGCTGATTTGCCAATTTGAAGCCAACTGCACAAGGAGTTTTTGTTGTTGTTGTTGTTGTTGTTGTTTTTTGTTGTTGTTGTTGTTTTATGTTGATCATCTTCTTTGAGGTAGGCTGGGTATTGCTAGGACTTAACTTGTCAAAGAATATTTAGAATAATGAAAACATCTTTAAATGCCATGAAGGAAGGGTTGCAGATGTCTTACTTCTGCTCCTACAATGAGCAGAGAACCAGCCTTAATTGCTCTGCATATCCCACACACCTCAGAAAATTATAACGTTAGAACTGTATCAGGTTTGTGACAAATTACGTTTTCTGAACAAAGGAACCAGACACAGATGCTGGATCAGACTTGATAGGATTCATTCCTCTCAGCATGCTGCATGTTGATGTCCTGCATCCTCCAGGATCCAGCCCCAGGTGCCTCAGTACTGTCACCCATTAGAATTGGACAGTTTCCAGGATAGCATTGCAGAAAGCATCTGATCCTGATTGGTCCAGCATTTCAGACTGTCCCACACAGGACTCCTATTAAGCCTAGTATTTCTCAACATTTAGAAACTGGACCACAAATGCTGTCCCTGGCTTACTTAACCACTTCCCCCCATTTTTCTTGGGCACCTTCAAAGGTATTATTTTCCCTAAATGTTCCTAAAAAAACCTTAAGAGAGTGATGTCCCATTTCCTCTAGGGGGTGTGGGTAAGTTTCTGTTTGTTCTATTGGGCTACAGACACTTCTTTTCATCGGCAGGTGATTATAAGTTATTATTTGTCTTATACAGAGAGAAAACTAGGTTGGACTCAAGGATATCTCTCTTTTCCTTTGCTTTGTTTTGTAGGTAAGGAGATAGGAGCAGAAAAGAAAAAAGGAGGATATGGAAATATTGAGGGAGTATAGAACAAAATGTAGATTATTGAATCTACTCCTCAACTCAAGGCTTTAATTGTTACTCAGAAACAAAGTTATTTTTAATTCATTGGTATAGAATTTTGTATATTGATGCAACTCATGGTCATGCCAAACACTAGTCTAATTTTATCACAAGACTATATATCCCAGGTCTAACAGATAGATATGATTCTATAGATACATAAGGTAAATTCATTAAATAAGGTCATCAACACTTAGAGACCTACAAAATATGGTAAGGTCTTATCGAAAGTAGAATGTGGTATTTTAATTACACTATTTGTTGGCTATAAACTTCATATCAAATAATATATGTTAGATAGAAATTTATAGTGTTTGCATCAGGTACAATAAATGGTGCATAAAACAGGTTCAGATAATTTCCTTCTACTTACCAGTTTTAAAAGCCAACAACGTGTGCCTAGATCACCTTGGCCTAAGATGGCTATTTCAAATTGGATCAGCAGAGGTCACTTCAGATTCTGCTTCTGTCATTTCTGCCTTGGCATGATGTTTACTCTCAGAGGGTATTCAACTTCAACAAACCTTAATAATGGGATTCTTATTCTCAAAATCAAAGAAGCACTTACTTTTTCAATCAAGACCACAAAGAATATAATTTAGCATTTTCTATCTTTAAGCAACAACAACAACGACATTCCTATTTGCATGTTGTATGTAGAATGGTTAATTGAAAATTAAACATATTGTATTTTAATTTAATTTTTATTGTTTAAAATAATTTTTCTTTTTTGTATAAATTTCAGTGTTACATACCTTTTTATATATTATTTTAGTAACAGTAGAAAGATATCTAAAATTATGTTAATGCATGAAACTTTTGGAAAAATAAGCCTTTTAATTACAGTTTATATTCCTCAAACTAGTATTTAACACTGGCTTATATTTACTAGATAATTTCTAAAACTATATAAAACTCTGTAAAATTTAAGATGGCACGTATAATTTTGTGTGGCTAACATAGAAATTGTGTAAATTATATAATTTTATATTTACTATATATGCATATAAAAGACATCTTAAAAATTACTTGAAAATTAACCTTTAAAATGAATCCAAAGATGTTTTCTTTTTTTCCATTGTATGGATTTGACTTCCTTGAAAAAAAATCTAGTGTTCATAGGTATGTGGGTTATCAAGTTCACTCCTCAGTCTCTGATGGAGTTGAAGACCAGGTAGATTAGTTTTACAATGAAGCTTAGTTGTTTAGTGCTTAAGATGTTTTTAGTTCTAGATAGATGTTTTAAATTGATAATGACAAGATGTGATAGAGACTGATTTACATTCAGAATTTTAGATGCACCAAGACAGGAAAGATGTCTTCTTCAAGGCCATCAAATACAAATAGCCAAAACACTAAGAATGTAATATTTATATAATTCCTGATTGTGTCATGGTTCTTGTTATAGGTAGTATATTGCATATATGTGTAATAATGTAAATGTACATGTAAAAAATAAAGTGTTAATTAGTAAAAAAAAAAAAAAGAAAAATGAATCCAAAGATATATAAACCCATATGGACTTGACACCAATGATTTCTATTTAAAGCATTGTGTCTTCACCTCAAATATCTATTCAATTTACTGTAAATATTTTAAAAAAGAGAAATATTATTTACATAAACATTTGATATGTAGTATTTTTTCAGCTATAGATGAATTATCAGTTTTAATATGATGGCTATGCCTTTCTTCTGAGCATTTGGTATTCAAATATGCCCATATATTTTAACAATTATGAAATCTATTATTAATCATAACATTCATTAATCACAACTATAATAGGCCTATAATATAAAATGCCTATTTATACCATTAATTATAAAATATATATATAAACTATTACAAATACGTTATGCAAATAATTTGAATTAATTCATATATTTGCAGAACAATATTTTTGGTAAAATAAGAAAATACCATCAGTTGAGTTGTATGCATTTTTCTTAACTAATTTGCTATGGTTTTTTTTAAGAGGTTGATGTTGCATTAATTTTTTTAAAGTTTAACTTTATTTATTTAGTTGTTCACTTTATATCCAATCTTATTCTTCATCTTCTCTTTCTGGTCCCAATTTCCCTCCTTCTTCCCTCCTTCCCTATACCTCGGGAAAGAGGTGGGGTCAGTAACCCACACTAGCACTTCAAGCCACATCCAGGCTGAGTACATCCTCTTTGACAGTGGTCTGGCAGGGCAGCCACTCAAGAGGAAAGTGATCAAAAGGAATGCAACAGAGTCCATGTCTTAAACAGCCCCTGGTCCTCTTAATAAGAGACCCACAGGAAGACCAAGTTGACCATTGGTTATACATGTGTAGAGAGCCTAGATCCAGTCCACGCATGGATTTTGGTTGGTGCTTCAGTCTCCTCCACAGGGCCCCCATGGCCCAGATTGAATGGCTCTTTTGGTTCTCTTGTGCAGCTCCTGTCCCCTCTGGGTTCTTCTACACTTCCCCCAACTCTTCCACGATGCTCTTTGTACTCTCTGGAAACTTGGGCTTTGAATCTCAGCAACAGCTACATTAGACTACCATCTAAAAGCACAGCAGAGTGTCGTTGTTACTGTCAGGCTTGGCTATCCCATCTGGTAGGTCTTAGGTTGAGCCAGGGATTGGTTGACCATCCCCTCCTTCTCTTCTCTACCGTTATCCCTGCACATCCTGTCTCCAGGGTAATGTTTGGGTCAAAGTTTTTGTTAATGGGTTGGTGTTCCACTTCCCTCCACTAGAAATCCTGTCTAATTAGAGGGTAGCCTCTTCAGTCTCCATGACACTGCTACTAGGGGTCCCAGCTAGAGTCACCACCGTATATCCCATCTACCTTATCTTATTGTAAGTCTACAGCTTGTCTCAGAAATGCCTCTATCTACAGTTTCACTTCTTTCTGCAAACCCTCTGTCCTCCTGTCCCGCTCTCCCCGTATCTGTTCCTCACCTTTGTTTCCCTCCACACTCCCTCTCTTATCCTGTTCTTTTTCTTCAACTACTCCTTATGTCTGTCATATTTTCCTTTCTGAAAGGAATCAAGCATCCTCCCTTAGGCTTTCCTGGCTACTTAGCTTTTTTGGGGGGGTCTGTGAAATGTAGTATGGTTTTACTATACTATATGGCTAATATCTGCTTATAAGAGTACAAACCGTGTGTGTCTTTCTGTGTCTGGGTTAACTCACTCAGGATGGTCTTTTCCGGTTCCATCCATTTGCCTACAAATTTCATGATTTCCTTGTTTATAATAGCTGAGTAGTATCCCTTTGTGTAAATGTACCACAGTTTCTTTATCCATTCTTCAGTTGATGGACATCTGAATTGTTCCTATCTTCTGGCTATTATGACTAAAGCTGCTATGAACATAGTTGAGCAAATGTTCTTGTATGGTAGGGCATCTTTTGGGTATATTCCCAGGAGTAATACGGCTGTGTATTTAAGTACAGCTATTCCCAATTTTCTGAGAAAGTGCCAGATTGCTTTAAAAAGTGATTGTATATTTGCACTACCTCCAGCAGTGTAAATCTCATTTCTACACATCCTCACCACATATTCTATCAGATGAGTTTTTTATCTTAGCCATTATGAAAGACTTAAGATGGCAATTCAGCCATTTTTATTTGTATTTCTCTGATTTAACCTGAATTTACAATAACAGAATTTACCAGGTAATGTTTAATTTAGAGATAGCTTACAGTAAAATGTACATAAAGTTATCAAATTGTATTCTAAAATTTGGAAGGTATATATTTCCCATATCATATAACTAAGATCCAAGCCATATACCCATAACAATTAAAATTTCATGGCATATTTTCTTTAATACTTCATCCTCTAAAACATCCTTTGATTACTGCATTTTCCGCATTCATCTGAGACTTCAACAAATTTAGAGAAAACATCATCGTTAAACTGTTTCTATTCTTCTTGTTTCCCCCTTCCCTTGCTAAAACTCAGGTCTGTTCTTGTGTGGACTTTTTGCAGACAACTTTAGCTATTGTTAGTTTATTTTTTGAATACAAGGTGTATTTTGTAGCATTTCTTCCTGTCTTTTGGATCTGATAGGCTTAACATTCCTGGGAAAATCCAGGAAATCTTGCACACTATGAAAACCCAAATCTAAGAATAATAAGAAATGGGAAGGAAAATAAATGTAATCAAATTCACATAAAGTATTTCTAAATATCCTAGAAGAAAATGTCCCTAATCTAAATAGGATATGTCTGCCAAAGTACAAGAAATATGCAAAACACTAGTCAATTGAGTGGACCAGAAAAGAAAGAGTCTTTTGTACATAAAAATTAAAACATTAAATGTACAGAACAAAGATAGAATATTAAAACTGTAAAGGAAATATAGTCATGTGATTATTATAAAAATGGAATTAGCTTGGTTGTAGAGTTGATATTACAGTTGATACGGTTATACATCTGTGTTAGAGCATTGATACCTTCATCTTTCAGGAGCTTGCATACCATCTTCCAAGACTTAATATAGATGGAAGAAAGGCTCATAGTTTTTTGTCTCTCTCTTATAAACTATTGGTTACTAATAGATTGTGGAAGAATTGTTGTCAGTTGTGTGCCCACTGGTGTGGTTACAACACATTAGGTAGTTTGAAATCCATTGTCACAAAGAAGGTTCTAGGTAATCTCATTTGTGTACCAAAATAAATTAATAAACAAATAAATGACATGAATGCAGGAAAGGAATTTGTAGTGAAGAGATAGGAGTTTGGAAGGGGTCAGGAAAAAAAATTAAGTGTAGGATTAGAACAATGAGATTCTTTTATACATGAATGGAACTGCAAATGAGAATTTTTATTAATTGTTTTAACTTTCAGATGTAAAGAGTTTTATAAGCTCAGGATATAAATATGGGATAATTTCCTAACATAACTGCCACTAATGTATCAATAGAAAAATGGCAAATTGGATATATTCATTATACAAAAACAAAAGCACAACCAAAATTTTTAATAATTTAATGAGCTTTATTTTTTCATTATAAAATCAAGCAATGCATCACTCTCAAAAATAAAGTAAGCAATTCAAAGGGCTGAAAATGCTTTAGTTTTGTTATCATAAGGGGAAAAAGAGAGTACACCAATCATTTGAAAGTTATTTTCCTTATGAAATGGAGGGAAGAGACAATGTCCCTAGTCATCAGGGATATGCACATCAAAACAACTCTGAGGTTCGAACTTCCACCTATCAGAATGGCTAAGATAAAAACTTAAGTGATAGCACATGTTGGCGAATTATCTGGAGAAGGGAAACACTCTTTCATTGCTGGTGGAAATGCAAACTTGTACAACTACTTTGGAAATCAGTCTGGTGCTTTCTCGGAATATGGGAAATAGTGCTAACTTAATACCCAGCCATACCATTCCTGGTCATATAATCAAAAGATGCTCCACCATATAACAAGGGCATCTGCTCAACTATACTCATAGCCAGAATATGGAAACAACCTAGATGTCCCTCAAGAATGGATAAAGAAAATGTGGTAGAGTTACACAATGGAATACTACTCAGGTATTAAAAACAAGGAAATCATGAAACTTGCAGGCAAATGGATGGAACTAAAAACTATCATGCTGAGTTAGGTAACCCAGAAGGAGAAAAACATGCATGGTTTATAGTCACCTATAAGTGGATATTAAGCAAATAATATAGGATAACCACACTACAATATGCAGACCTAAAGAGGCTAAATAATAAGGAGGACCCTAGGGATAATGTTTAATTCTCATTCAGAAGGGCAAATGGAATATGCACCAGAAGATTTTGAGAGAAGCGACAAGAAGTGAGCCTATGATAGAGGCCCTCTGAAAGACTCCACCCAGCAGGAGATGGAAGCAGATGCTGAGACTCACAGCCAAACTTCCATGTGGATCACAGGGAGTCTTATACAATATTTGGGTCATAAAAGGACATGAAGGGAACATGAGCTCCACTACACCAATGGAGCCAATAAATTGGGATGGAGGAGGGGGATACTGCAGAGATTGATGCACCAACCCAGGAACTTGCATGGTGAGGACCTAGATGCTCTGCTCAGATGTAGTAAATACTCAGCACAGTTTCCCTGTGGGTCCCATAATATGAGGCATGGGGACTACTACTGACATGGACTCTGGCCCTGACATGTTGATCACTTCCCCCTGGCAAGGCAGTCTTGCCAGGCCAATGAGGAAGTGAATACAGGCAGTTCAGTTAAGACATGATCATTTGAGGTCAGATGATAGGGAAAGAAACCTTCACCTTTCTGAGGATGAGGGGAAGGGTTAATGGGGATGGGAACAAATGGTGGGATTAGAAGATAATGAGGGAGGGGCTACAATTGGGGTTCAAAGTGAATAAATTAAAAGTAAAAACAAAATTAATAAAAAGAAATGGGAGCAGAGACATAGTAAAAATTAATTTAATATTTTAGAACTAATGTACTCTTTTTTTCTATTTATTTATTTATTTTTAATTAATTTATTCTTGTTACATCTCTATGGTTATCCCATCCCTTGTATCCTCCCATTCTCCCCTCCCTCCCATTTTCCCCTTATTCCCCTCCCCTATGACTGTTCCTCAGAGGGATTACCTCCCTCTGTATAGGACAGCAGGTCACTGAGAAGAGACTTGAACTAATGTACTCTTTAAAATTGTATTTCGTGTGTTTAAAGATGACAGAGGATGAAGGATATTCACCATAACTAAAATATAACTGATTGTACAAAAAAGTAAAAATGGGCTGATGTTTTTGTTCGTTTGTTTCTTTTGTTGTTGTTTTCTTGGTTTTGGTCTTTGAGTGTTTCTCCACCTTTGGTCTTTGTTTATATGATGAATTACATTTAAACTCACTGCTATCTGGGATTGATAGTACAGGTTTAAATTCCAGCACTGGGGAGGCAGAGGCAAGATGGATGCTTGTGTTTGAGTCCATTGTCGTATATAAAGTGAGTTTTAGTACAACCAAGGATACACAGAGAAATGAAGTATAAACAAACAAACACACTTACTTCTAATAGATTACGGCTGTAACAAAAGATTAGTGCATATTTCAGGTCTCATCAAAGAAACTCCTCACAGTAGGTGGCAGGTGGCACAGAAACCCACTCTGCATTGTGCCTAGAATAAAATAGAGTGAAGTGTTCAGCCATAAATGGGACACACATATCATATTCCTCCTGCACAAGTTCAAGGATCATAAGACTATAGGAGACATGAATGAGTATAAGCAAACAATATTTTCCAGACACAAAAGAGCATTTATACATAGGAAATCTCATGGATTGTGGCAGCCTCCTCATGGTCTGGTGAAATCTCTGTATGAATTGATCACCAAGGGGTGGCATTTCATTCCTCTTGGGCAGGTAAAAGCTGGTTCTTTTATAATATGATTTCTGGGACATATGTGTATTTGAGCAATTAAATTTAACTCCCTACTTTTAAAATAAAAAAAAAAAGCACAGGAGAGTGTGATTGTATACATTGGGTAGGCTCTTTGAAGAGGTGGTTAAGGGAGGTAAATATGATTAAAACACATTGAATGAACTTATCAAAGAATTATTACATCCTTTAGGTATCATGTATTACAGAATATAAAGTCAGTGTTTTCTAATGAGTCTTTTCTTTCCATCTCTTTCTTGGGAAAGAACACAAGAGTTGGAATTATGCTTTGTGGTGCAAAACAAGATTCATTGCTTATATATTCTAATGTCTTTTCTTTTGCCATTGGTATTCTCTTTCTGAATAAAACTAAATTTTAAACACATATTTGTCTCCTGCCTTCTTACATGGTATGTATAAGAGTTTTGGAAAGTTCAGTTTTAAAAAGTGCTAGAGACCATACATTAATATAAACTGAACAAATACTATGGAGATAGAGATGTCCTAACATAAGGTACATAAAATTGGATTTGTGATGTTTTATGTCCTAAATTCAAAGCTGGCAAATGTGCAAGCATGCTTGCTTCTACTTAAGAATTGTTCTTTGCAGCTACATACATATTATGTACACGTGGGTAAATCAGTTAAATAAGGATAAATTGGTTAAAGAGAGTACTATTTTATTTGCCCAAGCATTGAACATATTATTATTATTCTATCCAGTATACACATGTTATAATTTGATAGTATTTATCATCTTTAAAACATGCAAAATAGATTTGTAGAAAATTAATGACAATGTTCTTATACTTCTAGGCCAATTCAGTTATATTCAGAATTATTTTAAGTTTCACCGACCTGCAGAGAGAAGGAATAGAGTTTTATTGTAACTTAAAAACAAACTTCTAGAAGGGAAAATTATATTAATCATACTCACCGATATTTTAAAGAATTCTTGCACCTTATGTCTGAATAGTTTTTTTTTTTTTTTTACAGAAGGCATAACCTACTTCCTAAGGAGCCTGTCTTTCCCAGAAGCAAATACAACAAAACTTCAATTAAATATACTTTCTCTTTATCACTGATTATTATTTTGACTCTCTTCTGTTTTAAATATCTTCTGAGTTTACGAGTGTTCTATTTTTAAATTTGTCTACTTTAAAAAATTTTTACTAAACCACATACTTTTACCTTTTATATAGACAGATAACCTGAAAGTTATAGTCAATATTTACAGCAAACTTAAATTTTACTAGGTTGATTAATGATATTCCATGAAAATGTACACACTAACAGTTTAAGCATGGTTGAAATAAAAGCTGAATAATATATTGCAAAAAAAAAAAAAACCTGTCACACATGAAAAGAGAGAGAGGGAATAAGAAAAGAAGGGTGGGACCCAAGGGTGATGAGGGATGGGCTACAATTGGGATGTAAAGTAAACAAATTAAAAATAAAACAAAAACAACAAAGCCAAAACCATACCAAACCAACCAACCAAACAACCAAACAAAAAAGAAACTCTTAAAGATTTGGCATTTTCATCCCAATTCATGACCATGATTAGCCAGTGGACATGTTGGCTCTCATTTGAGATCTTAAAACCAGAATGAATGTGTTAAGGGAACCGGGAACACGATGAGCAGGTTGAACACACCTCAGAGGAATAGGCATGGCATGTAAATTGGACCATAAGAAAAATTTGCTTAACCACCAATCCATATACTGATCTCTATATCAGTAAGAGTAAATGGTATGGTGAAGGATATTTATACATTGACATATTGACAGCAAAATTCAGATTATTTTAAAGTATGTATTGTTGTTCTGCACACTTCAATCCACACAGTATCTTTTGAAATGTGTTGTGTTGTAATGTTTAAACAGTGTGAGCAAAACAATAGAGCCAACAAAGGCATTTCTCTAATACTGAGGCATCATTTTTTGGGGGGGATTGGTGCCATCATTCATCATTTTTAAATGGGATGGAGTTTTATTTGTATCCAGTCTGTGGATAACTGTAGGCTAGTAGTGATAATTGTTATGAGCCTTTCTAGGACAGAGAAAACACACTCCCTACAACTGTTATGTAATGGACTTTTCATTAGAAGATGCAACACACACACACACACACACACACACACACACACACACACACACACA
>OU015747.1:100501652-100534668 GCA_907169655.1 Acomys percivali
TTTCTTGAAATATATCTAAGTATTTTCTTGCCTCTTAATATTTTTGGCTCTGCTTTGTAATTTTCATCCATTACCATTTGATGAAATTTACAGCAGGAAACATAAATACTTTCTGTGAAGCAGGCCTCAAGTTGTTAAATTTATTCTGAAATATTTTACATATGATGATAGAAAATGAATTACATTTATTTATCCAAATTTCCTATTTGGCTTGGTGCATACAAACACCTGGTAGTGAGTATTTTCTGCCTTACACTGTTATTTGTGAATTTTTTTTATTAGGTTGCACAATTGGTAAATGTGCCAGAGTTTTCTTAGCAAGTAATTATGTACAGCAATTGTTCTGCTCTCATATTTTATTCAGACTTTTCTGTGGCTCTACTGCAAAAGTTAAGACTTTCTTCTTTGACAATAACATGCTGAAGAGACCTAGGGGAGAGGGTCGATAGGTCGATAGTATGGCCTCGTTCATCAGTTTGTATTTCCTCCATCAGTTAAGATCTGAAGCAACTGTCATGCAAAACCATTATAGATGAATATCACGTCATTGTAGACAAGTTCCTTGATACACTCAGAAAAAATCTGTTCCTTTCACTATATAAGCATTATTATAAACTACTTTCTCCTTTCCATCAGACTATTTCTTTGAAACAAAATCCCTGATTTCTGATACAGGTTTTGTTGTCTATGGCCCCTCTGCACTTAGTATTGCCTACATGAGCACACTTGGTGGCTTAATTGCCTTACCATGACAATGTACATGTCATGACTACTGTGGAATATGATGCCTCCTTTCCTAGTAACAGTTATAGCTATTTAGGAAACGTGGACCTTTATGACCAGCCACACCACTCCTTCCTACCCCCAGGTCACATTCAGGACTGAACGCTGATAGGCCACAGTTGTGAGTTCAGGCATGCATTAGAAAGTAGCTTTTTAGATCTGTCCTTTACATCCTCCAGCTAATAGGTTCTTTCTGTTCCCTCTTCCACCATATGCCTTGAGCATTGGAAGGGGAGATATAGATGTCGTGTGTAGGCATGAGCACTCATGTCACTTACTCCTAGTACTGCACATGTGCCTCTGCGTTACCCTTTGCTCAGTTCAAGCAGAAGCTCCTCTGGCCAAGATTCTTAGTGGTACTACAGACCTGTCGGTGTAAACATAAATGTTTAGAAGGCGGCTTGACATCATGTTCACATAGCAAAACTACACCAATTGTACTAATAGATTTAAACCAGGGCCTGTGACCTTCCCAGTCATGGGTGTTTGAGGGACTTTGCAGCACCCAACATGCATTTCTTGGTGAACTTTAAATCCAGTCCTACTGCTTGGCAGACTTGTGTTGTGGCTAAACTCAAAAATAAGTTAAGATTCTCAATGAGTTGTTTTCCTCAACAACCTTCATAATATATTCACATACTGTAAAGCTAGACAACAGGGAGGAAACTTCCTGATTGGTTCTATACCTTACACCCAAAGCAAGTGGTTTCTTCAACAACATGCCTTATTGTCTAAATTTAGTGGGAAACTAAGGACAACAGCAATAGCTTCTGTTGCTTGGCAGCCTCTGGGGCCTGACTGACCAACACCTCATAAAAATTATTCCACACTCAGTACTAGGGCATTTATTTAAAAACATATGGCTTGTAGGAGAATAATAATCAGTGTCAGTCTCTGAAAAATTTTTTTAAATTACTGTTTTAAAAGTAACTTTTAACATCATTAATGTTAGCTAACCCTTTCCATACCTGGTCTCTCCCATCATCCCATCCCTACTTAATGTATAGTAAAATTCTTTACTTTTATAACACTTGTGTTCTATTATTCTCTCACTTTAAAGCCTTTCTCTAAAGACTGGGAGGGAAAACTATGGGAGCCAGAGAGACCAAGGACATCATATGAACACTTCCCACAGACTAAACTAACTAGGGCTCATAGGGGCTCACAGAGACTAGAATGTCAAGTATGGACAGGTATGAGTCTTAGCCATGTTGTCTACATATACTTTATGGTTGTGTACTTGATCTTGTGGGACTCATAACAATGGAAGCAGAGACATGTCTGACACCTTAGTCTGCTCTTGGGAATCTTTTCTTTCTACTGCATTGCTTCATCCATCCTTGATGTTAGGGTACATGCCTAGCCTTATTGTAACTTGTTGTGCCCTGTTTGGTTAAAATCCATGGGAAACCTTTTCTTTTTTGAAGGGAAATTGAAGAGAAGTGGATCTGGGGGAGAGGGTGGATAAAGGTGGAGGGGCAAGAGGAAAGGAAGAAAAACTATGCTTGGGATATAATATATGAGAGAATATATAAATAAGTTATAAATAAATAAATAAATAAATAAACATTATCTGTAGTGTATTATCCTCTTTGTAGCTTCTTGGCCCCTCCTGATATTCAAAGTTAAGAAAGGAAGTATAAAACTTTGAATCTAGAATCAGAAAATAAAATAAGGGCAATATTTCTATTTCTGTGTCAAGGTAAATTCACTGAGAATACATTTTGCAGCTTCTACTTCTCCTGAAAATTTGATAATTTTCTTTTTCCTACTATAAAGAATTTAGTACACCTACCTACATTGTTGCTTTATTCACAGTAGCTAAGAAGAAATATCATTTAGATGTCAATCAGGTGGTGCTTAGAAGACAAAATTGTGGTACACACACGCAGTGGAATTCACCTGTAACTGTGTTTGTGTTGTGTCGAGCTAAAACACCAATAGTTAGTGCTGGTGATCGTTTTTGTTTGTTTGTTTGACTGAACCATTTTTAAAATTTTTTACATACAAATTTCTATTATTCCACATATATACAATAAACTACTTATAGCAGGAAGAACCACAAAACAATGGCCAGTTATATAAATGCTACATTCTTATGTTTTGACTATTTGTATTGGACAGCCTTGAAGAAAACATCTTTCTTGTCTCTGTGTGTCTAAAATTCTGAATGTAGATCAATCTCCACCACATCTTGTCATTATCAACTTAAAACATCTACTTAGACCTAAAAATATCTTAACCTCTAAATAACTAAGCTGCATTGTAAAATTAAGCTACCTGTTCCTCAAGTCCAACAGAGATTTGAGAAGGAACAAAATTGATACCTGATTATGCCGAGAATGCAGGCTAGTGGCTTTCCAAATGAAAAGGTGACAGAGACAATTTTCTACCTGAATAGTTACCCAAAACTCTCTATGACATTGGAGCATCTTGTTCAGCATTCTGGCTTAATATATTTGACAGACAGACTTTTGAGGCAGGAACTGTTGGAGACTTGCTTATCCTGTCTTGGCAGAGTTTGGCCATTTCCAATACTTTGAAAATGCTATTGCAGGCTGTTTAGGATAAATAAATTATATATATTTTAGGTGTGGTAGATAGACATGATTCTATAGAAAGATAAGATAGTATGGGTAGATAAGGTCTTCAAATACCTCAGATACATGCAGAATATGGCATTTAAAATATTTTTATGGAATCCAAGATGGCGGCGAGCAGTGTGGACTGTGTTTGGAAGCTCCAGTGAGCAGTTCAGGGAATTTCACAGATTTCTGAGCCAGGAACACCAAGGTCCCGACACCACGGCAGCAGGAGTGCTCCATGGTGCAGAGGGACCAGGGTGCGGAGGACATGCATGCCCCTGCACACTGGAGGAGTGCGGATTTTCTCGGATCAGAGCAGTGGCGGCAGCACCAGCTGCAGTGGCTGAGGTTTGCAGCTCAGAGCCTTACGGTGGAGGTGGTTAGTATGGTGGCTGGTGGGAGTTGCTGCGGGAGAGGGGACTCTGGACAGGATTTGGGTCATGTGGTGCCTTGTGACACAAACTGGACTCGGCGGACAGTTCAGCCCCAGAGTCCCGGGTACAGCTCAGTGCACAGTGCTGTGGACACTCTGGCTCAGCACAGCAAGCAATTCTGCCCAAGGCAACAGCTCAGCGCAGCCACAGCTCCCTGCTGTGACGCAGACTGGGCAGGGCGCTCAGGTCCACCAAAGTCACCAGCTCAGTGCAGCCCCAACTCTCCTGCTGTGACGCAGGCTGGGCGGAGGAGAGCTCAGTTCCACCAGAGGCACTAGATCACATCAACGAGTAGTTCTGCCCAAGACTCTAACTCAGCTCAGCGGGCAGTTTTGGGGCACTGACGCAGGCTGAGGTCAGCACGCAGATTCAGCCCAGAGGCCCTAGCTGAACTTGCCGGGCAGATTAGGCCCAGAGATTCTAGCTGAGCTGTGCACACAGGCTCGGCGGCCCCAAGACTCTGGCTTGACTATCCACGCAGTATAGGCGGAGTCACGGGCTGAATTCAGCATGCAGTGTAGGTCCATAGTCCCTGGCTGAGCTCGATGCACAATTCCACCCCAGAGACTCGGGTGGAGCTCGGCGTGCAGTTTAGGGTCAGAGTCCCTAACCGTGCTTGGTAGGCAGGTTGGGCCCAGAGACTCTAGTAGAGCTTTTGGCAAAGTCCTGGCTCTAAGACTCTGGTTGGACATAGTGTGCAGTTTGAATCCAGAATTCCTGGCTGACCTGGGTGGATGGTTCGGGCCTGAGTCAATAACTGACCACAGCATGCACTTTGGCCAAAAGTCCCTAGCTGAGCTTGGTGAGCAAACCAGCCCAAAAATTCTGGCTGGACGCTGTGTGCATTTTGAGCCCAGAATTCCTAGGTGAGCTCGGCAGATGGTTCAGGCACTGAGATTCTAGCTGAGCTCGGAGGGTGGTTCGGGCCCAATGTCCCTGGCTGGACCTGGCAGGGAAACCAGAAGGCTGTGGATACCTTGGCCTGACCCAACGCTCATCCAGAGACCCAGAACGATTGCAGGACCCACAGCACAGGGGAGCTGAGGAACACTGATTGTGAGAGCCCAAAACGACAGGGCTAACCTCCTGCCATCCACAACAGTGAAGCATCAGAGCTTCCAGCCTACAGAAATTGTGAGAAAACAAGTGAATCTGTCATCTGACTCCCTCCATCAAACTCGGGAAGCTACCCAACAAAAACAAAGCTGGCACTATGTCAAAAGGACAGCATAAAAGCATACACAAAAAACCCCAAAACAACATGGCATCTCCAGTTTCCAGCTATCCCAAAGAAAACAACCAAGAGAACTCAAATACAATGGAAATACAAGAAAATGACCTCAAATCCTTAATAAGGATCATATTAATGGAGGAAACAAATAAAATTCGTAATCAAATACAGGAAGACGCAGCCAAACAGGTGAGAGACATAAAAGAAGCACATAGAGTGGAACTAGAAAAATTTCAGGAAAATGCAAACAACCATATGAAAGAAATAAATAAAACGGTTCAAGCTCTGAAGAAATAAAGAAAGAAGTCAAGGAGTTTCTGAAATTCAATGAAAATGAGGGAACAACATACTCAAATTTGTGGGATACATTGAAAGCAGTGTTAAGAGGAAATTCATAGCTCTAAGTGCCTTTAAAAAGAAATTGGAAACATCGCACATAAGCAACTTAATAAAACAGCTGGAAGCCTAGGGGGAAAAAAAAAAGCAGAAACACCCAAAAGGAGTAGACGTCTGGGAATAATCAAACTCAGGGCTGAAATTAACAAATTAGAAACTAAGAAAACAGTCCAAAGAATCAACAAAACCAAGAGCTGGTTCTTTGAGAAAATCAACAAGATAGACAGACCGTTAGCCAAACTAACTAAAAGGCAGAGAGACAGTATAGAAATCAACAAAATCAGAAATGAAAAGGGAGACATAACAACAGACATGGGAGAAATACAAAGAATCATAAGATCCTACTTTGAAGGTATAAATGCCACAAAATTTGAAAATCTAAGGGAAATGGACGATTTTCTTGATCAATTTCACTTGCCAAATCTGAGTGAAGAACAGATAAACAAGCTGAATAGTCCCATTTCCCCTACAGAAATAGAAGCAATCAACGATAGTCTCCCAAACAAAAAAAGCCAGGGCCAGATGGTTTCAGTGCAGAATTCGACCAGGCCTTCAAAGGCGAGCTAATACCGATACTCTTCAAACTACTCCAAAACATAGAATTGGATGGAACATTACCAAATTCATTCTATGAGGCCATAGTCACATTGATATCTAAACCTCACAAAGACTCAACAAAGAAAGAGAATTTCAGACCAATTTCTCTTATGAACATCGATGCAAAAGTACTCAATAAAATTCTTGCAAAATGAATACAAGAACAAAAAAAGGATATCATTCATCATGACCAAGTAGACTTCATTCCAGGCATGCAGGAATGGTTTAATATACGGAAATCCATCAATGTAATCCACCATATAAACAAACTGAAAATAAAAAACCACATGATCATCTCTTTAGCTGCAGAGAAAGCATTTGATAAGTTCCAACACCCATTTTTGTTTAAAGTTTTAGAGAGATCAGGGATACAAGGCACTTTCCTCAACATAATAAAGGCTATCTACAGCAAGACAATAGCCAAAATTAAAGTAAATGGGGAGATACTCAAGGAAATTCCTCTAAAATCGGGAACAAGGCAAGGCTGCCCACTCTCTCCATATCTCTTCAATATAGTACTCGAAGTTCTAGCCAGAGCAATAAGACAATAAAAGGAGATCAAGGGTATCCAAATGGGAAAGGAGGAAGTCAAACTATCCCTATTTGCAGATGATATGATAGTGTACATAAGTGACCCTCAAAATTCCACCAGAGAACTCCTACAGCTGATAAATACTTTCAGCAATTTGGCTGGATACAAAATTAACTCAAAAAAGTCTGTAGCCTTCCTATACACAAATGACAAGGTTGCAGAGGAAGAAATTAGGAAAGCCATACCCTTCACATTAGCCACAAGCAATGTAAAATATCTAGGAGTTACTCTAACTAAGGAAGTGTAGGACTTGTTTGAAAAAAATTTCAAAACTCTGAAGAAGGAGATTGAAGATGACATGAGAAGATGGAAGGATCTTCCTTGCTCATGGATAGGGAGAATTAACATAGTAAAAATGGCCATCCTACCAAAAGCAATCTACAAATTCAATGCAATCTCTATCAAAACACCTACAAAATTTTTTAAAGACATTGAAAGTGCAATTCTGAACTTCATATGGAAAAACAAAAAACCCAGAATACAAAAACGGTCTGGTACAATAAAAGGTGCTCTGGAGGAATCTCCATACCTGATCTCAAATTGTACTATAAAGCAATAGTAATTAAAACAGCATGGTACTGGCACAGCAACAGGCTGGTTGAACAGTAGAATCGAATTGAAGACCCAGATATGAATCCACACACTTGGTCACTTGATTTTTGACAAAGAAGCCAAATGCATTCAATGGAAAAAGCATATCATCATCAACAAATGGTGCTGGTCTAACTGGATATCTATGTGTAAAAAAATGCAACTGGACCCATATTTGTCACCTTGCACAAAACTCAAATCCAAGTGGATCAAAGACCTCAACATAAAACCAGAGACACTAAGTCACTTAGAAGAAAAGTGGGGAAGAGCCTGGAACATATTGGCACAGGAGACAACTTTCTGAACAGAACACCAACAGCCCAGGCCTTAATGTCAACAATTAATAAATGGGACCTCATGAGGCTGAGAAGCTTCTGTAAGGCAGGTGACATTGTCAAGAGAACAAAGCGACAGCCTACAGACTGAGAAAAGATCTTCACCAACCCTACATCTGACAAAGGTCTAATATCCAAACTATATAAAGAACTCAAGAAATTAAACACCACCAAACCAAAGAACCCAATTGAGAAATGGGGCTTGGAACTAAACAGAGAATTCTCAACAGAAGAATATCAAATGGCTGAGAAACTCTTAAAGAAATGCTCAACCACCTTAGTCATCAGGAAAATGCAAATTAAAACAACTCTGAGATTCCATCTTACACCCATCAGAATGGCTAAGATCAAAAACTCAAGTGACACCACTTGCTGGAGAGGATGTAGGGAAAGAGGAACACTCCTTCATTGCTGGTGGGAATGCAAACTAGTACAGCCACTTTGAAGATCTATCGGGTGCTATCTCAGAAAACTGGGAATAGGGCTTCCTCAGGCCCAGCTATTCCACTCCTTGGAATATACCCAGAAGATGCACCAGCACACAACAATAACATTTGCTCAACCATGTTCATAGCAGCCTTATTCATAATAGCCAGATCATGGTAACAGCCTAAGTGTCCCTCAGTAGAAGAATGGATAAAGAAACTGTGGTACATATACCCTATGGAATACTACTCAGCTAATAAATACAAGGAATTCCCGAAATTTGTGGACAAATGGATTGAGCTAGAAATGATCATAATGAGTGAGTTAACCCAGAAGCAGAAAGACTCAAATGGAATATACTCACTTATATCTGCATACTAGCACAAGGGGCATGTCCCACGAAAGCCTTCCCTTACCAGGAAACTGGAACAGAGGGGAGGACATCCTATTGGGACTCTAGATGAGAGAACCATGTGAGAATAGCAATGTAGAAGGATCCAGTGGATCCTAGAAACCTACAAGTAGAACATTATGATAGACTGATTTGGGCCCAGGGGTCCCGCTCAAACTAAGGCACCAGCCAAGGACAATACAGGTGGTAAACTTTAAACTCCTACCCAGATCTAGCCAATGGTCAGAACAATTTCCACACTTGAGTGGAGTGTGGGATATGACTTTCTCATGTATTCTGGTGCCTCACATTTCACTATGTCCCCTGGATGGGGAGAATTGGTGGCACTCAGAGGAAGGACAGCAGGTTACGGAGAAGAGACTTGATACCCTATGAGCATATACAGGGGCAGTCAATCCCTCTCAGGAATAGTCATAGGGGAGAGGGATAAGGGGAAAATGGGAGGGAGGGAAGAATGGGAGGATACAAGGGATGAGATAACCATTGAGATGTAACAAGAATAATTTAATAAAATTTTAAAAAATATATAAAAAAATAAAAAAAATATTTTTATTATTTTAGAGATTCACAGACTATGAGACAGAGTATGTCATGGCAACACCCTGCCTACCTCAAAGAGAATGGTGAGAATCAAACAACCTCCTTATGGAGATGGTTTCAAATGTGGCAAATAAACCACTGTTTAAAATGTCTTTGTTTCTACCACAGACATAATTCTCCCTTAAAAAGGGCAAGCTAGGATGCTGGAAGTTGTTTTAAACACTATCTACTTTCCTAATTTTGTTAATGGGAAAACTAAAGAAAAGCGTAATTAAAATTTTGCTTAAATATACAATTTTGTATGGAATAGGCAATAGTATATTTTAATCCTTTTCATGTGTAAATGTTTTTCCATTACGTATTTAAAACTGTACGTATGTAAAACTGTAAACTGTAAAGCATTCATTCTCACCATGTTATATTTTGTGCTATGCATTTGCTCCTGTAATCAGCTTCAGCAGTTTAGGAGCCACAGCTTACTTGGATTTGATTACCCAATAAAATATAGTGGCTATAGCACTTCACATATTGTTATATATTAAAAGTCTGTACCAGAAAAACTTGAAATAGGATTTATTTGTGATTACACCAATCATATCATTTTACCACTTTACTCAAGTGTGTAGTTATTTCCAGAAAAAAAATGGCAAATTATGTATAAGTTTCAGGTGTACCTGGAAATCACAAATAAAATTGTTGTGCTATTTATGTCATTACTGACAAAATGAACCAAGGTAAAATCCCCTAAGTACATATTTGAAGCATTGTTGCTACATTATTGGTGTTAGTGACAATTCCTGTCATCCTTTGACAAAATGTTTACTGGGTGAATGGATTTCTTTTACTTACTATTAACTGATTTACCCTTAAGGATGTGGTATATTGATCTCATGTCTAGTCTTACATATATTGAATGCTAAGTGGTAGAAATAAATTGAACTTTTTGTAGACATTGTTAATTAACACTTTATGCTAAAATATTTAAAAATACTTAAATCAAGCAGCATTTTTAACGCTGGAGAAAACTTCATTTCTAAATACCAATGTGTGTGTGCGTTTGTGTGTGTGTGTGTGTGTGTGTGTGTGTGTGTCTGTGTCTGTGTCTGTGTGTGAGAGAGTGTGCACATATCTATATATTATAAATTTACTTGTTCAGTTCAAACTCTTTAGAATGATATACATTAAACTTTATACTAATTTTCCTAAATAGTACTTTTCATATTCCTATTCTGTTACTTTAATATGAATTATGAAAACTATAAAGTTTACGCTTGAGCATGTACTCACAATACCATACCTACAAATTGAAAATGAATTCATTCTTCATTCTACAATCCCTTTGTCCATACAATATCTACTAGTACTTACCCTGAAAGAAGTGCCTTCTAGAGATTCCATAGCATCCTTCTAAAGTTGTGTGTGAATATTACTAGAGGCTACAAATAGATATTTTGATTTTCCTTTCCACAACAGAATCTCCAGGAGTCTCCTATATTCATTCTTGATTTCAGAATTCATTCTTTAGTGTAATGTAAATGACAAAATGATAACTTCCAACAAAGTATTTGTCCTACTTGTATGTTGATCAGTATTTGATACATTTGCTATTTTATGATAAAATATACAAACCTGCTAAGCACCATTTTGAATACACTTTTCTTTACATTAATCCATTTAGAAAAGCATTTTAAAAGGCCCTTGTCAATATATCAATTCTAGTTTTTCTGTCACAGGTTACTAGTTTTATTGCAGATGTGAGAAAAAACATTATTTACATTTTAATGATTGGTTGGACACATTTTATGATTTTCAAAATAAATGTTTAAATACATGTTTTCTAAAATATAGCAAATTTTATAGTTACTTGTGACTTTTCTAGGTGTTTTAGTTGATTGCAATGTGCAATTGTAGCTAATTGAATAAAAGATTATATAGTTATCTAGATCTATTTCATTTGGAGTCATTTTTTCAGGAAATGAATACTTACTTTATTGGCAGGGTGACCACATGGGAATCTGATTAATATGTCAATGCTGGTTTGCTTCCTTTAAGATAGGCCCTGAATATTTGCATTTCTTTAATTGTTCCACCTTTTAGTAGTTAGAATCCAGTCCATATTGCTCAATAAGGTAGCACTTATACTAATTGTTTAATTAAATTTAAGCACTTTTTAATTTAAAACCATCATTCTTGGACGCATTTTCCTCTTGTTAATAGTGACTAGTGCCCACAGAGTTAGGGCATTACCATCATTGCAGAGAATTCCATCAAAGACTTTCTCTAGAATGGGATTTTCCAAAGTTTCTGTAGCCTCCATATTAAATAAAAATCTGTAGGAAGAGCTGCAGGCTATTATTTTATTGGTTAAAGTTGGAGGAATATTTTAACAAGGATAGGAAAACTGATGACTAGATGTAAATTAATATGTAATAGCCATGTTAGAGACATATCATGAAAGTTAAGTTGTGAATCAGCTTACGCTCTTCTAGCCAGCCATAGAAATCAAATCCAATTGATCGTGGTTACATAGGGGTTTTGGTAGAGCTGAACAGTGAAATAAAATGATGTAGAGTAAATATAGGCTAAGACTTCAAGTAATGGCATTCTGCAGCATGTAGTTGGCTCCAGGTGTCTTTTAAGGATGTTTTAAACACATTTACTTCTTCATTTTCTGTGTGTATTATCTTTATCTTGTACAGAGTGGAGTTATAATGTTTCATATTATTTGTGCTACTGTACTCTATTTCTCTTGCTACACCTAGAATTTTGGCTTTATATATCAGATATTCTAAACAGGTATGTCACATATATATCTCATATATGTACATATATAATCACATGTATATATGCTATTTCTTTTAGTAGTTTTGTGTACATTCTCTATTATTTCTTACTTGTTTTTACTTAATATATTTTATTTGATATTACACACACACACACACACACACACACACACACACACACACACTCAATTTTTTTTTGTTACCCATGGGGAAAATTACCATATTTTCTATTTTCACTTTTTGTTAAGGTATGATATAAAAATGGGATTTATTTCTTGTAGAGAAAATTTAATCCAGTGCACAAATGGTGCTGGTCTAACTGGATGTCTACACGTAGAAAAATGCAATTAGACCCCTATTTGTCACCATGCACAAAAATCAAGTCCAAGTGGATTAAAGACCTCAACCTAAAACCAGAGACATTAACCCAATTAGAGGAAAAAGTGGGGAAGAGTCTGGAACATCTAGGTACAGGAGACAACTTCCTGAACAGAACACCAGCAGCCCAGCCCTTAATGTCAACAATTAATAAATGGGACCTCATGAGGCTGAGAAGCTTCTGTAAGGCTGGTGACACTGTCAGGAGAACAAAGCGACAACCTACAGACTGGGAAAAGATCTTCACCAACCCTTCATCTGACAAAGGTCTAATATACAAAATATATAAAGAACTCAAGAAATTAAACACTACCAAATAACCCAATAGTGAAATGGGGCTCAGAACTAAACAGAGAATTCTCAACAGAGGAATATCAAATGGCTGAGAAACACTTAAAGAAATGCTCGACCTCCTTAGTCATCAGAGAAATGCAAATCAAAATGACACTGAGATTCCATCCTACACCCATCAGAATGGCTAAGATCAATAACTCAACTGACACCACATGCTGTCGAGGATGAGGAGAGAGAGGAACACTCCTTCATTGCTGGTGGGAATGCAAACTAGTACAACCACTTTGGAAATCTATCTGGCTCTTTCTCAGAAAACTAGGAATAGGGCTTCCTCAAGACCCAGCTATTCCACTTTGGAATATACCCAGAAGATGCACTATCACACAACAGGGACATATGCTCAACCATGTTCATAGCTGCCTTATTCATAACAACCAGAACATGGAAACAGCCTATGTGTCCCTCAGTAGAAGAATGGATAAAGAAACTGTGGTATATTTACACTATGGAATACTACTCAGCTATTAAAAACAAGGAATTTCCAAATTTTGTGGAGAAATGGATTGAACTAGAAATTATCATAATAAATGAGTTCACCCAGAAGCAAAAAGAGTCAAATGGTATATACTCACTTATATCGAGACACTAGTCCAAGGGGTACGCCCCCATGTAAAACTTTACCTACCAGGAAAGTGGGTCAGAGGGGACGACATACTATTGAGACTTTAGGGGTGAGAAGCCTGGGAGAATGAGGAAATAGAAGGATCCAGAGGGTCCTGGAATACTACAGGCGGGTCTTGGCCCTGGGGTCCTCCTCAAACTATGTCACCAGCCAAGGAAAATATAGTCAGTAAACTTCGAACCCCTACCCAGTCTAGTCGATGGACAAGACATTCTCCACCGTTAAGTGGAGAAGGAGATCTGACTTTCACACAAACTCTGGTGCCCCATATTGGACCATGCCCCTTGGATGGGGAGGCCTGGTGGCACTCAGAGGAAGGACAGCAGGTTACCAAGAAGAGACTCAATACCCTAGGAGCATATACAGGGGAGGAGGTCCCCCTCAGTCACAGACATAGGGGTAGGGAGTAGGAGGGGGAAACGGGAGTGAGGGAGGAATTGGAGGATACAAGGGATGGGCTATCAATTGAGATGTAATATGAATAAATTAATTTAAAAAATTAAAAAAATTTAATCCAGTGCATATTTAATCCCTCTGACGGTAATACAGACACACCCTTAGTAGACACCTTTAATCTCAAACAATGGCAGTAAAGTTAGTTTGTAGAAGGAAGTACCCATAATTGAAAATGATGTCTAATTGAGAGGAGGACAAAGTGATGAATCAGAGAAGCTTTGGCAGAATGAGTCAGGAGAGGCTATTCCCAACTCTCACTAGAACAAGAGAGAGAAGTGACCCAAGAGAGAGCAGTGCAGATGGAGAGAGAGGAGGTAGTTTTACCTGGAGAGTTTTACAGAGACAGGTTGAGGAGACAACCAGCCAGACACAGGTAAGGACAGAACAACCCAAAGAATAAGGGGCCAGATGACTTGAATAGATTGATAGAGTCAGCTTGAGGTCAATCAGTCCAGTTCAGGCAGAAGCTGAGAGAGGAGTTTGAGCCAGAACAGCTGAGTTGAACAAGCCAGCTGGAGTTCAGAAAGAACTAGAAAGGATGACTTTATTCAGCAGTAAGTCTCAGTGGGTGAAAACATTCTAGGCCTAGATTAGATTTTATGGAGGCTAGAAGCTTCCGGTACTAAGCCAAGGTTTGGAGATGGAGGCTGTAAGCCTATAAGGGGACAATTGCATTAGGTGAATAAAAGTTATTTTTGTAATTTCTCAAAAACAAAAATCAACATATAGATGTCTATTTCATAAATCTATGCATCCCACGGTATCTAATTTAATGATATAGTTATTGCTTAAAGTTAGTAACTGATGAATAACATCTTACCTGTGCCAACCTCATCCTTCTCTTCTAGGGTAATTGCAGCTCCTTTTCTTTATTAACATATCTTAAAATCTTTATTTATAGCTAAGTGATTTACTCACCAGGTGCTTTGATTACTTGCTTAATGTTTGTGTATCTCCTGTAGAGTTTTGTCCTGTGATTAATTTGTCTTAAGAATTCGCCCATATTGTACTCTGAATGACACAAATGTGCTACAAAATGATCTCATGATTAATACCTTTATTATAATGGCAACATAATATTAATTTTAATAAAATTATAAAATATAAAACCAAAAAATATTGTAAAAATAATTTCTTTATTCCTCTTCTGTTATATTTTTAAAATAGTTATCATTCTATGACATAGAATTTTATATGGATTGTGGATGAAAGTGTTAATGTAGTTTTTATTTTTCATTATTGGGCATTTTGTCGTAAGTCAAAATTCAGCAATAGCACATATAGTATATCTACAGTATTAAGAAACTTAAATATATTTGTATCAATACTCTTTTTATATATTTCATAACTTGTGTTATTTTTATTTCATTTAATAATATCTCTGTCTTTTAAGTATTTTGTCACTCTGTTCCTTAAGTATTTTGTGTATTGAAGAAACAATGGGGACACAGTATCTCAGCTTCTGTATGTGTGGGAACACTGGGTGCAGTTTTTGGTTGATAGGGATTTTTGGTCTGTTTATGTGTATGTATGTGTGTGTCTTTTGTTGTTGTTGTTGTTATTCAAGATAGTGTTTCTTTGTGTATCCCAGGATATTCTGAAGCTCGCTCTGTAGAGCAGGCTGAACCGAACGTCCATTCATGTTAGTTCCTGTATAGTTTCTGAAATTATTACATTTTACACAATAAATAACAAAGATTCTTTTGAATCCTGGTGTCTGACAACATTTGTATATTGAAGGGTTAGGCAAATTTTCTTTCTTTGGTAATATATCAATAACTGGTGTTTGTCTACCTAAAAATTCAAAGTCTGCTGCTTACATTCTTTTACTTTTTGATTCACCTCTATGTTAAAAGGAAACCTAGGCCAACAATTTTTGTAAGGGTATTATTGGTAGCATCTAGCTTAGATGATTTTGTAATCATTAGTTTTGAGTGTTTTTCTGAATGGACTGAGAAAGATTCTAAAATGTTACTACGAGAATTGTACTATCAGATGCTGCCGTTACACTTCCTGTCCTACTCTCAGAGACAATGAGATTCTGCTTGTCGTGAGCCATACTGTAAAGGAACTATTTGAGGCTCCTGGCAATGTCTGGACACTTATCTAATTTTTATTCTTCGAAGTATTTAATATCCTTGTTTTATGTGGCCTCAGACACAGGTAGTGAAATTATGGGCAGTTCTGTGTCCATTGAACAAATTTGGAAAAAGGTGGTAAAAATAATTTATTTAACTGCCATGTTGATGTCAATCTAAGTCACCTCAGACTCTCACAGATCATATACACTTTGTGGGTATTCAATTACCTTGATCAACATTAGTAGAGATATAAGTTTGGAAGAATTTCCCCACAGACTTTGAGTGATCTGATGTTTTGGTAGGTCTAGAAGCTTCATCTGTGGAGACTGGAATGAAAATAAAAGTTCTTGTGCTTTATGAGGTTCTGCGTAGTATAGCAATAACGTTATTGTGTAGTTTATAATTCAGGTTCCTGTCTAAATGTTGTGTAAACTCTGCTCCCCAATTGTCCCCTGATATGTAAATAAAGCAGTTTATGGCCATTTGCTAAGCAGGGGAGAGAATAGGGTTGGCCTTCCTGACAGGCAGGGTTTGAAGAGTTAGGAGATGAAGTAGAGGTCTAAGGATGATCAAGGTGAAGGAGCTGGGAAAGCTACAAAGTGCAAGCACTGCTGGGATGTTTGCTGGGAGTAAGACAAAACAGCATAAAGGGTTAAGAAAAGACCTCAGGTGCCCCTATTGTGCTGTGAAGCTGTGTATTGTAAGAGTCTCCGTTATTTGTGTCATAGTCAGGTTAAGAAATGATATAAGAGAAGCAAACAAAGACTGGATATGGGGCAGCATGTACAGTAACGTAGTAAGGAGTTGTGTAGAAAATAGGACTACGGAACAGTTTCTTAGTTCTGTTCAGAAAGACAGGAACTGCATTTACTAAAACAGGAGCTCACGTCCTGATTAGACAGACCCCTAAAAACAGCAAAGTCTCTGGCCTGCTGCAGAATAACAGAAACTGATGCATACAAAGTCCAGAGGCGCCGTTTTCTTTACATAGAGGAGGATGTCACAAAGTTGGCTCTGTAACACAAGCAAGGTTCTTAAAGGCAAATTTCCCTACCCAGGAATGGAAGCTAAATCCTTTTGAGAAGGGTCTACTGCAGGCCTGATTCCTGCAGGTCAGAGTAGCAAATACCTGTGTACCAAATAACTTCCCAAAGTGGGGGAGGGGTAAGTCTCCTTTGGGGGAAGGCAGAAAAATGTCTTCTCTTGGGAGCAGGAGACAGAGACAGACAGTAAAGCCTCAAGCCTCTGAACTGAGAATGTCTAGAAAGGGGGCTAGGCCAAAAAAGAAAGGGATAAAGAGGTTTTGAGATGAAAGGTTATTTTCTAAGTTAAAAAAAGATAAAATGCAGAGTTTTTGGAGTTTGTTAAATGTTTGTTTAAAAGATGCCAAGATACAAATAGGCGAGAGAGAGAGAGAGAGAGAGAGAGAGAGAGAGAGAGAGAGAGAGAGAGAGAGAGAGAGGGGTCATGTTACTGATTGTGACTATTATTTTTACCTTAATATTCATTTTGCATTTTATACTTCTTCAAAAGAAAATGAGTTGGAGAAAAAAATTACTAAAACTTATAGATTGCCTGAGGGAAATGCTAGTTCATCAGAGACAAAAAAATATATAAAATTATAAAATTTGGATACAAACTTAGGAGATAAATAGTAAGTCTTATATCTAAAAGTAATAATAATGAGATAGAAACCGAATAAAAGGAGCCAGAACATACAACACCACTTTGTAAGAAGACTTTAAGACAGTATATATCAGTTTAGAAGAAAACAAACTGAAATGATTATGCCAGTCTTGATAAGGGAATGAGCAGCAGATGAGGAAAACCCACAATGTTATCAGGTATTTGATTGGCAACCTATAGATACACAAGATTTAAAAAAGTTTAAGGATGCGATAACGTATTATGGCTTACACTCAACATATGTCAAACAGATACTTTATAGATGAGGCACACAGAATTGCAAACCAAAAAATTGGAAGGATTTGATGACAGCCATTCTAGAGCCAGGCGTCCAGTTACAATGTCTGGCATGGTAGAAAGAGGAGGCCTCACCTATGGAGCAATGATATAAGGTTAGAAGCATTGGTATTATCAAGGATCAATTATTAGGTGAGAGCCCATATTCTGAATTAAGAGTTCAGATTACCATTGATGATTAATGGTAGATTAACAACAGATACCCAAAATGTAAGCAACTTCAATTCATAAGATCTAACTGGATTCTCCCTAGGATAGTAAAGACAATTCTAATTTCTGGTCCTCTTACATTTTACACTGATTCCAATAAATTATTAAGGGCAGGTTACAAGTCAGAAAATATGAGTAAAGTGATTGAGAGCCCTTAATACTCAGCTCAAAAATCCAAATTATATTTAGTTCTGATGGTGTTATCTAATGTTCAAGAATCTCTTAATATAGTAAATGACTCTCTGTATACTGAAGAGTTGTTGTGCATATAGAAACTGCTGATCTACTTCAGGATGATTCCAATTTAACTTCACTAATTTTCAATTATAAAAAGTGATCAGATATGGAAATCTTCCATTATATATAACAAATATAAGATCCTAGAAATGATCATAATGAGTGAGTTAACTCAGAAGCAGAAAGACTCAAATGGTATATACTCACTTATATCTGCATACTAGCCGAAGGGGCATGTCCCAAGAAAGCCTTCACTTACCAGGAAACTGGGACAGAGGGGAGGATATCCTATTGAGACTCTAGATGAGAGAAGCATGGGAGAATAGCAAAGTAGAAGGATCCAGAGGGTCCTAGAAAGCTACAAGTAGAACATTATGATAGGCAGATTTGGGCCCAGGGGTCCCACTCAAATTAAGGCAACAGCCAAGGACAATACAGGCAGTAAACTTTAAACCCCTACCCAGATCTAGCCAATGGACAGAACATTCTCCACACTTGAGTGGAGAGTGGGGTATGACTTTTACACGAACTCTAGTGCCTCATATTTGACCATGTCCCCTTGATGGGGAGACCTGGTGGCACTCAGAGGAAGGATAGCAAGTCACCAAGAAGAGACTTGATACCCTATGAGCATATACAGGGGGAAGAAATCCCTCTCAGGAACAGTCATAGGGGAGGGGAATAAGGAGAAAATGGGAGGGAGGGAAGAATGGGAGGATACAAGGGATGGGATAACCATAGAGATGTAACAAGAATAAATTAATAAAAAAAATAAAATAAATAAAAAAGGGGAAAAAATCTCATATGGGTCTACCAGTTACTCTTTCATAAGGTAATGATGAAATTGACCAAATATTAATTGGAATTATGTCCGAAACTTCAGAGTTTCTTTTTTAAAAAGACCATGTTAATAGCAAAGGTTAAAAGAAGGAATTTTGTATCACTTGGCAACAAGGCAGAGAAATTGTGAGAAAATACCCAACTTGTCCTTTATAAATTCATATGACATTGCCTGCAGGAAGTAACCTTAAAGGTAGTCAAAGAAGTGTAATTTGGCAAATGAATATATTTCATTTTACAGAGTTTGGTAAAACCCTACTTAACTATGGACATATTTATGATTTCAATGGGCAACAGCTTTAAGTTCTAAAAAGTCTGATTTTGTTCTTACACATTTATTAGAAGTTATGTCAAGTAAGGGTATGCATACACAAATTTACACTGACAATGGTCCATCATATGTCTCTGATAAAATGAAACATTTTTATGTATTATAACATAAAACATGTTATAGGTATATTACATAAGCCTAGAGGACAAGCAATCAATGAAAGATCCAATCATACTTTAAAAGAAATTCTTATAAAATATAGAGGAGTATCCAAGACTCTCAGAGATTGATTACATAATGCTTTATTGGTATTAAATTTCTTGAATGCTCGTGAACAAAAATCAATAGTAGCTAAAAGGCATTGGATTATAGAAAAATCTTCTGAATTAGATCAGCTTATTTCAAGCATATTCTAACTTCAGAATGGATAGGGAGAAATGAGTTACACGGGATAGAGGATTTACATATGTTCAAACAGGAAAAAAGAAATTACGGGTTTCATCAAAACTGATAAAAATCAGATGTGACATAGGGAGACTCCTTGAAGATCATGTACATACACAAGATGAGAGAAACCAAGAAGATCAAATAGAAATCTCAATAGAGAATGGAAAGTTGATAACAGATGGAATTAAAGGCTCTCTGGCTATAAGGTGTTTGTCAGCTATTTCTGGAAGTAGTCCACCTATATGTTATAACAGCAACTAAATTAAAATAATAGATGAGCAGGGATTCACTTGCTGAATCCTAAATTGGCACAACTTGACCAAAATTTGCATTTTTTTGTTTCTTTGCTGATATTTGTCTGAAGGTTTTGAGTTACAATGATATGGAATTGTGAGGCAAATATTTTAGTTTTGGATCAGCCTGATTTAGGCAATAGAGTCTGGGATGGAACTCCCTTATGTTTACAGAGACAAACTGGTTGCCATGACCAATAGAAAAGGCATAGGTTTTAAATAAACCTTACAAAGCTGCTTACTAAGCCAGCCTAGGATTCAAAATGACAATTTAATTTTTTCTTAAAGTTACTACGTAAGTTCTTTTTTTCTTAATAATGGATGATATATTCTCATTGATGTAAAAGATAGGTACACATCAGTCTCAGGTTTCTGAGAAGAGAAAGTGCTCTAAAAAGGCCAGCCAATCTCCTAAGAAAGTGGACCTCACATGGAAGAACCAGTGACAAAGGGAACTTTGGCCTGGGACATAATGTTCTGTTGGTCAATGAGAAGACCTGTGTTAGGCTGCGAGACAAGCTCCATGTCTTCCATGTCAATAAGATTTTGAATGCTGACTAAGTTGAAGTGTCACATTGTTCTGGCAGGTGGCTTATCCCTTTAAACATGAGACATTTTCATGGGTGACAAGTGATGGAATGTCTGATGCAGAGAGACACAAGGGACTATGTAGGTGCCAAAGTACATACCAGCCTAGGTAGGTCCCCAAAACTCAAAGGCTACAATTCATATGTTTAAAAGGCAGAACTGGGAACTTGATACCCTATGAGCATATATAGGGGAGAGGTCCCCCTCAGTCACAGTCATAGGTGAGGGGAGTAAGGGGAAAATGGGAGGGAGAAAGTAATGGGAGGATACAAGGGATGGGATAACAATTGAGATGTAACATGAATAAATTAATAAAATATATTTTTAAAAAAAGAAAGAAAAAAAGGCAGAACTTTCCATCCTATATGGAGAAAATTGTTGGGACAAAAATAGCCACTACAAATGAAAAAAAAAAAAAAAAACAGGAACAAGATGCCTAGCGTATGCTTAAGATCTGAGATTTAAAAATAATTCAGATAAGGTTTGTTTAAAACATATGCCATTTCTATTGCTCATGGCAACTGGCTTGTCTCTTTAAATGGAAGGCCTTCTCATCTGAGCTAAGTAGTGGCTTGGCCTAACACAAGTGCCTGAAAGCCCTGAAGGGGATATTTTTATCTATACAATCTTGCTTTGATTTCAACACTATACTGCTAATATTCATCCCTTTTGATAGAGGTCAAAATAAAATAGATGTAGGTTAAAATGGAGACTGCTAAATTATATCAGTCTCCACTTATCTAACTTCAACCTCCAGAACAAGCAGGTAACATAAATTGCTGATCCCTCCACATAGGAACAGCTCTGACACTGACAGAGGCATGAAAACGTCTCCAGCCAGGACTTCAACTGTGCATGGCCTATAGATCTTTGGTTACAAATTCTTCAGGAAATATCATGGCATTCTTTATTATTTATTAATTTATTCTTGTTAAATCTCTATGGTTATCCCATCCCTTGTATCCTCCCATTCTCCCTTCCCTCCCATTTCCCCCTTATTCCCCTCCCCTATGACTGTTCCTCAGAGGGATTACCTCCCCTTGTATATGCTCATAGGGTATCAAGTCTCTTCTCGGTGACCTGCTGTCCTTCCTCTGAGTGCCACTAGGTCTCCCCCTCCAGGGGACATAGTCAAATGTGAGGCCATTCTTTTAAGTGGCATAGAAAAAATTTGTTTTACAAAAAATCATCTTTAACTGAACTGTGCTCAGTGCACATCCTATACATATAGTAATACAAAACTATATAATATCATTTAAAATTTATATATTTTGCAAAGCCAGAAGACAAGACACTAAAAAAGACAAGACAGGTAGACCAGGTGATCCTAACTCACAGTAGGCATCAATGACAATGTTTCCTTGAACATGCGATCATCCAGCATCTCAGACATTTTCCAGTCAGGACTTTAGTTAAGCTCTGAACTTACTCTAATATGAGGTCCCATACCATTAAAATTCAATTATAATAGAAGGCTTGCTTCTAATATCTTGAAAGTGGTACTGCAGGCTGTTTAGAATAATTATGTAACACAAGCTAGTTATTAGTTGATCAAATCATGCTCATGTCAATTACTACTCTATTTTAGTACAAGAATATACAGCCTAGGTTTAACGGATAGATACGCTTTCATAGATATATAAGGTAAACAAGATAGGATAATGTCTTTAAAAGGCTCAGAGAACTACAGATTATTCTATTTTAAAGATGTTATTATTATAAAGATTTTTTGGCAATAAGACAACACCTAGCCTACCTCAAAGAAGATGATGAGCATCAAAGAACTTCCTTATGCATTTGGCTTTAAATGTGGCAAACCAACCACTGGGAAAAATGTCCTCCTTTCTGCCACTGACAGAATCCTGCCTAAAAATTGGCAAGCTTTGCTGTAGGGAGAGTCAACAGCCAAACTCTGCCAAGACAGGGTAAGCAAGTCCTCAATATTCCAAGCCTCACAAATATGTCTGTCAGATATATTTGAACAGAAAGCTGAAGATGATGTTCCAACATTCTAGAGAGTTTGGGTGACTGTTCAGGCAGCAAACTGTCTCTGTCATTTTTCCATTTTGGAAGCTACTAATGTGCATTTCCACTTTACTCAGGTAATTAATTTCATGACTTCTCAAGTCTCTGATGTGATTGAAGAGCAGATAGTTTATAAGTAAGTTTTATAACTAAGCTAAATTGTTTAGGGGTCAAGATATTTTTAGGTTTAGATAGATGTTTAAAGTTGATAGAGATGAGATATGATAGACTTTGATTAACATTCAGAATTTTAGGCTCACCAAGATAGGAAAGATCTTTTCTTCTAGGTTGCCAAGTACCAATAGCCAAAACACTATGAATGTAAATTTTTTATAGTATCCTAATTTTTTTATTTATTCATAATACATCTAAATTATTATCCCTTCTCTAGTATCCTCCCATTCCTCCCTTCCTCCTTCCCTCCTGCTTTGCCCCTACTCCCCTCCCTTATGACTGTGACTGAGTGGGACCTCCTCCCCCTCTATATGATCATAGGGTATCAACTCTCTTCTTAGAAGCCTGTTATCCTTCCTCTGCATGCCAGCAGGCCTCCCCATCCAGGGGATATGGTCAAATATGGGGCACCAGAGTTCATGTGATAGTCAGTCTCCACTCAGCTGTGGAAAATATCTTGTCCACTGGCTAGATCTGAGTAGGGGTTCTAAGTTTACTGCATGTATTGTCCTGTACACCCTTGTCTTAACCAGCGGCTTTTAGACTGTATGTGCCAAGACCCTTCTGTGTCCAAAACATATTGTTTCCTTGAAGTCTTCCAATGCCTCTAGCTCTTATACTCTATATATTTTCTACATATTACCTGTTCCTCATTAATTCCTGAGCCTGTGAAAAACGGGTTGTAGTACACATCTTCCATTTAGGGGTATACATTCTGCATCTCTAATTCTCTACCCTTTGCTACTTCTGGGTCTCTGCTCATAATGTTTAAAAATAAGTTCTGAGGCATTGTATATGAATGACAGTTAACTACTTGAACTTTGGAAAACCTTGACTGTCTTCTACAAAGACAAAAGCAAACTTCTTTTAACTTTGGTTCTTGCTGTCAAAAAGTGATCACAACATATTAAATACAAGTGAAAATATAAGATGGCCCATGGGCAGGACAGAGTGTAGTCCAAGAAAAAATTCTTCATGCATCTTAGGGATTTTTAATTCCTCAGCACAGCATACTGTTACTGTGCTAAACTAATTGTCATATACAGAATTGTGAAAAGCTCTCTACGAAGAAGAACTGATGGTCCTGTGAGTTTGCACTACATATTCTACTTTCCAAATTTTAATTCTTCTTTTATCAGTTGAAGAATTACTATCTGTTTGCTTCTAGATTTTTGTAAAAGCTATAATGCTGCATGTAGAAAACTGACTGGCTTCTATGGTTTGACATGGTTTGAACATTTCCTCAAACATTTATGTGCAGATACTCAGTGTACTGATATAAAGATGTAGCATAGCCTTTTGAAAGTGCAGATATTGGCAAATGAGTAAGTTATTGGGAATTCTGTTCCTGAGAGAGGAATTAGTAACTATTTTATCACTCTGGTAATTTCTTGTGAAGTTAATATGGAAAGAATCTCTCCCTCCCTCCCTCCCTCCCCCTCCCTTCCCCCCTTCCTCTCTCTCTCTGTCTCTCTGTCTCTGTCTCTGTCTCTGTCTCTCTGCCTCTGTCTCTGTCTCTCTCTCCTTCTTGCTATCTATGTGAGATGTCCCACTAGCAAAAACTAATAAACAAGCAAACAAGTTAACTTTACTCTCACACTTTGACAAGTTAGCTTTATTCTCAGAATCTGGCAAATTAACATTATTCTCAGACTTCAAAATCAGTTCTAAATTGACTCATCTTCCACAGCCACTGACCTTTATTTTTTAGCTCAGAGTTTAGTGCAAGTAATTAATTTCTTTCTAGTTAGAGATCTCTCTGATTTGACAACTTATCTTTCATAGCTTTAATTGTGGATATCAGGTTGTATGTAATGTGGGCTGAGGAGAACTGCAGTATATGCATCATTCACCTGGTAAATTTTTCATTTAGAATGTAGGTTGATTAAAACTTGTTCATATTTAGTAAGACCAAGCGTAATATAAGCATATTTTGGTGATAATGCTAACATTAAATATGTGCATATGTTACCTGTATAATAACAAAGAAATACTTGTTTAATGTATTTTTCTAAATATGACTTACACTTTAGAAATTTTTTTCTTTCTTCTTTATGGCTATATATCTTTTTAAAAATATAGTATGCAAAAGCCTTTTCTCTATATTGCCTTTTTGTTTTCAGTTGTGTTCATTCACTTCTATTGAATAAAAACTATATAACATTTATAGATTTTTATCAAAGTATCAAAATTACACAGAAAAATAGTCTCATAGATTATCAATGTAATAAAATTATCTTCTAATAATAGCAAAAAGTATGCTAATAAGTTATTTGAGCAAAGTAAAATCCTAATAGTGCAAAGTTATTGCATATTTCACAAAGTATGATATGGAGAATAAAGTATATGTCAATGTGCACTTCAAATCTGAGCTTTAAAATTCTCTGACTTTAAATCAAAATACTAAAAGTGACTGGAAAAAGTTAATGTATTTTGTCAAATCTTTCACTGGTTTTAAGAAGAGGTGTTATTTCCCTAAGATTGTTATTTTCCCAGATGCAGAAAAAGGTTTTAATAATTTAAATCCAATTATGTGTGTTTTACATCTAATTTATCTTCAAAGTAAAATCAGTAAATTAGAGGCTTTATTATAACTAGATAGAGATTTCTCAGTCAGCAAGGCAAGCTGATTCCATTACCCAGGTGGAAAATATCAAGCACTACTTTCAAGTAAAAGATCAGCATCTTTTAGATTGATTTGGCTTCAACTTGACCTTACTTTCATACCCATGTGGCTTAAGTCAAAATCTCATTTCTTCTGGAAAGAGATGTGAATTCAGTTTATGTGTAAGTTTAAAATAAAATGTCACAAAGAATAAAAATACTTCTTTTAGAAATAGCATGACAGTTATAATCTGTATCTTTGCTAATATGTTACTGACATAATGAGATAACCAATAGTTTACCTACAGATATAGATTTTAAATGGTTATCGTATTATAATTTAATAGTAAATATTATTGTTATAATTACCACAGAAGCTAAACATAAAAACCTAAAAAATACATTCAAATATACATAATGTATTGTTGATATATTTATACATATGATGATAAAATGTTGTGAAGCTCACTGACATAGTAAAATCAGTAATTTGTGAGAAAGTTGAGCATGAGTTTCAATATGCAAGGCAGAGTCAATGATCTATACAGAGAGGTTAAAAACAAACAAACAAAAAGATTTTAGCTACCTATGTAACAGTTATGACACCATTAAAGCAGTCACTTCTTTTACTCTAAAATAAATATTTTTATTAGTGAACAATTTTTATCCCAAGGGAAAAGTGATACTTTAGGGTAAAGAAACAACCACAAAAGAGAAAATGCCATCACAATTATCTACCTGAAAGATTTACGTTTTGTGTACTAAGTCAATAAAGCTTGTAAAGTCATGCTGTGTAATTCAAGAAAGTAATAGAAAAAGGAGTTGTCTATGGAAGTAATTACACCTGAAGTCCATATGTCAGAAAGATCCTATTACAAAGGGAATATCATTACTCCCATTATTATACTAATTAAAACTCACAAATCTCTGAATGCTTGAGATGACAGAAACTTGTGAAAAGCATCATCTAGGACAAAGTGTCCGGTTAATGCCATTGCACTATGTGATAGACTAGGTTATTGCCTCCTTTTTCAGGTAAGGAAAATGAACCTCTGAAAGATTTGTTCCTTTATTATAGTCTAATGTTTAATAAATGTTCTTATAGACTCCACCCAATCCCAGACCTACCTTTTCAGCACTGAGAAATCAGAATTATAAGAACAAATGAATAGAAGACCAATATGGTTATTTATGTGACTTACAGGAGAACTTATCCAAAATGAAAAGGACTTATATCCCACAATGCTGAGCTAAATGCCTTCATTCCACCCTTAAAACCTGAGACAGGCAACATCACATATACAGTTCTGATATGGCCCTATTCCTTCCCCACCACAGGAACTTCTCTGTTATTCTGAACATTAATGATATTGTCTCCTGTGGGGTGTTTTCACACATCATTCTTCCTAGAATTCTTCTGACTCACTATTATATAACCCCAATTTTTATTTCTTATCTAAATACTGAATATCAAGGAACCCACAAAGCCAAGAACCCAAGAAAGCCACAATTATGTCAAATTGCTAGGAGACATATTTCTTGTTTTACCTCTTTCCATTTTTTCATTCATTTATAACTTATTACAACTTAATTTACATATTTTTGATGTTTTGGATTTCACAACTAAATGTATAATAGGTATAGGTTTATTGTCATTGTTAATTAATGCATCTATAACATGCTGTCTGTCTGTGATAAGCCTTAAAGAAATCTTTTTTTTTTTCATTTTAATAGGAACTTTATTCATTTTTTCTTTTTTTTCTTTTATTAATTTATTCGTATTACATCTCAATTGTTAGCCCTTCCCCTGTTTCCTCCCATTCTTCCCTCCCTCCCACTTCCCACCTTCTCCCTTCCCCTATGTCTGTGATTGAGGGAGACCTCCTCCCCCTATATATGCTCTTAGGATATCGAGTCTCTTCTTGGTAACTTGCTATCCCTCCTCTGAGTGCCGCCAGGCCTCCCAAATCAGGGGACATTTTCAGAAAAGGGGCACCAGAGTTCGTGTAAGAGTCAGATCTCACTCTCTACTCAACGGTGGAGAATATCCTGTTCATTGGCTAGGTCTTGGTAGGGGTTTGAAGTTTACTGCCTATATTCTTCTTGGCTGGTGCCTTAGTTAGAGGAGGACCCCAGGACCCAGATCTGCCTGTAATAAAGTTCTTCTTGTAGGTTTCCAGGACCCTGTGGGTCCTACTATTTCCCCATTCTTCCATGCTACTCTCGCCTAAAGTCTCAATAGGATGACCTCTCCTCTGACCCACTTTCCTGGTAAGTAAAATTTTTCATGGTACGTATCCCTTGGACTAGTGTTTTGATATAAGTGAGTATATACCATTTGTCTCTTTTTGCTTCTGGGTGAACTCACTTATTATGATAATTTCTAGATCAATCCATTTGTTTAAAGGAATCTTTTAATTGAGTTAGTTGTCAGTTATCAAGGGGGAAGTGGTCATATAAGTTTCACATAAACGATTTGCATTCAAACTGAGTAACTTAGTAAATTACTCACCTTCCTTTGGTGATCCAAGGGTTAAACTTCTTTATGTATTGTCATTCTCAGAATAAGTACAAAATGTGCTAGAAATTCAATATCATGAGGCAAGGAGAGACAGAATAGCCCAACCTAAACTGTGTTCTGAGATTTCCAGAACATAGAACTTGGAGTGCTTTTAGCCTATATGTTGTTTTCCTGAAGTAAAAGACCTTCTGCTTTGGAGTTCTTGAAGGGATAAACAATGAAAGGCACATACAGAGGAGGCTTCATCTACTCATAATAAATCTTAGTCTCATATTAATTCTGTTGCTTCTCTGCTTATCGTCTATGATAGTCATGCAAGTGTATTTACTGTGCTGCACATCCGTGTTCATTATAGCTTTGTGCACAATAGTGAAAAAATGAAATCACTCTATATCTCCATCAACCAATATATGTATGAAATGTGAAACATAGGTATGGCAAGATACACAAATTTCAAACCCTAGTTTCCTAAAAACCATTTACCCAAACTGTTTGTCACTCCATTCCCAGAGGATCTGATTCCCTCCTCTGACTTTTGTAGGCACTGCATGCAAATGGTGTATAGACATGTATAGGCAAAACACTGTACAGAGTAAATAAGAGTGAATAAAATATAAAAAACTAACATAAAACTTTTGTGATGGAATTTGATACAGCTATAAAGAAAAATGAAATTAGATTGAACAGGAAAAAATACAGGGAGCAATGAAAGACAATTACAGAATGGCAAATGCCACACTTTTTCTCAGATATAGGGACCATAATTAGAGCTCTTTAGTTTTGTGTGCTTACATTACAGTACTCAGGTACCCAAGAGACTAGAGATGTGATAGTTGTGGAGGTTTTCTTAATATAAGAAGGACAGTATCACATTGATTAAAGAGAGGAAAGAGGGTATATTGAGGTTAGAAAGATTCTAACAGAGTGACAGTGTGATAGACCATAAATGGGGAGGAGTATCAAATACAATGAAGTAGGTATCTGATTATTACTATGTTAACTTACTGTCTTAACAACAAAATTAAAAAAAACATTAAGTGAGTTTGAAGTCTGATGCTGGTCCTGGAAATAATAGGACAAAAGAAACAAAATAAAGAACAGCTTCCAAAATCAAGGATCAAGTATGAGACACCTCTGCAGAAATCATTAGAGATGTAAGGATTCCAAACACTATATTGGCCTATGCTATTTCTCTTGATTATCCAACAGTGCAAGTTGTTAAAACCACACTGATATAGTCACTGTACACCATAGACAGAAGATATAGAGAAATAATGCTGGGAACTAGTTACAGGATTCCTTCTTGCTGAATATTTCTCATGGTACCTGAACAGAATTATACATTATGATGTGAAGAAAACGTATCAAGGAACTGTCCTAGTTGTGAACCCTATGAACTATAATATGAATGCATTTGGAAAGGTGAGGAAGTGGTGTCATGACTCTAGTAGGTTCCACCAATTGCTCCCCAAAATATAGACCTTATCCACAAGCTTTAGACCTGGTTCACAAGCTTTGACTGAAGAGGACTGAGTTCATTGGTGGATAAATCAAGATGGTTCCTTGCCAGAAATGATATAGAATTATAAAACTTCCTAAATATCTGCTATACCCCTAGACAAAGGCTACTTTCAGCATTAAACAGGAAGCTCTCTCTTTGTAGTGAACAGAATAGAAACACCTATTCTTGCACAACATCGCTGAAAATAAATGGGTGCTGTGTTTTCAGCTCTACTCATACCATTACTTAAAAACCTACAGAACATTTCACAAGACATGGCAAAAGAAAGTGAGACCCTATGGATGGGGAAATGGGATGATAAATATTGTCTTCTAAACATGACATGGCCATGGCAAACATGAACTCATGGTAGCTATGTATATTAACACTGGATACATAGTAGTCAGCCTCCTAACAGCTGTGAAGGGGAAGGATTCCAGTGCATACTGATGATTTACTGTCAACCAACATATACCAGGAGAAAAGGAGAACTAGTATCCAGTTGTACATCTAATGATGGATCCACTAAGCTCTGAGAGTTGATTCTAAACTCAGGATCCAACAGCTCACCCTAGGTGAATTCTGTGGGACACTAAGAAAAATGATAAGTAGTGAATAAGGGAAATAGACCTGTAAATAAAATTGGAGGAAAGTAAGGATAGGGAAGAAATAGGAGATGAATATGATAAATATACCAAAACAATAGTGAACATGTATAAATATATGAAAGAACCAATGTGACAATAAATATATTAAGGGGTTGAGATAAAAAATTATCATGTCATATATCTTATAATTATCTTTCAGAAAATATTTCTTACTGTGACCTGTTGTAGAATACCCTATGAATAAAATAACATAGTTTTTCTACATGTTGTCTTGGACAAGATCACAAACCACAACATAAGGCCAAGAATATGTACAGATTCTTTAAAACTACATACAAGTGTAAACCAGCTATGTCTTTCTAATTACATAAACATGTGTATATACACACACACACACTTGTGTTTATTTTTGTCTGTAAATGTGGGTATATGCATACATATGTTTGCTTTACATGTGAAATCATATGTTTATTGTTTATTTTAACTAAAAATGCACTACAACCAAAAATAGAAAAAGAGAGGAAGGAATGGAAATGAAGGAGAAAGAAAAGATTGGCAAAGAAGACATGATATGACAGGTTAGAACAGTGACATAAATAATAAGTTAGATGTTTTAGAGATGGAAGAGAAGATTCATCTACAAGGAATTTAGGCACCATCTAAGAAGCTAAGAAAGACACTCAATAGTCTGTCAGTAAAGAAGCTTGCCACACAATTATAGAAAACAGAATTCTATTACCAATCTGAATGAGGTTGGATGTGGATTCATCCCTGCAGCCTACAGCAGGGAACAAAAACTTCAAGATATGATGTCAGTCTTTTAGAAAAACAGTGAGCTCTTCAAACTATGTCACCAGCCAAGGAAAATATAGGCAGTAAACTTTGAACCCCTACCCAGACCTAGCCGATGGACAGGACATTCTCCACCGTTAAGTGTGGAAGGAGGCCTGACTTTCACACAAACTCTGGTGCTCCATATTTGACCACATCCCCTGGATGGGGAGGCCTGGTGGCACTCAGAGGAAGGATAGCAGGCTACCAAGAAGAGACTCGATACCCTATGAGCATATACAGGGGGAGGAGGTCCCCCTCAGGAACAGTCATAGGGGAGGGGAGTAGGGAGGGAAGCAGAAGGAGGGAGGAATGGGAAGATACAAGGGATGGGCTAACAACTGACATGTAATATGAATAAATGAATAAAAAAGAAAAAGAAAAAGAGTGATCCAGCAAAGACCATTTTACCTTGAATTCATTCTACAAAGCTGAAGAAAAATGGTATTTTAATTAATTAATTATATCTGGGTCATAGCCCTCATCCCTCTTCTGCTCCTAGTTCAAACCTCCCTCCCTTTCCCCATCTCTACTTCTCAGAGAAGGGGATTCCCAGTCTCACCCATCCCAGCTCATCAAGTTTCATCAGGACTGAGTGTGTCCTCTTCTCCTGTGTCCTTGAAAGTCAGTTCTGATGGGGAAAGTGATAAAAAAAAAAAAACTGGCAAGAGAGTCCATGTCATGAACAGCCACCTCTCCTCTTATTAGAGGAGCCAGAGCTGCCTGTCTGCTACATCTGTGTAGGGGGCCCAGGTCCAGTAAGTGCATGGTGCTTGATCTGTGCTTCATTCTCAGCAAATCCCTCTTAGGTTAGTTGGTTCTGTTGGTTTTCTTATGAGGATTCTATAACCTCTAGGTATTTTTCTCTTTCCCTTCACTTTGCAAAAAGACTGCTATGCATTGCCCAATGTTGGGCTATGAATCTCAGATCTTTTTTGAACTGCTGCTGGGTGGAGACTCTTCAAGGACAACTCTGCTAGACTACTGTCTACAAGCAAAGCAGAGTATCATTAATAATGTCAAGGGTTGGCTTTCTTCTATGGGGTGGGTTTTGGCCTGGGCCAGGCAATGGTTAGACATTCCCTCGGTCTCCCCTCTGTCTTTATCCCCACACATCCTGCACGAGACTCAAGTCCACGCATATCAAAGACCACATCATAACACCTGATACACTAAATATATTAGAAGAGAAAGTGGGGAAAGTCCTGAAAAACATTGTAACAAGAGACAACTTCCTGAACAGAATACCAACAGGCTGTAAGATCAACAATTAATAAACCTGACCTCTTAAAACTGAAAAGCTTCTCCCAGGCAAATCACTTGCAAATTTTCTTTCTTTATTTATTTTTTAATGATTTTTAAATGTTTTTACATAAATATATTTATTATTACATATATATACACACACACACATATATATATATATATATATATATATATATATATATATATACAGTAAATTACCTATAGCAAGAAAAACCATGACACAATCAGTAATTATATAAATGTTATATTCTTAATGTTTTGGATATTTGTATTTGACAGCCTTGAAGAAAATATCTTTCCTATCTTGGTGCATCTAAAATTCTGAATGTAAATCAATTTCCATCACATACTGTCATTATCAACTTAAAACATCTATCTAGGCCTAAAAACATCTTAACCCCTAAACAACTAAGCTTCATTGTAAAACTAAGCCACCTGGTCTTCAACTCCATCAGAGACGTGAGAAGGAATAAACTTGATAGCCTGAGTATGTGAGGAGTGTATGTTAGTAACTTCCTAAATGAGAAGATGACAGAGTCAGTTTGCTACCTGGATAGTCATCCAAAATTCTCTATAATGTTAGGGCATCTTCTTCAGACTTCTGGTCCAATATATCTGACAGGCATTTGATATTTTAAGCTGTTAAAACTGTTTTAATTTCTTGGGCAACAATAGAGAACTAAAACTAATGCACTCAGGCACTTAGCTTTTTAGTCCTTACAACAGTTTTCTGATCTTGACCCTATTATTATCTCCAACATTATTTTTCAGTGGAAGTTGGGAGACTAGGTAGCTTTTGAAGGTCAGACTTCTATCAGAAGGCATATAGGAGATTAGAACCTGTGATATGTTTCCATTAAATCTTCTTTCTTCCTGGCCCATGAATCCTCACAATAATTTATTAGTTGATAAAAAAAAAAAATGCTTGTCGTTAAATACATCATCGAATGTTCTGATCATCTTTTCTTTCTTTCTTTCTTTCTTTCTTTCTTTCTTTCTTTCTTTCTTTCTTTCTTTCTTT
>OU015747.1:100541873-100574395 GCA_907169655.1 Acomys percivali
TGTGTGTGTGTGTGTGTGTGTGTGTGTGTTTGGTCTAAAATGAATTATTCTTTGCATTTTTTTGGTTGTAGTTAATCTCTTCAAATTTCTTTCTAATGATATCTGTAGAAAAAGTTTTATGCTAAGATTCTTTTAACATTCATTTTATTATGGAGTGTTTTTCTTTCTCAAGCTATTGTGGTTGATAAATTTTGCTGAGTATTCTAGTCTAGGCTGGCCTCTCTGGTTTCTTAGAGTTTGTGGACCATCTTCCAGGACTTTCTGGATTTTAGAGTCTCTATTGAGACACTGGGTGTTATTATAACGTGTCTACCTTTGTAAATATTGTTTTCTTTTTTCCTTGCAGCTTTTAATATTCTTTCTTTTTTATTTGCTCACATATTAAATGTTATGTGACGTTTGTGGTCTTGTGCACTTTTGGTTTGTATCCTTCTTGTATCTTGATAGGAACATTTTTTTTTTGGGTTTGGAAAATGTTTTTGTATGATTTTTGTTAAAAGTATTTTCTATACCCATACAGGTTTCTTCACCTTTTTCTATATCTATTACTTGTAGATTTGGTCTTTACATCATGTCACAGATTTTCTGGTAGTTTTGTGTCAGGGTTTTGTTTTGCTTTGTTTTTTTGTTTTTTCAGCATTTAACATTTTGTTTGACTGCGGAATTCTTTTAATTTGTGTTCAACACTAGATATTCCCTCTTCCATGTGTTCTATGCTGTAGATAAGAACATTCAGAAATTTAGATACACCAAGATAGGAAAGATGTCTTCTTCAGGGATGTCAAATACAAATAACCAAAACACTAACAATGTAACATTTATATAATTCCTTATTGTGTCATGGTTCTTCTTACTATAGATAATCTAATGTATATATGTGTAATAATATAAATACATATGTAAAAAATAAAAGAAAATAAATATAAAAAAAGATTATCTCTTAAGTGTTTGATTTCTTAATTCTATTATTTTCAGTTTTATCTATGTTTTCGGTTTCCGAACTGATTTTATTTCTACTTTCATGTTTTTAAATTATTTTCCTAATTTAATTCCATTTTTTGTGTTTTCTTTTATTTCATTAAGGAATATATAGATACCTTCTTTAAGGTCCTTGAACATAGTCATAATTGCTAATTATATTTCTTGTTTTATGCTTCAGATATATTATATTTCTTCTGGTTTACTATAGTATGGTTACTGGAGACATATTTTATTGGTTACTACTGATTGCTTTTATTATGCTGATGTCTGAATGTCTAGTGTTGGGATGAATCATGTGACTGTAGGTTATTAATACCTGTACTTGCCTTTGTTTGTGCTGTCTGTTGCAGACTTGGTCTAATGAAAGTGTGATGTCCTTCGGTTACCTAGTAAGAGATGTTTCTTCTAATTGGTGTGTGGCATACATGATGAAATAAAAAGATGATTTATTGCTCAGAATGCTTTAGATGATAATCATGAGATTGCTTAGAAACCAATAATCATGCATGACAATTCACATAATAAACCTCTTTTATATGTCTATATCTACATTTGTTATACAATTATTGATAATTTAATGAATGAGCAGCACTAATGCAATAATTTTATTGACATATATCATATATATCATATATACATATATGTATACATATAGAGATACATATATAGACATTGTGTGTATGTGTGTGTACATTTGCATAAATACATTAAAAGAGGCCATATTGAGACAACATATTCCATGAAGCTGAAGTTACAAAAGTTATGACCATTGACACTTGGGATGTAATCTGGAAACTTGTCTCTCAGGGGCCCCTGCATGCTTCCTCAGGAAGAGAGAGCCATGGGTCTAAGAGGAAAGAATGTGAAAGTAATCAGGACAGAGATAAAAGGATCTTGTTCACACCTAGAGGCAGGAACATTAGAAGTTGCAGTTGGAATGGGAAGAGAAGATCTTCCGAGCGAGTTATGGGGATACAAAGGATTTTGTGGAGAATTGAGAATAAAAGCCTCTGGATCTCAAGTGAGAGTTGGAGTCTCCAGTGAAGGGTTTTGAGGTAGAAACATAGGCATTTATAAGAATACTGTACTGCTCTGAGAGTGTGGTAGCTTAAAGTAGGACAAGAAGAATAAAATGATTATTCCATATGAGTCTCTGACAGTTGGGGTAATAGGAGATCCTAGTAGATAGCATTTCCAGTTATACAGTCTGATGCTAAGCATAGGGAAAAGGAGAATGGTTAGGTCAGCCTCAAAGATTGGTGGAGTCCCCAAAAGAATGGAGGTAGGAAGAGTAGAGATATTTCTTTATGCATTCTGCTACAAGGATGTGAAGGAGCTCAGGGAGAATGAAATGACTGATAAGTATAATGGAAATCATGAACCTGAGGCGAGGTAAGGTGTGGTCACTGGAATCCAAGCCAGGAAGTCATGTCTCAAAGCATCTGACATTAATCGTTACTGTTTCTTTTTCTTTTTCTTTTTTTTTCAAATTAGAACCCCACTAGTTGCTTCCATTCAGTGCTTCCTTAACAGAGTGTGAAAATATAACTTGCTGCTAAGGTCCCTTTTGATCATATGGATCCCACCTTTGAAGCACAGAGTAATCTCCATTTCAATACAATTACACTTTCAAAGTAAACGTAAATAAAAAGTCCTGTGTACCATATCAAATGTTTTCTTCATAAAATGTATGAATTAAGATACAGATATTCTTGGAATTAACAGTTTGTTTATCATACTTCATACCTTAGTTATTGCATTTTATATAAGTTTAAGGAGTAGCTTATAAGTTTCTAAATACCCACAAAATTTTTGTTTATTTATTTGTTTGATTGATTATGTGTATATCTGTGTGTGTGCATTCATGCATATGTATATAGATTTGCATAAGTACAGTGTTCCAAGAAGCCAAAATGAGACGTCGTATCTCATGTAACAGATGTTACAAAAAATTATGGGACCCCAGCTACAGGAGCAAAGAACTCAGCTTGTGTCCTTGGCAAGATTAGTGTGCCATTTTAACAGCCGAACAATCAGTCTTCTTTTCTTTTTTTTTTCCCTTTTTTAAATTAATTTATTCATATTACATCTCAATTGTTAGCCCATCCCTTGTATCCTCCCTTTCTTTCTTCCCTCCCGCTTCCCCTCCTACTCCCTTCCCCTATGTCTGTGACTGAGGGGGACCTCCTCCCCCTGTATATGCTCATAGGGTATCGAGTCTCTTCTTGGTGACTTATTATCTTTCCTCTGAGTGCCACCAGGCCTCCCCATCCAAGGGACATGGTCCAATATGGGGCACCAGAGTTTGTGTGAAAGTCAGATCTCCTTCTCCACTTAATGGTGGAGAATGTCCTGTCCATCGGCTAGACTGGGTAGGGGTTCGAAGTTTACTGCCTATATTTTCCTTGGCTGGTGCCATAGTTGAGGAGGACCTCAGGGCCCAGACCCGCCTGTAGTTTTCCAAGACCCTCTGGATCCTTCTATTTCCTCATTCTCCCAGGTTTCTCACCCCTAATGTCTCAATAGGATTTCCTCCCCTCTGTCCCACTTTCCTGGTAGGTAAAGTTTTTCATAGGGGTGTACCCCTTGGACTAGTGTCTCGATATAAGTGAGTATATACCATTTGACTCTTTTTGCTTCTGGGTGAACTCACTCATTATGATAATTTCTAGTTCAATCCATTTGTCCACAAATTTCAGAAATTCCTTGTTTTTAATAGCTGAGTAGTATTCCATAGTGTAAATATACCACAGTTTCTTTATCCATTCTTCTACTGAGGGACATGTAGGCTGTTTCCATTTTCTGGCTATTATGAATAAGGCAGCTATGATCAGTTTTCAAGTAAAAATATATTAAAAGTGTTTTTTTAATTTCTAAACCAACTGCTTGGATTGCTTCTAGTTACTGAGTGTTGGTTCAGAGTGTGTTGTGCATTGTTGCTGAAACTGTCTGCCACTGGTGCATTGAATGGATTAACAAAATTAGATCATACTTTTAAGAGCTGAAAAACAAAGCCCTTCCCTTGGGTAAAGGGGAATACAACTTCAATACCTTGAAGAAATGGTTAGGAGATAACTGTTTCATTAGGTTTATGTGTTGAAGATGATATCTTTATCTGCCACATAATATTGCCATTTGTAAAGAGAAAATATGGAAAGACTCATAGACACAGAGAAAAGACCATATAAGAGCTTAGAGAAGATAACCGTAGTAGGTCACAGAAAGAATACTTAGGAGAAATTGAAACTACCGACACTTCAACCTTGGACTTCAAACCCCTTGAACTGAGATGAGCCAATTATTCTAGTTACACTGGGTGTGATATTTTGTTTTAGCTGCTATTAGAAATGAGTACAGGTGTAAAGTAAAATAAACACGTTTGGAATATAACTGTTCTACTCAGTTTTGAAAATCAATCTAGTTCTAATAATTCTATGCTTATATTTGCTTCTCCACATGCTTAACATGAAGAAACAGATGGTATGTTCAATAATAAGAACACTGATGGACTCTACATACTATGCAAATCTTAGGTCCACAATACAAAATATCAGTCTACGACTATGAAATTTATTTTCTAAAATTATCTTTTTATATTATAAAAATACGATGTTTAAATGTGTATCAACTGTTTTAAATTATCCCTAGGTTGCTTTTAAAGCACATCTTAGGGTTACATCTATGATGGTGCTTCTACAGGTGATTAACATTTGAATCAGGAACAAAAAGATCTTTCACCCTCACTGATCTGAAGAAGGCAAGAATGAAACAAAATAAAAATTCTATTAATTCCTATGGTCAGATAGTAGAGCTTTTGATTTTTATGCATTTAGATACAGGAAGACATGAACAGACCTTCTTGCTCAGAATGTTTTATTTGATAATCATGAGATTGCTTAGCAATAAATATCATGGATAACAATTCACATGTTGAACCTGTTATATATCTATATGTATCATACAATTTCTAAGGGTTTAATGAGTAGTACTAGTGCAATAATTTTCTAGATATATATATATATTCATATATATATGTATGTGTATACAGATATAGATATAGACATTGTGTTTGTACATATATTTGCATAAGTACATTAAATGACTTAAAAATGAGGCATCAGACTCTATGGAGTTGAAGTTACAAAAATTATGAGCAACCAGCTACAGGAGCAGAGACTTAAACTTGTGTCCTCTACCAGTTCAGTATGTGTTCTTAACACCTGAATAATCTGTTTTTTAAATGAAATTATTTTAAAGGGTATATATATGTATATATATAATCCTATCTAAAGGATATACATGTACACACACACATATATTATACATATGTGAGACTGTGTGGCATTCTCAATTATTGAACTAAGAAATTAATACTAGTGGGTATGAGTTACTTAAGTATGAACTGACATATATAAAAAGTGAATAGTGATTTCAAGAAATGGCTCAAATCGATGATATTGCTACAATAAGACATACAAATGGTCTAGCATTGAGAAATTCTATGCAGCTATTTCTTTTATACAAACTTTGACTGTGTTAAATGACACAAGAAAATGCATTTACCTCTGAGAACTGCCCAAAAACTAGTTAGAAAATTTGATTTTAACAACCCAATTTTCTATAAATAAATGTATATTAACGAAGGAGATTACAGAAAATCCTTTTGAAAAAAGCATCAATAGTGTAGACACTAATGATTAGAGAAAAATGAACTTTGAAGTGTTAAATAAATATAATATTAGTATAGAATGAAAGACTGATATGCAAGAATAATTATGAATTATACACATATACAATATAAAAGTAAAGCAAAAAAACCACCAAAGCTATCACAGAGAATGAGGAGGCCTAGTGTATGCGCAATAGTTATATGTATATTAAGAAATGTTGAAACTATTATTAAACTTACTTTTCATTAAAATTTCTAGGTTATACTTAACCATCCTTCTCTCTACCTTAGCAGCTTATACTATCACAAGTGTGGACTTTTTTTTTTTTTTGTCTTCTTTCATTTTATAATTGTGTTTGGCCAAAACAAAGCTTTACCAAAATATCTGACCTGCCTACAATGCTTCTCTGCCTGGAACACCTCTTTAGAATTCATAAAGAAATTCTTTATAGTCATATCATTCTCTATCTAGAGGACTCTTGCTAATTTTATCCAGTTGCACTATTCTTTATAATTTTCATATAATGAAGTTAGACTTAAGCAGCAGAATTTTCGGTTTAACTCCTAGGTGTAGTATTGCTAGAGTGAATGTCCACTGCTGTTAAATGCCTCAAATAAATGGAGTTTTCAGTCATAAATAAAGTAAATGTATAGTTCTAAAATCTACATATTGAATTATGCTATTCATATGAAATGTAATATTGCCCTATTTAGCTTTAATTTTCACCTTGATATGGCCTAGAATCAGCTGAGAGGAAATTATCTATTGAGGACTTTCCTAAACCAGACCATGAGTATGTCTGTTAGAGTGTCTTGAAAATTAACTGAATCAAGAAGACCCATTTTACTATAGGCACTTGTTCTTGTGCAAGTGGTCTTGGGATATACAAAAGGCTAGCTAAGCATGATGCAGTGAGTAAGGAACTAAGGTGTTTCACCAATGTTTTGCCTTCAAATCCATATACTGAGTTTCCGACATAGCTTCCAATAGTGATGAACTTTTTCCTGGAAGTGTAAGCAAAGTAAATCATTTCCTCTCTCAGGTTACGTTTGGTCAGAATGTTTTATGACAGGAATGGAAAAGAAGTGAGAACAACAGCATGTATTCATCCTTGGAGATTGATAGAAGATTATCGGCAGTCAAGGGATCAATGAAGATGTGTGGAGGATGACTGTTAGTGAGTAAAATGTTTCTGTTGGGATAGAAAATGACTCCCATTTGATAATGCTGCAAGTAGGTACACATGTACTATATTAAAAGCTGAAGAATCGCAATTGTAAACTGATAAAAGCTATGATATTTATATTCTATACCAGCAGTTTTTCTATATGTTATGATAAAACTATCTTTAACATAACTTGACTGTAAAGTATTACTTGTATTAATTAGTCTCTAAATTTCAGCTATATTTCCATACACCTTACTGAACACAGTGAAATTTTAACTTCTGAGCTCCAAATGACTAAGATTTGGTGTGGAAAGTGACCTGTCTTCTGTCACTTCATCTTATTATATTACTTTTCTTTGACTTAACCATTTACATTATTCTGTGGTTTTATAGAGTGGTCCTCCATAGTATGCATCTTTGAATCTCTCATCCATTCAATCATTATGCACTCATTTATTTTATCTTTAACTCATATGTGCACTAATGTGCACTATAGTTAACCCCATTGGAATCACCTAGCATTGTTCATTTTTAATAAAGATGACAAAAAAAAATATTTCAAATTGTCTGTCTGTCCTCATTCCTTTCAAAATCAAATGATTTTCTGTTCAAAACTTGTAATAGGTTTGACATTTGAAGAATAGAAAGTGATGGTTCTTCCCAATGAATAAATCAGAGACTTATGTGTAGCCAGGTGCAGTGGCACACATCTGTAATTCCAGCACTTAGGAAGGCAGAGGCAGGCAGATCTCTGCCAGTTTGAGGCCAGCCTGGTCTAGAAAGTGAGTCCAGGACAGCCAAGTCTACACAGAGGAATCCATATACCGTAGTTTGAGCAGAGGAACCCAGAAGATTGTGAAAAGTGATCAACTTAGCTGGGAAGTAAAAAGCGTGCTGGTAAACACAACATTAAAGGTAATGGTTGACCTGAATTTCTTTGTTTAAAAGAATGTATGTATGTAGAATGACTTGTCTAAAATAAATACTTTCAGCATTAAGCTAAGATATCTGGGCTTATAAAAAATTAAGAAGAAACTTTAAAAGAAAAGAAAGAAAGAAAGAGTATTGGTGAATTGTAAAATCTACCCTTCCAAGATTTCTTGTAATTGATACAATTAGAATATGAGATATGTATATCAATGGAATATAAAAATTAGTAAATATAGTTAATTAAAAACCATCAATTAACTTTAACATTTTCAAATAGGAATCTTTTCAAGTAAACAATAGGAAATAAATTAAGGGGCACAGGACAAAAATATCTTTTTTTTAAAGTTTAAATCTTTTTATTTATTTATTTATTTTAATTTTTTATTTTATTTTATTAATTTATTCTTGTTACATCTCAATGGGTATCCCATCCCTTGTATCCTCCCATTCTTCCCTCCCTCCATCCTATTTTCCCCTTATTCCCCTCCCCTATGACTGTTCCTGAGGGGGATTACCTCCCCCTGTATATGCTCATAGGGTATCAATTATCTTCTTAGTAACCTGCTGTCCTTCCTCTGAGTGCCACTAGATCTCTCCCTTCAGGGGACATTGTCAAATGTGAGACACCAGAGTACATGAGAAAGTCATATCCCACTCTCCACTCAAGTGTGGACACTGTTCTGACCATTGGCTAGATCTGGGTAGGGGTTTAAAGTTTACCACCTGCATTGTCCTTGGCTGGTGCCTTAGTTTGAGTGGGACCCCTGGGCCCAAGTCTGCCTATCATAATGTTCTAGAAACTGTGGTATATATACACTATGGAATACTACTCAGCTATTAAAAACAAGGAATTCCCGAAATTTGTGGATAAATTGATTGAACTAGAAATGACCATAATGAGTGAGTTAACCCAGAAGCAGAAAGACTCAAATGGTATATACTCACTTATATCTGCATACTAGCCCAAGGGGCGTGTCCCATGAAAGCCTTCACTTACCAGGAAACTGGGACAGAGGGGAGGACATCCTATTGGGACTCTAGATGAGAGAAGCATGGGAGAATAGCAAAGTAGAAGGATCCAGAGGGTCCTAGAAACCTACAAAAATATCTTTTGAAGTATCAATTCTGATTTTGTATAAAATAACACACTGTTCTACTAATAATACTAAAACATCCCATTTAAAAATGCTTCATGTAATTTGAGTCAACATTTAGCTAGTATAGTTAGTTTTATTTCTAAAATCTAAAATGAAAGTAGTTAGGAATCACTTGAATGAATGAAATTTGTTTTGTGAAGTTTCAGATCTTTGTAAGGGAATCATTCTAAAGCAGTCTTCCAAAGGAAAGGTAAGGCCAACAGCCTGTGCTTTTTCCTCTCTCAAATAAGAACTGTTCCACCCTTCTACAAGAAACAACAGTTTGTTGCTGGCTTTTGTTTCATTTGTAGTAGTGTCAGCTGAACCTGATCTACATTTCTAAGTCAGATAGGCTCTCAGATGGTAAGTCTGTGAGACTGTGTATGAATGAATGTATGATACACAATTTTCTTTTCTTTTCATTTTAAGACCTTGGGTGTAGTTATTAAAGCTTCAGTTGTCCCCAATGATAGTAGCTAGATAATAAAATTTGGATCACAGGCATAAAAAAATTAATAAATAAATTTGTTTTTTAAGTTCATTGTGCAATAAGCCTAAATTACCATAAGTTTGTTTGTGGTATTTAATTACATAAAAAATATTATATCTGTTTTGTGTGTATGGGTGGGAGACTTACATGCCAAGGCAAGAATGTGGAGGTTAAAGGACAACTTTCAGGAACTGATTTTCTGCTTCCACTATATAGATCTGAAGGGTCAGTTTCAGAGTCTGAGGTTTGGTGGCAACTGCCCTTTCTCATGAAGCCATGTTACCAGGGATCTGCTAATTGCTCAGCACACACTACCACTTGGGCTATGTCTTTATCATAAAATTACTTCTACACTTGTGTTAAACATTTAGAGTATGTGGAAACTTGACTTTTATTTCCCTAAATTTAAACTTTATCTAATTATACTTCTCGCATTTTATTTTTATTTTAACTTCATTGTTGTCTGATAATATATGTTGAAGGATTTATAGACTATCTAATCTGTTAAACAGTGCTTTATATCCCTAGAGTGTGCTCAATCATGGTGATAATTTTCATGGGATTGTATTGCCCTAATACTAGGTGATATGTTCAATAAACACCAAATAAATCAAATGAATTGGAGGTACTATTTAGAACAAATGCAGCTTCATTGATTTGTCTGCTTAACTTCACAGACAGTGAAGTGAAATCTATTCTCTCATTATGGTAAATTATGTCTTAACTAGCTGTTTATTATTTCATAGTTACTTATATACAACATCATTAGATGCAAACTTTTAGACAGCTATATCCTAAAGAAGAAAATTTAGCTTCTATGTCATTAGTTAAGACATTTTTTACCCTAATGATTATGATTTCAATTGAATTTTTGTTCTTATAAATTAATTACGCTTCAGTTTCTGTTAACTGTTATTGATGTTTATTTCCTCCAAAATTAAAATCCACAATTAAATGCATGCTCTTAAAACTATAAAATGACTGTTGGAAAACATCCCTTCACCCTTTGTAACAAAGTTGCATTTAATCAGAGGATGCTGGAGAAAAAAACCACAAAACATATTACAGAAAACAAATGAACGTATTTCCTGATTCAGAAAAGAACTAGGTTCTATGCCATGAATAATTTGCCCATTACCAGAGTTGTTTTTGCAGTGAAATGTTCTAAATGGCCAATTCAAAGGCTTATATCCTCCCTAGCTTGTGGAAAACAGCCATCTGCAAGACTGTCAATGCAGAAGAATCAACATTACCTATGAACCGATACCCTGACAACATCTTTTTTAGTGCAATAGGACCTTCAGCTCACAATACATCTCCACAACAGAGGAGAGAACTTTAGTAAAATTTACTGACAATGTACCACAGCAACTTCTCTGTGAGACAATAAACTTCAGCAATCCAAGTCCAGCAAGGCCTGGCTTCATGCTAGAACTGATAAAGGTATACTCATTCTTGAGTTTTGTAGCTTATTACTTGGATTGTGCCACACTTTATGATTTCTGTATCCTTTGGAGTTTTGTTCAGATATTAAATATAATTCTCTAGTTATTCCAGTCCTCTTTGTAATAACCAGCTATACAAATGAGAGTTATATTCAAATTACCATAGGTTTATGTGTCCTTGTATAATATTGAAAGCTGACTTGCTCTTTGTCTTTTTTCTTATCTTCATTGGTTCCACTGTTTGGGAAGTCATATAGTTTCACTCCAGCTTTGATAACCATATTTCTGAGACATATACTGCTATTAAATATTTACTTTTGTTTTTTATCTAGACTATGTTCTTTTAATTTAAAATTATGAGAAGCTTTTTGTAAGTTTCCATTTATTCAAGAATGACAGCCTTTCATATAGCACGGAGCATTTGCCTTATATGTTTGATGTAGTTTCATTTTTGTTTGCAGTGACATATCCAGAAGGAGAGTTTGTGACACTATCATTCTGAGTCATCAAGCACAGATGCATTGCATTCAAACAAATTGTTCTAAGCTGCATCAAAGATATGTATGTCCCAGAAATTATTGCAGATAAGAAAAATTGACATTACTTAAAGCAGCAGTACGCCTATTAGTCAGGTAGAGGTTTTAACCATTTATAGCTGCTATTTAGTTTTCTCTTGTGAGTTTTTCTTAATGTTTAGAAATATTAGATAGGTATATTGCAGCCATGGATTTCTTTATCATATTCTCTACTTTAAATTTGCAAGTTAAAGCCAGGTATGGTGGCACATGCCTTTAATCCCAGCATTCGGAAGGCGGAGGCTGTCGGATCACTTTGAGTTCAAGGCCAGCCTAGTCCACAAAAAATGTCCAGGACAGCCAACACTACACAGATAAACCCTGTCTCAAAAATATATATATTTCAAGTTAGGGTATGCTCATATCTGTGCTCCTTACAAGCCGAATAGCTCTTTCCTCACTGAGCATTAATTCTCTGTCTGCAGTTTCTTCTTTAACATATTTATACATTTGTCCGATGCATCACCCGAAATGACAACATAAATTATTTTTATCTTTTTAAAAATTATCACTCAGCTGTAATTACCATAATGGTAACTGCTCAGACAAAACCTCAAACTAGAAACTGTTTTGGCCTCACATCCATATCTAACCACAGAGCTACACATTTTTACACAGTCTTTGTACTTACATATTGATTATAATTGCCCTGTCACTACAGATATAATGGATATTCTCATGAGAGCTAATTGAGCTGCAAGTTCCTTACCATCTGAAAGGGTAGTTTGCAACTGTAAATGTGACCCTGGAATTTTTTTCTATCCATAGTTTTATTGGAGGAAAAATTTATTATTCTCAACAAGTAAAATCAATTATAATTCTAAATATTCTATTACACCTCCACAAATTTCATTTGGGCCTCGTTCTTTTAAGTATACTAACACTTTTTAAAATGAAATGATAGTATAATTTCTCAGGCACCATGTTGTTCTACATGCATCAGATCTAATACCTTTTGAACCTACTGACTATTTTTAAATTCAATTTTTTTGGATTTTACTTAATGCTATACCAATCTCAAATTCTTTTCTAACGACCCAGGTTTTTCTCTTCTTCTTTGTATATGTATCTTAAAGAGATAATCACACCAAATGATAAGTCCATTGAAAGACTTATCAAACTGTATTTATGATATTATTTTCATTAAAATATCTCTTATTCATCTTTCAAAAGATCTTTTCAATATACTTTGACATGCTTCATTTAGCAAAATATATTCCACTCACAGTGTCATGTTTTAAAATATTTTGATGAATCATCTGAAAGGCTTACAGATGTACTAGGATAATACAACATAGCAAATGTATAGTAATATTTTCATCCTATACACCAAAATAACTAGAACTCTGTTTAATGTGTCCTAATACATGCCCTCTGCTATATTTAGTCACTATTAAACAGCCAGACTTTAAAATAATCCTCCATAGAAAAGATAAATAGGACAGGGGAAGACTCCTGTAGGGCACTAAGGTGCCATAAAATAGATTAAATGAGGGGAAAAAACTTTCAAAGACCATAGAAGGTGAAGGACAGTATGAAGTTTTGAAAAGAAAAAAAGGAACTATTTGTTTATTCCTTCCAATATGTTCCCTGGAGACAAAATTCTCAATTTTGATCTATGTATCAAGGAGAAACGAATAGAAACAGCACTCTCAGGGGAATTTAGCTGTAAACAAATAAATTGGTGATGCCTATTTTAAAACACATTTTCTATCTATTTGGTGAGTTTTTGATTCCCGCTATGACATTACAACTACTAGTTTACAACTTTGTAGCAGGCAACCTCAAATTGTATGGCTCATGTGTATAAGAGCAGAAAGAAAAAAAAAAAACCAAACAAACTGTTTTGCTTTATATTGCCTGGTACTAAATGTAGACAAATATGTAAATCAGAAAAACAAATAGTTTTCTTTGCATCTTATCTTGGCTCAATGAGCTTTCTTGTATGCCCCATATCCTAGGTAATAGGAAAATAAGCTAATTTTAGAGCAACCAACCCTTTTCAACTCAGTGGAGACAAATATAATCATTGAAAATTATTTCTATACTCTGTAGGGTTATATTTAGCTATGAAAATAAACAAAACACAATAAACGTCTAAGACATCAGGAAGGCAAGAGTTTCATTTCCTTTAACAGAACAGAAGGCTAGCACCCAGGTGTCTAGATTATTGCTGGAATACCGTGGAATACCAACCCCTCCTACTCCAGTGGTTCTCAAAAGTCTTAATACTATGATATTATTAAATACAGCTACTCACTTCATTGTTACTTTTAAAATATAATTTTGCTACTGTTATGAATCATGTTTATATATGACATGCAGTATATCTAATATGTACTCCCTGTGAGGTTGCTCCCACAGGTTGAGAACATCTCTCCTACTCAGTTTTCCATGTTTTCATATAAGAAGTGGCTTATATGAATTATAAAAAATATTGCTAATTTTATGAGTTTTTAAAATCCTTTTTTGTTTAACTACCAATAGATTATTTTCTCCATAAGATATATTTTATAGAATTTCCCTCTCCCTACTCCTCTTAAGTCCTCCTCTCCTCCACACTGACCTAAATCCACACTTTTTTCCTTCTCTCTCATTAGAAAATAATCAGGAAACACCACCATCAACATAAAAAAACAAATACAAACCACAATACAGCAAACCAAACAAGAAGAAAAAAAGATGAGCTAAAGAAAACGCACAAGAGAAATAAATGTCTTACCAGAGATCCAAGATGGTAACACTGACCAAGCAGGGTGTCAGACCAGCATGACAGAGCCTAGGGATTGGGCTGAGAGCTATAGACAACAAGATCTGAAAAGCCTTGGGTGAGAGGGGTACACACAGTGAGTGCAGACCACAGGTGGGTCTGGCCTCAGGCCAACCAACTGGTCCATGGAGGACTGGTGACCAGTCCTCAAAGACTGGCCACATACACTCCAATGAGATGCAGTTGCATCCTATATCTTAGACTCTGTATTTGAGAATGAACTGTGGGCAGTGAAGCACCAGCATCTGCATCTGCTGGCCCAAGGGAGAACCCAGGAGAACTGGAAGATCTGACCTCAAAGCACCCCTCCAGTGCACAGAAAGCCCTAAAGTCTTATGGCTGATAGCAGGGTCTTCAAAGCTCAGTGTAGCCTACTAGGCTGTATCTGGATTCTCTGATTGAACTATGGGTTACAGAGCACCAATGTCAGTGTGTGCTGGCCCAGGAGGGAGCCCAGAGTGTGGACCTGGGAGAGATCTGACTTTTGATCACCCCTCCAGTCTACAGACGGAACCACGGCCCACACGAGGGAGTCGGGGTGCAGGCAGGAAGCTGCGGACAGATTCTTTACTACAGAGAAGCACCCATACTCTCTGGCTGACTGAAACCAGGATGAACAGCCTGAGTGAGAAAGGGCAGGCAGGTGAAAACCCAGCCAACCGCCACAAGCCAGCAATGCATAGCACTCTGTGATGGACTGAACCAAGACCCCAGGGCATCAGTGGCCAATGGCAGGGTCTCCAAAGCCCAGCATAAAGGCAGCATAGTGGGCTGTACCTACACTTTCTCAGACTGAAGATTGGGATGCAGAGCAACAGCAATAGCCTCTGCTGGCCTAGTGGGGAGCCCAGGGTGTGGAGCAAAGCACCCCTGAACTCAACTCAGGAGATCCCCAGAGGTAAGTGATCTTGACCTATAGGAACTCATCAACAAACTGCTCTCAATGGCCAGTGACAGACACCAGAAACTACCTCCCAACTTCAGAAACTGCAAGATGACTAAAGGCCATTGTAAAAAAACACAAACAACAAAAGTCAAAATAATATGGAACACAGTTATCCCAAAGAAATCAACATCGGGAACTCAAACACAACTGAAGCACAAGAAAATGACTTCAAATATTTAATAATAAAGATGAAAATCAAGTAAATGAATAAAATCCTTAAACAAATATAGGAAGATGCAGCCAAACAGATTGAATACCTTAGAGAGGCCATGGCAGAAGCCAGTAGAGAGGAAAAGAAGAAATCACTGGAAGAAATTCAGGGAATGAAACCATCAGATTAGGGAAATTAATAAAATTGTTCAAGATTTGAAGAAAAAATGGAAATAATGATAAAAGCACAAGCAGAAGAAAGCTGTGAATGAGAAAACTAACAGAACAAAACAGGAATTTCAGAGGGAAGCTTCACTAACAGATTTCAAGAGACAGAGGAAAAAACCTAAGGTGTAGGGGTGTAGAAGATACAATAGAAGAAGAATAGAAGAAAATGTTAAATCAGAAAAATTCCTGACATAAAACATCCAAAAATCAAGGATAACATGAAAAGGTCAAACCTAAGGATAGTAGGGATTGAGGAAAAAGACAACGCCCAGATACAAGGCCCAGAATATATTTTAAACACATATATAGAAGAAAAATTCACCAAATAAAAGAAGCAGGTGCATATAAACATACAAGAGGCCTAAAGAACACCAAATAGAATAAACAAGAAAATAAAATACTCCAGCCACATAATAATCAGAACACAAAATGTGCAGAACAAAGATAACATATTAAAAGCATCAAGGGGAAAAAGCCAAGTAACATATACTGGCAAACCTATTAAAACCACACTCAACTTTCCAGCAGAAACCATAAAATTCAGAAGAGTCTGGGCAGAGGTATAACAACCCTAAGATACCACATATGCCAGCCCAGACTGCTATACCCAGCGATATTTTTCAATAACCATAGATGCAGAAAACAAGATATTCTATTAAAAACAGATTAAAACAGTACGTATACACAAATCCAGTCCTACAGAAGTTACTAGAAGGAAAACTCCAACCCTAAGCAGCAAACTACAACCAGGATAACACATGAGATAGATAACTTCACTGTAGCAAAACGTAACCAGGCAAAACCACAAGCACTCTACTACAACAACCAAGATCAAATCAAGGGACTTAACAGTCACTGGTCATTAATATCTTTCAACATCAATGGTTTCAACTCTCCAATAAAAAGACACATACTAACAGAATGGATGCATTAACAAGACCCAACATTCTTCTGCATTAAAGAAATACATCTCAGCCACAATGATAGACATTACATCAGGGTAAAAGGCTGCAAAAAGGTCTTTCAAGCATTGGGAACAAGAGCAAGCTGGTATAGCCATTCTAATATCTAATTAAATGGACTTTCTACCAAAGTTAATCAAAAGAGATGAGAAATGATACTTCATTCTAATCAAATGAAAATTTAAAAAAAAATTACATCACAATTCTGAACATCTATGCCCCCATTACAAGGGCACCAACATTTGTAAAAGAAACATCAATGAATCTTAAACCACACACCAATTCTCACACATTAATAGTGGGAGACTTTAATACCTCACTTTCACCAATGGATAGGTCAGTGAGACAGAAGCTGAATTGAGAAATAATGACAGTAACAGATGTCATGTATCACATGGATCTGACAGATATCTACAGAATTTTTCATCCAAACACAAAAGATTATACATTCTTCTTAGCACCTCATGGAACATTCTCCAAAATTGACTCTATAGTAGGTCTCAAGGCAAGCCTCAACAGATTCAAAAAGATTGAAGTAATACCATGTGTCCTATCAGATCACCATGAACTAAAGCTGGATTTGAACAACAGAAACAACAAAAAGCCAACACACAAACAAAAACGGAACAACTCTCTACTCAGTGACAATTGGGTCAAGGAAGAAATAAAAAAAGAAATTTGGGCTTCCTAAAATCTAATGAAAATGAAGGTACAACATATCCAAATTTATGGGACACATTGAAAGCAGTGCTAGGAGGAAAGCTCATTGCACTAGGTGTCTTCATAAAGAGATCGAAAATATCACATATAGGCAACTTAAGGATACATATGGAAGCCCTAGGGAAAAAAAAGAAGCAGAAACACCCAAGAGGAGGAGACAGTTGGAAATAATCAAGCTCAGGACTGAAATCAATAAATTAGAAACAAAAAGAACAATTTAAAGAGTCAATAAAACCAAGAGCCAATTCTTTGAGTAAATGAAAAATATAGACAATCAGTTAGCCAAACTAGCTGAAAGACAGAGAGATACTGTCCAAATCAACAAAATCAGAAATGAAAAGTGAGACATAACAACAGAGACTGAAGAAATATAATGAATCATTAGGTCTTACATCAAAAGCTTACATGCCACAAAATTTAAAATCTAAAGGGAATGCATGATTTTATGGATGGATTCCACTCGCAAAAGTTGAATCAAGATCATATAAACAAAATAAGTAGTCCTAGTTATCCTATAGAAATAGAAGTAGTCACCAAAAGTCCAACAACAACAACAACAACAACAACAACAAAAAGCCCAGGGCCAGATGGTTTCAGAATAGAATTCTACCAGAAGTTCAAAGAAGAGCTAATACTGATACTCTTCAAACTACTCCACAAATAGAAATGGATAGAATATTACCAAACTAATTCTATGAGTCTATAATTACCTTGATACCTAAACCTCACAAAGACCCAACAAAGAAAGTGAAATTCAGACCAATTTCTCTTATAAACATTGATGTAAAAATACTCAATAAAATACTCACAAATCATACCTAAGAACACGTAAATGTATCATTCACCATAACTAAGTAGTTAGTCTTCATCCCAGGCATGCACGGGTGGTTGAACATATGGAAATCCATCAGTGTCATCTATCATAAAAACAAACTGAAAGAAATAAAACCACATCATCATCTCCTTAGATGCTAAAAAGCATTTGACAAACTCCAACACACATTAATAATAAAAGCTATATACAGCAAGCCAACAGCCAACATCAAATCAAATGGGGAGACACTCAAAGAAATTCCACTAAATTCAGTGACTAGACAAGGCTGTCCAATACCTCCATATCTCTTCAATTTGGTACTTCAAGTTCTAGTTAGAGCAATAAGACAACAAAAAGACTAAGGGGATCCACATCAGAAAGGAAGAAGTCAAAATATCCTTATTCGCAGATGATATGATAGTGTACATAAATGACTCATAAAATTCCACTAAAGAACTCCTACAGCTGATAAATACCTGCATCAAATTGGCTAGATACAAAATTAAATCAAAAAGTCAGTAGCCTGCTTGGATACAAATAATAATCATGCTGAGAAAGAAATTAGGGAAACTACACATTTCACAATAGCTACAGCTAATACAAAGTATCTAGGTATAACTGCAACCAAGCCAGTGAAAGACTTATATGAATAAACCTTCAAGACTCTGAAAAAGGAAATTGAAAATGATATCAAAAGATGGAAATATCTTCCTTGTTCATAGATCAAGAGAATCAACATGGTAAAAATGGCATTTTACCAAAAGTGATTTACATGCTAAATGCAATCCCAATCAAAACACCTACACAACTTTTTTAAAGACCTCAAATGATTAATTCTCAACTTCACATGGAAAAACAACAACAGCAACAACAACAACAGCAAAAACCAGAATAGCTAAAACAATCCTGTACAATAAAGATTCTCCAGAGGAATCTCCATCCCTGGTCTCAAGCTATACTATAGAACAACAGTAATTAAAACAGCATGGTACTGGCATAATAATAGGCTGGTTGATCAAAGGAATTAAATCAAAGACAGAGAAATAAATCTGTACACCAATGGACACTTGATTTTTTACAAAGAAGCCAAAGATATACAGTGGGGAAAGGACAGTCTCTTCACAAATGGTATGGGTCTAACTGGATGTCTACATGTAGAAAAATGAAAATAGATCTGTATTCATCACCATGCACAAAACTCAAGTCCAAGTAGAGTAAAGACTTCAATATAAAACTAATACACTAAATCTGTTAGAAGAAAAATTGGAGAAGAGCCTTGAACTCATTGGCACAGGAAGATAGCTTCTTGTACAGAAAAACAGCCCAGGCTATAAGGTCAACAATTAATAAAGGGAACCTTATGAGGTTGAGAGTCTTATGTAACCTTTGTCGACAGAACAAAGCGACAGTCTACAGACTGGGGAATGATCTTCACCAACTCTACATCTGACAAAGGGCTAACATCCAAAATATATAAAGAACTCACAAAATTATATACCACCAAACCAAATGACATAATTAAGAAATGAAGTTCAAGCCGGGCATGGTGGCGCATGCCTTTAATCCCAGCACTCGGGAGGCAGAGGAAGGCGGATCGCTGTGAGTTCGAGGCCAGCCTGGTCTACAAAGCGAGTCCAGGACAGCCAAGGATACACAGAGAGACCCTGTCATGAAAAACGAAAAAAAAAAAAAAAAAAAAAAAAAAAGGAAATGAAGTTCAGGGAGTTCTCAAAAGAGGAATATCAAATGAGAAATATTTAACAAAATGTTCAACGTCCTTAGTCATCAGAGAAGTGCAAATCAAAATGACTCTAATATTCCATCTTAAATCCATCAGAATGGCTAAGATAAAAAAACTCGAGTGACAACACATTCTGGCAAGGATGGGGAAAAAGTGGAACACTCCTTATTTTCTGATGGGAGTGCAAACTGTACAACCACTTTAGAAATCAATCTGGTGCCTTCTCTGAAAAATGGAAATAGGGATACATCAAGACCCAGTTATTCCATTCCTTGGAATATATGATGAAAGATGCTCCACCATACAACAAGGACATTTGCTTAAGTATGTTCATAGCAGCCTTATGTGTAGTAGCCAGAATCTGGAAACAACTTACATGTCCCTCAGTCATAGAATGGATAGAGAAACTGTGGTACATTTACACTATGGCATACTACTTGGCTATTAAAAATATGGAAATCTTTAAATTTGCAGGCAAATGGATGGAACTAGAAATGGTCATCTTGAATGACTTAACCCAGACCCAGATATATACACATGAGTATATACTCACTTATAATTAGATACCAGCCCAACATGGATGTCCTCTGTGATTTTTCACTCAGTGGGTGATTGGAACAGTTGCCTGGTCTTGCTATTGGGACTCCAGGTGGTATGGGAGAATGGGGAGATAGAAGAGCCCAGAGGGTCCAGGAACTCTACAAGAAGATCACCAAGGCTGGCAGATCTGGACCCACAGGGTGCACAAATTGCTGTACTGAACAAGTACAATGCATGAAGTAAACATAGACCTCCTATTCAGATCTAGCCAACGGACAGAATATTCTCCACATGCTACAACCGTTTTCTGTTTTTAATTATGACAGTAGTAATGCTTAATTATTAATTTTTGTGTATAATTGCTGCTAAGATGTTATTTCAATTTTATCTCATGACTTTTAGTCTGATTTACATGTATTTTTGTTGAATTCATCATTTTTCATAATTTGATTTTTATGCTACCATGTAGGAATCTACATATTTCATTTTGTGGTTGACTTATGTCTTATTTCAATGTTTACTTTGTAAGTAAATTTTCCAACAAAGCCACAATCTAATCAGTATCTATTTGAGTGAGAAGAATCATGTATCATTTTTTTATCCATCTTTCTTAAACAGTGATTATTTTCTGTGATCCTCAACTTGTAATTTAAAATTTATATATCACAACTGAAACTTTTAATAAAAAGAATATTAATTATACTTACTACTCATCATTTTTTTTAAATTACCCTCCCTAATTCACCAGGGTAAGTATATTTTCATTCTAAATACATATATTTTGAAATAATGAATGTAAGATTACAGATATGAGAAATATGTAAATGTCTGATGGAATACTTATTTTCATGTTGCTGCAGTTATCTGAACACACACTCTCCGAGGTTTGCCACCTGATTCTCTCTGGAACAGGATTCTGAGCTGCTCTTAAGCAATTAAGTATGCCAACCGGAGAAGTCAGGGCCACTAGAGGAAATGAAGCAAAGTAGAGACTTGAAGTGGTCTAGGCAAGTGAGTGTAAAGATAAAAATACTGTTCTTGGGCTCTTGTTAGGAGCCTGCTCTGAAGACTCTGACTATTCAGATTCATGATGAGAAAAAAAGTCTAATGTATAAATACCTTAAATTGTGTCTTTGATAAAAAGGGTACCACATAAAGAGTATAATTTAATTTTTTATTTGTTATTTTTTGAAAATGTCCAGGTTATTTCAGTATAAGGTTGTGATTTTAGTCTATATGGAAATAGCTTTATCTTTAAATATTTTGCATAATTATGCCTTTACTATTGTTAGCTTTTTCTTATTGTACATATTTTATGTTGATGAGGAAAACAGAAAAAAAGCAGCCAATGAGGTAAGTAAATCCTAAATTGTGAATTAAAAATTTTTTTGTTGGACTTTAGCAGTAGGAGTGGAGGTGTTTCTGACTCTTTTCCCTGTTCTTGAGAAAACCTTACTCCTACTGCGTTGCCTTGTCTAGCCTTGATATGAGAGTTTGTGTCCAGACTTATTGCATCTTCCATCCTGTATTCAGTTGACATCACTGTGAGGGCTGCTCTATTCTGAAGGGATGCATAGGATCAGGAGGGGAAGAGAGATGGGCAAGGGTTCTGGGAGGAGAGACGCAAGGGAAGCTGTGCTTAGGATAAGAGACAAGTAAAGAAAAATTCTAAAATAGAATAGGTTTATTTTGCTTATTTACCCTACAAAATAAACATCATGCAGGAAACAATGTTAAAGACTCCCTTAGACATGTCTTGTAGTCTCCGTTCATTGTCATATATCTTGCCCACATTTTGGTGAATTTCTTGAGTTTTGCTCTGGTTTCCTATGCTCTAGACCAAATGAAGGAAATGTCAACAATGACAATATTTCAGCTTTCACTGAGAAACGCAGTCTAACAATTCATATTGCAGAATTTGGATTCGTTTGAAATAATCTCACCATCTAAAGCTGTCCTGGAACAGAGACTGTTCCAACACTATTCTACCACTGTCTCCAAACATCACAGAAAACTACTGTGGTATCATCTCCATGAACTAAAACATGTTCCCTGTGAAGAACAGCTAATTGCCACTATACCTGGGCTTCTATGAAGTTAAGATGTCTTAGAATCGTCACATAACTAGCTTTTATTTCCTTTGCATGTCACCGAGGACATGTGATATACAACACATCACTGTTGTCTCATAAAGAACTGGAAAACCCCAACCATATATAGGAGCAATGTAGGGATGCTGTAAGCATTGAGGTCAGTGACCTGAAAGCATGGACTACTACACTTTATGCAACTAGGCCACACTCACTGTTTTTCTATCCTTTCCACTTAAAGAAGTTTCAAAGAATCCAGCCAAAATAAAGACTGGATAAGGTCCATGACTCAAAGCATAATGACTCAGATTTCTATTTTAAATTTAAATAAAATTTAATGCCATACTCAGGAAGTTTTGAGTGGGGGAAAAAGCAATTGAAAAAATAAGTTTAGCATCAAACTGCTAGAATAATCAGAAAAGATGTTAGAATCAGCTGATAAATATTTTAAGCAGTCATCCTAAAAGTGCATCAAAAAGCATTTACAAATAAATTGCACAAATAACAAAGTCTTACGAAATAATATCAGCAAAGAAAAAGAAAATGAAATTTTAAGGCTATAAGAATGACTATAGAAAATATAATGAGGGACAAAGCTAAACAGAAGGGATTGATAGGGCAGTATGGAGGAAACTTGGAAATAAAACTTTGGACATTACAAGATCAGAAAACTCTTTTTTTATATTGGAGCAAAAGGTGTGCCAGGGATATGAGAGAGACATGAAAATCTGTGAAGAGAAATAATATTGAAAATATACAAATTTGTCAACTAATCAGCAAGATATTTAGAGATATATTTAAATCCCCAATACGCTGAATTTATGGTTTTATGAATGACAAAAACAACAGTCACAAGTTTATGGAGACATTGACCACTGGTTGAGATTGCATACTTCCCTTTCAGAAGAATAAAATTCATTTCCCAGCACCTTTAATTCGGCGGGACTGATGTTTGCTCTGATGTTAAGATGTATTAGCATTTACATGGCATTACAACATACACACACACACACACACATACACACACATACATACACACACACACAAAGAAATACACACCAACAGGCACATACACATGCATATTAGTAAAAAGTACATATGAATATTTTAAGAAGTAAAACATTTGAAAAGCAAAAATATAACAATATGATATGCCTAGGCAGATAGAGATAATTTAAACATTCTCATACATATTAATCTAGTTTATCATTCTGGAACTTGTGTATATATACATATACAGATATAGATATAGATGTGTTTTCATTACAAAATACTGCTATATATATTTAAAAACAGCTCTCCTCTATCTCGTGCATTCCAGAAAATAAATGGAAAATGTTTTTCAATTGATATCATAATGATATTAATCAGATCCCAGATTCATCTAAATAAAAATACCAGATAGAATTCAGAAATACATAGAAGTTATATATTTTAATATGATGAGTTTTCTTTCAGAAATATAAAATTGTTTTGAGATATGTAAGTCAACACCTACAATGACAAAACAGTCATCCAAAAGCAAACAAACAGTAAGCAGCACAAAGAAGAAAAATCATATCAGTATATAATCATATGCAAAAGCAGCATGTGGGAAAATGTAACAAACACTCTTAATAGATCTTTGAGAACATGCAAGTACTTAGAGAAAGCTCTTAATAAAAAGCAAAGTACAAATATGTATTTGCCTGCACTACCAATTAATGAGAAAATATGCCATGCATATAAGGGAGAATAGTGTTGCAAAATATTGATCATACTATGAATCCAGAGAGTGTGTATTGGTAACACATGTTTCTACTTGTGTTGTGGCTCAGTCTTAGCACACACCTTTAACCCACGAGCTTTCTTTTTCCTATAAACAAATACTTGTGATGTGGCTCAGCCCTAGCACACACCTTTAATTGAAAAGCTGAATAAAGTGAAGACTAAGTGAAAAGGTGGAACAAGTGAGTAGCCAACAGGAAAGGGAACATAAGTAAACAGAAAAGAGGGACAGGGAGTTGAGAAAGTTGAAGGACATGTTAGTTAAGAGAGTGCAGAGAAGAAGAGAGGGCTTTTTCCATCGGGGAATTCCATGGAGTGCTATGTCACATGGGAGCTTTCTCCGCCTCTCTGAGCCAGCAGGTTTTCACCCCATTGTCTGGCTTCTGAATCTTCATTGGTAAAATCAAAAGATTGGGCTTTTGCTTGAAAAACAATAGAACAAGAAGAGGTATATGTGACAATTTGGAAAGATGAATGGAAGGAAATGGGAAATGTTCTAATTATTTTATAATCTCAAAAACTAAACACAGAAAAAAGAAATAATTATATACAATATTTAAAATATATACAGGATTTGTATACAAAATTTTGTAGCACCAGGAAAATAGAGATGATTTGATTAAATGTAAACATATGCAGACACAGAATAATACACCAAAATACTATGAGTTTAACATGTTACCAAAATTGATATACAGATTTTATCCAATTTCTCTCACAATTCTGAGATTCCCACTCTTGATATTCTAAAAGTAGTCACATAGCCCATCACCTAGAATTCCTCTCCATGCAAATAAAGCATCCACAGCACCTCAGCCCAGCTAAGGATATGAAAACCCTTTCCCACTTATATAGAGGCGTTGTTCACCCTGAGTAAGGAACACAAGCTGCTTCACTGAAAGTCATCTAAGAGCTGCTGAATCACTGAATAGCTATGAGCTAAAAAGCCTATAACTCTTAAAGTGCTACTTCAGGGAAGGTTTTGTCCCTCTAGGCACCCACCACTGGACCAAATCAGAATCTTACAGACCAACCTGCTCAGTCCCTGCTTCATCCTTCCCAACTCAGTGTTTACTTGTACCTCAACCTCCCAAGGGAAGAAGTGGAAGGTGAGAACACACACATAAACACACACACACACACACACACACACACACACACACACACACACACACAGAGAGAGAGAGAGAGAGAGAGAGAGAGAGAGAGAGAGAGAGAGAATTTCATTATTTTCAACTTATTTTTGACAAATGTATAAAAGCTTTGTGAAATAAAAGATTGACTAATGAGTAGTACATGAGTATATTTGGAATATCCAAAGTATAAAATTAAAAGTAAAATAAAAGATAGAAAGAAGGATGAACTAAAAAGAAAGAAATAGCAAAAGAAAGAGGCACAGAGCAAAAGGAGGAGGAGGACTATTTAAAATGAACTAAGGACCACATGTTATTTAAAAAGGTACCTTGCAATTTTTACCTAAGTTGTAAAGTACAATAAATCAGAGGTAGTGATAAGGGTCGAGAGATGAACACAAATATATCTGGACCTCATGTGATTAACCCCATTACTCTGATAAACTACTGTTGAGATGTGAAAGTGAGTTATATACCAGAAAAAGTATGACATGCAGCTAATATATCTATGTCACTGTATATATTTTAGCATCTAGAATAAATTTCTACAAAGATAACTATAAGAAATAAAACTACTTAATTATAACAAAGGTTAAACCATGGGTGACATTTATCAAGTAAAATGTATAGAAGACATTTAAATGCATGAAGTCACATCAAGTATAATTAACTGTTTGGGAATGTGAATTAAAATCACAATAAAAAATTGCCCATGAAGGAAGGCTAATAGTGAAAAAAATCTATTAACCACTAATATGTGCCAATAACTGGTGGTTTAACATGTATAGTAAAAACCGTAACATATTAACCAGAGCTGGTTGAAGAGTGAGAACAGATGACCTGCTGACTAACTTGTCCAACTTTTCTATGAAGAACTCTGAGTGAGGGAACTGAAAGGTTACAAAGCTCATATTTCATAATCACATTTTAGCAGAAAATGATCTTTCTGGTAATAGAAATATTATATATGTGAATTCAACCAATATATTACAGTTACTGCTCAATCCAGTGTGATTATCCCTGAAATAATATAAACATAAACAATGAAAAGGACCTAACATGTTATACCTATATATTTCTTCATATAAACACAAACATGTGGGTCAAAGAAAAAGTCACAAACATGGAAGGTATTGGAGGTAAAGTGCCTGGGAGTGGTGGAAGGAAGAAAGAAAGAAGGAAAGTGATGTGGTTCTGTTTCAACTGAATGTATATTTTAAAGTTCAGTTTTTGTTACATTTTCTTACAGACTGAAAAATTATTGTCATTGGGGAAAGCTGATTCATTGATTGGCAGGTTATTTATTAAAGTTATTAAGTACAGGACTTAATAACAGTTTTCAGAGGAATGAAGAATATATTAAAGCTTTAAAAAGAAATTTTAGTCAGCTATGTCTGATGCTGCCAATAGTGTCTCTGATATAAGTATGTAAACTTATCATTTTCTATACATAATAAATGCCATTTTGATGTGACAAAATCTGGTTTTTTAAAAGTACTTACGAAGTGTCAATTTTCATAAAAGTAGGATACAGTAGAAGGTGGAGGTTACAGGTTAGATTTTCAGTTTTGACAACTGTTTTTTGAAAGTATTTTTATTTTTTAGTGGTTTACTTACAATAAGGGACCTGCACAAACTATTAGTATACTGCTTGTGTACAGCCATATTCCTGAGTTGTGAGGTAATTACAAAAAAAAGCACAGTACTAACCATACATATCAGAAATGAGGTGAAATAATATATTTAAAGATTTAAAACTTATTCTATTTTTTTCCTGAAGATTTTATTTAGAAGATCATATCCAGTTGAAGATACAGAATAGAAAACAGTGAAATGTTTGAGAAAGGTCTCAGAATAATTATAAGAGTAGAAATCTTTGAACTTAGTGCAAGTATCTTCAGATAAATTCATATTCTTTAATAGTTAGCTCTTGCTGGCTAGATTTAGTCAACTTGATACAAGCTAACACCTTCTGGAAACAGAGAACACATTGAGATAAAGCTTCCATCAAATTAACATGTAGGAAAATATGTAACGTATTTTCTTAGCTAATGATTGATGTGAGTGTCTATCTGATTAACATATTTGACATTGATGCTGATCATCATAATAGAAACCTAATTAGCATAGGTGGCAGACTACATGTACAAAGAGCAGGGAAAGTTGTAGAGAGTGTGGGAATGGCGAGGGATAAAACAGCTAATGAGAATATTCATTGTAAAATACTTTTTGATTTAGAAATCACAATTCAGGAAGATGATGGTACAGGAAAATGAATAGGGAAAGAAAGATGGCACGCATCATCACTTAGCAGAGTAAATGATATGAAGTACAAAATGGCTATAATTTTTAATATTAATATAATATTCTGAAATTCTGTTCTAAGTAAATTTTATAAATTGGAATTCTTTACCAGCCTGAAATAATCTCCCTTTTAGGGTGTCCCATTTTTCTCAAATAAATAATAAATGTTTGATTACTCAAAGAAATTTAATTCCATCCCATTGAAGTCAGGGAGAAGACGAAGACGACCACTCGGCTTCCATATAGTACTTGAAGTTCAAGCTACAGCAATATGGCAACTAAAGAAGATCACGTGGATCTTCCTCTCCAAAGGGTCATTATTTATGGATGATATGGTAGTACATATAAGTGACCCCAAAATTTCTACCAAGCAACACCTACAACTGATAAACACGTTCAACAAAGTGACTGGATACAAAATGAACAATAAAAAAAAAATAATCAGTAGCTCTCATGTACAAAAATGACAAATGGTCTGAGAAGGAAATTAGGGAAACTACACTTTTTACATTAGCTACAAATAATATAAATTATCTCAGTGTAAATTCTAATCAAGCAAGTGACAGAGTTGTCTGAAAAATCCTTCAAGTCATTGAAGAAAGAAATTGAAAATGATCAGAAGATTGAAAGATCTCCCATGCTCTTGGATTTGGAGAATCAACATAGTAAAAATGTCCACCTTACCAAAAGCAATGTACAGATTCTATGTAACCCTATCAAAATACCTATATGATTCTTTATAGAACTTGATATGTCAGTTCTCAACTTCATATGAAAAAACTAAAAACCCTGAGCAGCTACAAAAGATCATGTACAATAAATGATCTTCTGGATGAATCTCCATCCCTGATCTCAAGCTGTATTACAGAACAACAGTAATAAGAAACAGCATGGTACTTGCATAGAAATAGGCTGGTTGATCAATGGAATCAAACTGAAGACCCAGAAACAAACCTACTCACCTATGGACACTTACTTTTTTACAAAGAAGCAAAAACTATACAAGGAAAAAAGGTAGCATCTACAAAAATGGTGCTGGTCTATCTGGATGTCTACATGTAGAAAAATGCAAATAGATACTTATTTATCACAATGCACAAAACTCAGTTCCAAGTGGCTTAAAACCCTCAACATGAAACCAGAATCACTAAATCTGTTAGAAGAAAATGTAGTGAAAAGCCTTGAACTCATTGGCATGGGAGATAACTTCCTGAACTGAACACCAATAGCTCAGGCTCTGAGATCAACAATTAATAAATGGGACCTTATGAAACTGAAAAGCTTCTGTAAGACATTGTCAACACTGTCAATGAAGCCTACAGACTGGGAAAAGATCTCACCAACTCTTGCAGAAGAAATGGTGATACATAAGTCTTGAACAGAGTACTCAAGATATGACATTTTTTGCTCCACTAGCTAAAGGTATCACCATTCTGGGTTTCAAGTTATACTTTAGAGCAATAGTAATAAAGACAGCCTGGTACTGCCATAAAACAGAAACTTGAGTCAATAAAATAGAATTATGACACCACATATAATCACAGACCCCTACAGTAACCTTATTTCTTAAAAAAAAAAAAAAGCCAAAAATACACAATGGAGAAAAATAGAATCTTCAAAAAAATGGCACTGGCCAAATTAGAAAGTTATACACGGAAGAATAAAACTATATTCTTACCTCATATTACATAAAACTCAAATATAAATAGATTAAAGACCTCAGAATAAGACCTCATATACTGAACTGATAGAGGAGAAAATAAGGAATACACTTACATTTAAACTTATAGGCACAGAAAAGTACTTTATTAGTACTTTATTAAAAAGGCCTTGTTAGTACAAGCATCTGTAAAACTTCATCAAAGGCCACCTTCATCTGGGTGAAGATGCAACCCACACAATGGGAAAGATCTTTATATTTGCATAATTGAAAAGTGTTAATATCTAGAATATACAGAAGTCTCATAACTGACATGGGGAAGAAATCTCTTTCTGAATTGGAATGACATTTCAGATTTGGACTTTAGCAAATTGCTTATCTCCAGAATAAAGGGAGTGTCTGTACATATATTGTGTAATGACTTTCTCCACTCCCCTGTCCATGTCAGAACCACGGTACAGCACACAGACAAAGACACACAAGCATGCACACATGCACGCATGTACACCTGCACGCTCCTACATTACTCCACACAAAGTAAAGCCTGATGGCAATCCTCAGGTTCCTTCTGAGGTTGATACATTTAAATAATATATCCCTCACTTAATCTCTTACACTAGTCTACATTAAGGGTGCAGTCTCTTATCATTTATGACACCATTCCCACTACACTATAAGCATATATCAGCAACTGTTCTTTGGGAGTATCTCTAATTTTACATGTGAAATTGTCATGTTTCCAGCAACTTCACTTCTCACAAAACTCAAAGAAGCATTATAGATTTGGGATGTGTCCAGTTTTTCATTTGTTATAAAATAGTCTTCTTTACCTCTTACTTTACCTTTGCACATTTAATCTACCAACACCAAATCTTTTTGATAGTGTGTTAAAAAAAAAAAGTTATCCCTAAAGCTTTGTTTGTTTTTAGCACCATTCCCCTTTCTGTCAAACGAAATAGTGCTGTGTAACCTTCTAGAGAAAATGGTAAATGTCACTACATTATGAATGCTACCTTGGTATTCTATCCAAAAAAAAAAAAAAACAACAACAACAAAAAAAGCTTATCTCTCACAACTTTATCTGCTAACCACTGTGTTATAGGATTTGTTAAATAATTTTTTAATTTCTTCCTTTTTATAGTTTATTTACTCATTTTACATACTGGTCATAGCACATCCCTCCACCACTCCAAGTCCCACACTCCCTTTCTCTTTCTCTACCCCCATCCCCTACTCCTCAGAAAAGGGGAGCCACCCCCTACTTACCCACCCCAGGTCATAAAGTCAAATCAGGACTGAACAAAATATTCCCATCAGCATTTATGACAGTATCCCATGTCTATCATTTAACTATATCTTTAGCATTAATCTGCCTAGCTACTACCTTTCATCTACCAATCTAGTTATCACCTGTCATTGATATGTCATCTACCTGTCATCCATCCAATCTGTCAATCATATATATGACTATGTTTACAATCCTCTGAAAAGTAACTCATATACTTATGTCTATATATAAATTCAAGTATCTACTAAATAACATATAACACACAGATTTTTCCACTACCCCAATTTTCTTTAACTTTAATAAATGTCTAAATTATATGTATGTTAACATCTTGTTATAATGTATTTATTGATCATATCAATGAATGTTTTATTCACTCAATTTTTCTTTTTACTTATTATATTTATATTTCTTTTTTACATATTCATTTATATTATTACATGTATGTACTATAAACTACCTGCAGCAAGAAGAACCAGGAAACAATCAGGAATTATATAAATGTTACATTTCATCATGTTTTGGCTATTTGTATTTGGTAAACTTGAAAAAACATCTTTCCTTTCTTGGTGCATCTAAAATTTTGAATATAAATCCATTTAGATATTTTTCTTGCTTGTCAAGGAATAACTTTAGAATTATTACTATGAATTAAGATGTATGAGTCAATATGCCAAGCTGACCCAGGAATACTAAATGTACTACCTCCTAAACATTTCCTTTATCACATATTTTATATATTTGATTTACAATTAGCATGCAATAGAAATTGTTAAATGCTAAACAATTAACCCACAGAGTAATTAGTATTGTTTTAAAATAAATTATTGGATTATTTGATTTCAAAAAGAGAAATATGATTATCCAGATAGGCATGAAAATTAAAGTTCATATTTATTGAAAATTAAACATACATATTCAAGCATTAAAGTACATACTAGTACAAAATAATATAGAACTCAGAGAGTAGGAACTGTCTTTGGCTTATTAGCATCATGTTTGAATTTTCAAATAGAGATTAAAATTTAAGTGACAGTGTATTTTGTTTGCTTAACATCAACTCCAAATGGCTTTGAATAAATTATGTTTTCCATGTAATGGCCTAATAATAAATGAAATGCCCTTTGCTGACTCACTTTCCATTTATTAAAGTGTCTTACTAAGTGTGTGTGCACTCTCTGCATCATCAAGGTGCTCTCACATAATTCCTTCTCCTTTCCTGTCGTCCTTCCTCATTACCCTCTATTCCTCTCCTCTCCTCTCTTTCTCCTTTCTCCTCACTTCTTATCTCTTTTGTTCCTTTTTTTTCATTTTTTTTGTTTGGTTTTGCCTATGTGCACTAATCTCCGTAGGATTAAAATGAACATAGTGATTAAATGAAGGATATACTGGATACTAGCCTTTTAAAATTGAGTTTACAATAGCATAGAAACAGAAATTGACTTCTGATTTCTTAACTAATTGAGTAACTTTGAATAACTATGAATAACTATGATATATATCCACGTAACTTCATCTTTCAAAGGGCTAATGAATTTTATCCTAAACAGCAGAGTAGTCTATTGTTAAATGAGGCTGAAGAACAATTGTGATTTATCTGAGCTTGGATTAAAATTCCAATTTTGCAATTGTGGATTTAAGAATTCTTCTAAATATTCTTAGTCACTGCTGGATTGCTTTTAATAGTGTCCTAAACTGCCTTCTAGAAATTAATGTAAAAATATTTATTGATGGAATACATTTACAACATTATTATTTGCCATTTCTTGGGTATTTTATGAATATCCAGAATATGAGTTTTGTGGATGTGTATCCACAATTATACCTTTTGTTATGATTAAACCTGCATCAATCACTACACAACTAGAATGTGAACTCTATGATGGTTAGAAAGTAAGCTCTTTTTAATGGATGTGGATGTTAGGCAGTCCAACATTATGATCATTATTAATTGCTAACCTACAACCAGAGAGAGAGAGAGAGAGAGAGAGAGAGAGAGAGAGAGAGAGAGAGA
>OU015747.1:100584681-100603344 GCA_907169655.1 Acomys percivali
AGACAGACAGACAGACAGACAGACAGACAGACAGACAGACAGACAGAAAAAGACAGACAGAGACAAATACAGAGAGACAGAGAGAGAGAGAGAGAACCTTGCCACAGATAGATGGAGACATAAGCAAAATTCCTCTTCTCAGAACTTAAGGACACCATGGAAGTGGAGAAAAAAGTCAGGTAGACAGAGGGAATGGAGGACACAAGGAGAGTAGCAGAAAAAAGTTCTGAGAACAGCTTACATGCAACCAGAGGCTGACCCAGCAGTCTCAGAGCCTCTGTACATCCTCACTAGTCTTCTGCATATATACTACAGCTTTCAAATTAGTACTTTTGTCAGTGTATGAAGGAGTGGTTCTTGGGCTCCTATATTTTTCTGTTTTCTTGTTTTGTCCAACTTTTATGTAATTTTCTTTGTTCTATTATATGTTTCTTATGTTCATTGTTATCGTTTAGAAACTTTTTCTAATGTGAGGTAGAATGAGAGTGAATCTGGATGGAAAGGAAGTGGAGAGAACCTGGAGGAATAGAGGGAGGGGAAAGTGCATTAGATCATGCTGTATGAAAAAATACTCTGTGTTTATTAAAAGAAAAAAATAAAATCAAAGTGATCATCCAAAATGTTAAAACAATAAACAAAGATATAAATGAATCTTGAATAAATATCTAGCCAATTTTACACTACAGTTTTATTCATCAAGCCATCAAAACTGCAAGATAAATTCTCCTATAAAATCGTGAGCCTGTTCAGATGTACTGGAAACTCTTTTCCTGGTACAACTGTGCATATGCTTTTCCAGAAGCATGTTAAGTGAACTTGAGTGATTATCTGGTTAACTGTATTTGGCTTTGATTATTTCTGCCTTTCATTGAAGAAAGGTACAGATTATTTTTGTTCTTATATTTTCTAGGATATAGATGGATGCATCACACTGAAAGAAGACAACTCTCTGTGAACAGCTGTGCATTGTACAGAACAAAATGTTAAATTATACTTGTGTGAGGCGTTTTAGTTTGCATACTCCTTATTATGAAAGATTTTGGTATTATAAATGCTGTTTTAAAAGCATATATGCAAGTATCACATTTAGGTGACAATTGATAAGGTAATGTCACAGATTCTGATATTCTGACAACTGCTAATGCTTTCAGCAATAAGCTGCCTTGTGTCTCTGAAGAATTTCATGTTTGCTTCCAGCGTTCACAAAAGTGTGTGCTTGAAAAAGCATGCTTTCGACATTTTTCTCGATTATTCTTCAGTCCCTAAAATATAGAATTTCAAGTGGAAGTACTTGTACTTAAAGTTACCAAGCACTTCAAAATTCTCTCTCTATTGTTTTGATTCTGAAAAGATGATTTTTAAAGTTCCTACAGCACTCTAGCTCTTGATTGTTTATTGAATTGTGAATTTACAACATTGTCATTATTCTTAGCTAAAACTGCTGCCTTCTTGAGTCATCATATAACAGAAAGAAGTGCAAGCAATGGGCAGATCCCTAGACAATTTAAATATATTTACTGTAAAGAACACAGAGTGCTACCCTGAATATCTTGAAAATTGTGATTTTTTTTGATAAGACAACAGGTATGCCTTTTTGTTCATAATTCTTATTTCTAATTGCTAACTAGAATATCACTCCAGGATCACCAATTTATTTTGGAGCTTTATCTAAATGATGTGTACTTTATGTATGATAATGTCTCATGTGTTACTCATTCATTTACCACTTTTACTCCAATTTTAAGCTATTGTTTTTGGTTGACTTACTACATGGCTCATTCTATCCTTGGTTATGTACTCTAGGTTCACTTTCTAGAACAGTTATTTTTCTATAAGTATGGAAGCTGTGATCATGGGATTTACAAGTCAAGACTCACATGCTATCAGAATGCTTAAAAGATAGCAAGCAAAGTAATGAGCTTTGAGGTCTCTGGAAAAAAATGTACTTAGGACTTTGTTCTTAGCTTTTGTAAAACAGAGAGCGCGATGTCTATATGATATTTTGCACTGGAGGCCATATTTTAAATACACTATGAATCTAGCCTCCAGACCTAAGTGTATCTGACCTTCTTGATATACTAAATGTTAATATTTTTTTTAAAAGACGAGAACTTAAGCTTTATTGCTTATCATCATGATGGTTGAGGAAGCTATTAAGTTATCACTCTAAAATGGGGCACTAATAGATGAGAAACTAAGGTAACACTTAGGAAGTGTCTGTGCTTTCTATTTAATTACAATTTAAAGATGCTTAAAGTATATAGGCTGTTAATTTTCAAAAATCAAAAGGAAGGAAATCAATATAAGTTAACATATTTAATTGTTTTCCCTGCTGGGATTCATGATTCTTCTTTGAAATTTTTCACTGTAATTTAAAAATTATAAAAAAAAAAACCTCATTTTACACTGTTAGTACCAGCAGGTTATTTCTAGTTCTCAAACTAATAAACCCTTTTGCACAATACACTGTCAATTCCTGGGATCAGATGTCTTAATGCAGGGTATGTAATGTGTTCTCCACATTGCTTTGACCCATTCTTTGATGCAGAGTCCTGGAGCTTGCTTAAAGGATTTGACTAATTAGTTATGGGATAAATGAAGACTGTAAGTGCGGAAACACCCATTGCTTGTTCTAGATATACAAGCAGCTTCCTTCAATAGCCAGTTTACCTACATGAAAATGTAGATATCTTATGGAATGTGGATGTTACAAGGTATTTCCATGCTTGAGGCACATCATTTGCTATAAGAAAGTTTAACTTTAATAACAATGGAAATTATTCTATTTTTGTTTAGCAATGATAAATTATAACACTTTTAATTAATTCATACTTTATAAAAACATTTGATGATGAAAATATCACTTTTAGATATTATTTTTGTATTCATTTTGGAGTATATATGTATGGCTTTGTATAAATTAATAGGTTAGTAGTTTTTTTGGGTTTTTTTGTTGTTGTTGTTGTTCATTTCTTGTGGTACCTGGATTGACCTGCTAGACTTTTACTTTGACAACCACTGTTCTACTACTGAGATACATTGCTAGACCATGCATGTTAGTTTTATATTATCTTTAAGTATAAAGTAGCCAATACTAATTTACATGTTTTCAATAATCATGATTAATTTTATTATTGATTTAATGTAGATAGTATAAAAGATTATTGAGAAGCAAATAATAAATACTTGATATTTAATTTCTTGTTCATAAGAAAAGTTAGAATAACACACAGAATCATATATAAACATGTATACATACATATATATGAATGCATGAATATGTACATACACACATAAAGTATAAACAAAATCATATATAGCATACACACAATATGGCCTTGGGTCAGGACCAGGGCCTTATGCATACTAGATTACCAACTTATTGTGGGTCCAGGACCCATTCCTGACCAATGTCTTATATTATTTTAAGGGAAAAGCTGAATATTATAGAAACCTGGCGAAGTGATTTGTTGTTGCTGCTGCTGCTCTGTTTTTATTAATTTTATAATGCACTGCATTTTAAATATAAATTAATGTGTGTGTAAGTTTATGTGTATGTGTGTGTGTGTGTGTGTGTGTGTGTGTGTGTGTGTGTGTGTGTCTCCCATGCATGTAAAGGACTCAGCAGCATAGGAAGCATCAGATAACTCTAAAACTGGAGTCACAGGTGGTTGTAAGCTTCATGATCCGGGAAATGGGAATCAAATGTGGATCCTTTAGAAAACTAGCAAGCATTCTTAAGTGCTGAGACCTCTTTTTTAGTTTGTATGTATTCATTGCTTAAAAGAGAAGCTTTTCATTGTATTTAAGAATGAGTTAATGTTTCACATACCCAGCACACACAGATTGAAATAAGCTCTAGATTATATAAACTTATATTATCCAATTAAAAATCTGCAGATCCTAATTTATTCTTTGTAATTGAAAACTATTCCTAGATGTAACATTTAGGAAATTTTTAGGTTTTTGTGAATATTATATGTGGATATATATATATATTATGAAAGGTGTGGCTCTCTAAATTAAGCAATGTTATTTGTCTCTAATGTATATGCATGTCATTAGATAGAATGCATTACTTCTGTGGTGTGCTGATACTCAATGTGATATATTTGTGGTTCATTTATGTTAATTCATTTGGCTATTTTTTGTATATATAGTGTGTATAAGAATACTATCCTGTGCATTTAAATGCCTGAGACTATGGGGAAACATCTCTTTCAAACTACTCCAAAACATAAAGACTTTCTAAAAAGTTAGAAGATAAAGTACTATTATAGGAGCTTTATAAATATAAACATATTTACATGCAAAAGAGTTTCAGTAGAGTCACTGCATAATGGGGCAACAATGCCTCTCTTAGATTACACCCAGTGTCATGAATTGGTTACTTCTACTAGTGTGGTTGTCCGCTGATGTCCATTAGACCCCCCCCCATATTACAGGCTATTATATATGCTTTAGTTTATTCTGTAGAATTTGAAGTTAAGAGGGTTTTACTGTTGGCTTATATTTCCTGGTTATGAGGTCTGCCCTCATTAAAGGATATATAACTAGTGAAACTCCACTGGAGTTTCTCAAGATCTTCCATTTCTCAAGAAGTACTCATTGCAAATAGATTCTTTGTTAGAGGTGAGATTTTTCATGCACTTCATCTTGAAGTGCTGATATATGATGGGCAAATTGACTATAGGCAGTAGAAGACAGGTTTTTTTTCCACTTCATTCAGAATACAAAAAAACTATCATATATAACCTACTTAAATTACCAAAGCCCTGCTTCTTTTCATAAATACAGTCTACTATACTGCTTGTACTATAACCAAGTAGATAATTACCATCACTAATAAAATTAAGGAAACAAGAACCATTCGGGGCTGGAGAGATGGCTCAGAGGTCTGGAACACTCTCTGCTCTTCCAAAGGTCCTGATTTCAGTTCCTATCAACCACATGGTGCTCACAACCATCTATAATGATATCTGATGCCCTCTTCTGGCATGCAGGTGTACATGCAAGCAGAAAATAAATACATCCTATAAAAAAAGTACCATTCGTTTATATCAATATCATTATGTGTAAGCCTCAGTTTAGTTACATCCTATCAATATTATTTAAAATGGATGGGGTATGAACAGGTAAGTTTGTGGTAATTACATATATTCAGAAAATATAATCAAAGCCTTAGTACAGTTGAAAATTATGTATAATCATTTTTATTCTAAAAATTGATATTCTACAGAGTCAATTGATAACTCATCTTATTAGAATTTGGCATCTCAAAAATTCAAACACATCTTTGTTTGAATTAATATCCTGTGACAATATCAAATACCAGGGAAACACTACTTGTATATAATAAATACACAGTGGATATTCAGTTGTGGGGATCAGGCTCTGTGATCTGTTGGCTCTGGTGCTTAAGTTCCCTAAGTAACTCAGGTCGTCATGTTAGTGATCAGCTGTGAGTGGAAAGATGCTTATCTCAAGTCCTGGGATGAAGTAAGAGGAAGAAATTTGAAGAGTAGGGTTGTCACTCTCTCTTCTATGAAAGCCACCTAAGAATCAGCATGTCTTCAACTACACTCTGTCCTGAAAAGACTTTTGTTGGTAACATGCCCAAAGTAATGGCAGATGTATCTTTTAAAATCTATGTATTATATAGATTATATACACACATTCACATATGTATATATACATACATGCATATATGGAGAGATTGTTAGTATCTCAGTAATATATGTCCAAAGACTCATTCATGTTTTCAGATGTAAATGATTTTTTGTAAAGAAAAAAGGCATTTCTCTTTCCTCTCTTTAAAGAGGCATGCCTTCCTTTCCAATTTACCTTTAAAAGTTAAAATTTGAGCACCTTATTTCAAAGTCAAAAGGTAAAGAACCAAAACAACAAACATTTATTGGTAGTAAATGACTACTGAAGATATAAACACGAAGGTGCAAAGGCCTGGATTGAAATATGGAATATATTTCATGCTGAAACTATTGCAGTACCTGTTCCTTCTCCCCGTCCCCACTCTATCTCTTTTCTACTTGTGGAGATAGGTAAAAAATATATTGCAGATATATGGCATAGCACCTGAGCCTGGTTTCAATTTTAGAATTGTGAAGTGCCTATTAAGTAAAAACAGCACCCTCCAGAGTTCTGCGAGGAAAGCAATAGAGTGCTCATGGGAATAAACACTGCTTCTACTGTCAATGTGTTGAGTAGTCTAAGAAAATCAATCTTTTTCTGGTTCATTCCCTCAAATCTACAAATATCTGAATATTATGGGATGGCATTTTTTAATGTTTTTTTCTTTTCTAAGAAAACATTTCAGAAATAACAAAACCACAGGCTATGAATTTTGATAATTGAACTTTTAAAAGGAAGATTAATCTGATGGATGTGGGAAGGAAACCGAAGACTCAACTGTTCATGTGCAGCCACATGACCACATTGGTCTAATGAAATCTATTTCTACCATTCGAATACCAAAAAAGTGGTTTCCATATAATGTTCAAAAACAGTCTATTGTGCCAAATGAAACATGACTCAATTCATCTCTGGCTTTCTGGACTTAGTTTTCATTAGCAAAAGTTCAGCAATTATTAAATGTGAGTATGTTAAACTGTTTGGATTTTATATACTTCAACTATCTTCCAATTCTACATAGAGGAGTTTTAAGGGCAATTTGTGACCTGCATAGCAATCACCTCTTTTTTGTTTGTCTGTTTGTTTTTTGTTTTTTGTTTTTTGTTATAGACAGAGAAGTGTCCTGCGGAATACATCTTCCTCAAGGGCTTTATGATCACTGGCTGGTCCAAGAAGGTCAGAGCTGAAGTAGATAGTTCTCCAGATATTATAATCATAATTTAATTAGACACGTGTTTTTGTCTAGAAGGGAAAGGGCTTTCCAGAAATTTTTCATAATATTTTAAGGGATGAGTATACATTTTTCTCTATGACTATGGATAACAATCTTACTATTACAGTATATCTTAATGAAAGCCATTTTCTCCTGATAAATAATCTTTCACATTTGAACTTTGTTTTTCTGTACAAAAGAATATTGATTCCCTAGAGTTTGTTGTATGCATTGTTAAATTCTACTCATGAACTCTCCCGTAAGAAGTATTACAACTCTTCTTATAGCTTGAAAAAAATACTTTTCCTTGATATACTTAAACCTATTTAAACTTGTTTAAATAGTTTAATATGCATGATAGCATGGTATGCCCCTTCCCCATGTGATTTCAGTAGAGCCTCTTTTCCTGATCAATGTGTTATTGTTATGCTTTCATACCTTAATGTGTTTTGTCTTCCACATATATGGAAACTTAAAATAAGTTCAGATATAAGATCCTTTACTTTAGCAAAACTGAAATGGATTAATTAATTTATTTGCTTACAAAACTTTATTTAATTTTTAGTAAATATCAGTTTCTTGGGAATAAAGAATACTCTGACAGTCCTACTATGTTACAGGGTTCACTGCATAGATGCCATGAAACCATGTCTTTAAACAGTTGGAATATATTTAATCATTTTGGAAAGTCCTACTGAAAACAAGTTTTAAACATTATACTTCTGATATATTTTAAGAATATGTGAAATGACTACTAATACATCATCAAGCAAATCATATGTCTGGACAGAGTAATATAGAAAGTTGATGATTAAATTTTTACAAACTCCACCCAAATATGAAAAGGCACAGCTAATTGGGACCTGCTGAGAGAGGAAGAATCAGCTGCCTTCAGGAACAATCTCTCCATGTTTTAATTGGGTTATTTGGTTTGGTGGTGTTTAATTTCTTGACTTCTTTACATATTTTGGATTTTCACCCTTGATCTGATGTAGGGTTGGTGAAGATTTTGGAGAAAGAAAAGCTATCCAGAGGAAGAGCATCTCTGTGACAAGGGTGGCTCTTGACAGTTTATGGGTGTGACCCTAGGTGACATTTGAAGCTACTAATGGATGTTAAGCAGCACAAAGAAGGCACCTGCTATAACCAGCTGGAATTCCCAGCAGAGGAAGTAGACCACCAACCCATACAAAAAATATTTAACCCAAATATATCTTCTTTCCTGGAAGTGTAGGGGCAAAGAAGGAACAGAGATTGATATAATGGCAATCCAGTGACTTCCAGCTTCAGAACCCCCCCACCCCCACTGACGAGGATCAACTACTGTCATTATTAATGATAGTCAGCTATGCTTGCAGACAGGAGTCTAGCATAATTGTCTTCTGAGAGCCTTCATCCAGCAGCTGATGCAGACATATGCAGAGATCAAAGGCCAAGCAATGGGCCAAATTTTGAGAATGCTCTGGAAGAGAGAGAGGGAGGTTAGAGGGAGAAGAAGGGGACAAGGACACCACAGGATGACCTACAGAGTCCTCAACCAGTGCCCTCAGGGGCTCACAGAGACTGAACCACCAACAAAAATTCTGGCATTTTCATTCTAAGTAAAATGGTATTTGCAACAAATTTTAAATTAGAGCCCATACCATCTCCATGTAGGAAGTAGAGGAAAAAAAGATGAATTGATACTAATATTTATATGATTGTATAAATGTATTTATATATTAAAATAGTGATTGAAAATTTTAACTCACAGGAACAAAGAATGGACATCCTATTGGGACTCTAGATGAGAGAACTATGTGAGAACAGCAATGTAGAAGGATCCAGTGGGTCCTAGAAATCTACAAGTAGAACATTATGATAGGCAGATTTGGGTCACGGGGACCCGCTCAGACTAAGGCACTAGCCAAGGACAATACAGGCGGTAAAATTTAAACCCCTACCCAGATCTAGCCCATGGACAGGACAGTCTCCACATTTGAGTGGAAAGTGGGATATGACTTTCTCAAGTACTCTGGTGCCTCACATTTGACTATGTCCCCTGGAGAGGGAGACCTAGTGGCACTCAGAGGAAAGACAGCAGGTCACTGAGAAGAGACTTGATACCCTATGAGCATATACAAGGGGAGTTAATCCCTCTGAGGAACAGTCATAGGGGAGGGGAATAAGGGGAAAATGGGAGGGAGGGGAGAATGGGAGGAGACAAGGGATGGGATAACCATAGAGATGTAACAAAAATAAATTAAAAAATAATAAAAATTAAAAAAAAAAGAATGAGTAAATTAAACCAATGGTTTCAAGAACAATTTCAGTTGTTGGTATATCATATGTGATGCTGTGCATTGACTCCCAGACATACACATAAAAAAAAAAAAATCACTGAACAACTGAGGTAATTTTACAACTTAATTTCTTTCTCTGTTGAAACACATTTAGTTTTATTACCTTTCTGTAAATAATTGAATTACTAAGATGATTTCAATTTACCATTGAATGACTTTTGTGGATTAAAAACTGTGACACACATGTATTGTCTTAGAAAACAGATCATCACAAATTACTTGCACAATGGGATTACTTCATTGTTGATAACATAAGTAGGTGATCAATACTGAAATCATAATTCCCTGAAGTATACTCAATGTCTTTCTTTTTCCTAAGGAATTTATGTAAATAGGTTTGTGTTCTATAGAGAAGAACTAGACAGTAATGTATGCAGGCATTTTAAAGTAGTTTTGCTAAAATAACCTGGAAAGAACATAGAAACTGAGGCCATATGTAATGGGCTTAGATTGCCGGATGAACTAATGCACTATTTAGTGTAAGAATATTCAATTTACAAAACAATCAAATTGATTAAGAATTCACAATTACCGAATTATTTGTGAGTAGATTACAAACATTAAAATCAATCATATTTTTACTGATTATATAGTAAACTACTAATCATTATCATATCTTTCATAAAATCCCTAAAATTAATTTTACACATAAAATAAAATATAAAGGTTTATAAAATGAAGAAATAAATTTCTTAAGTATATAATTTTATCATTCTAAAACCCTTAAATTGTAATACTTTATACCTGAATTTAATTTATGCAAACACAATCATATGTATACACATACATATAATATCACATGGTTCACATACATTTTCATAAATGTAATATGTAACTTTATAAATTATCACATATATTTGTCATATTTATAGTATTTTGATTTATTTTTATATTCAATGAAATTATCAATAAATTACAGAACATTGAATCTCAATGCATATTTCTAAATATATGGTAGATTGGGGAATTTGAAACAGACAGTATAAATAGGAGTTGAGTGGAACCTACCTACAAAAAATCATTTATTTTCCTTCAAGGCTACAGAGAATCTGCTCACAAGCAAGGAAATTAATTTTCATAATAAAAATACCCTTACAAATAGCCAAGGTGTCCAGTCAGATTCCAAAGGGAAAGTATGCCATACCTCATTCTATTCCGAGGGCATACTTTCTGAGTCCGCAGGGTTAGGATCAATTTTTTCTAGAAGTATTAGCTTCTCAAAAATGCCTCCTTGATTGGTAAATATTGTGATATTTCATTGGGTTCCATGAAAATGAAAGGCGGGACATGCATTGTATTAGCAACTCTGCTCTCTGGAGATGTATATTCTCCCAACATGTAGGTCTCATCAGCCTCATGGTAAAGCTTTGTTTATGTCATTCATTCTAATGAGCACCCCACCGATAATCAAGAAAAACTGCAGCAGCACAAAAGAGCTGGAAGTCACAGTTCCAATCTTCACACTCAGGCTGCAAACTCCGTGATCACGTGATTAATCTTCAAACAGGAGAACTTCAAATTTTTTTATTTGTTCTCTGGCTTTCAGTTTCTCCGAATCTATATGATCTGTGTAGGTACAATCTTTAACTTAAAACTCTCTAAGTAACGTTCCTCTATAATCTGTTGTACAGATCCAGTCATATAGTTGAATAACTTCTTTGGAGTGTTCACCCTCTGTCCTACTTTTCTGCCCCTCTTCAGCACAAACTACTTTAAGCATTGATAGTGGTTTACACATCTCAGTGCATCTGTAGCATTGAACTCAGTTCCAAAGCCAGTGCCATGCTGGATCCTTAGAACGTTGTCTGCAAGCATCATTTCAGAGATGGATGGCATATATAGTCCATCAGCGAATTTGTCCATAGCAACAGACTTCATCATGTGGGTCTTGGCCACCGGCAGCTTCCAAGGCCCGAAGGAGAGGTTCTGGTGGCTGTTTTGAAAGGCGGGCATCATATTGGCAGAAGGTGAGCCACAGGGAAAGTGCCTGCAGCAACCTTCACAGTGCTGCTGTCCCTAGAAATTTGTTTTGTTTTTTGTTTTTAATAACTTTAAAAATATATTGTCCAGTTCTTCACTAGAGATTTTAGAAGCGATGTTATGTTTTTGTTAACATTATGTATAAACATCTCTCAAATTTTCAAATCTAAATATTTCAAGCTAGTAAACATACAGACAAATATTTCATAATTTTTCCACACAGGTCCTTAATTAAGAAATAAGAAGAACAATAGATTGCCATCAGTTTATGGGTTTTGATAATCAGGAAAAACTCCTGTGAGTTTCAGATCCATGACTACTGAAGTAACCAAGAATATCAGGGTGTTCTGTGTGTTTGGCCTTCATTTAATCAAAGCTACCTTTGTACAATGTATTTTCATTAGTTAAACCAATTAAATAAACAAAAAATAGATAATAATGGAATTAAACTGTACATAGGATTAGAACTAATGAGTAAATATTATTTTCATTTCACATGTTTCTTGTTAACTTTTATGTATATGAAACAAGTCCCTCCCATCCATATGCATATGTGCTCATCTATACTCTAATTCTTTAACTAATGTTTGACTTACGAACACTGTGCATATAAGAATTCAATTTGGAGTTAGGTTAGCTTACCTCACATAACCAGCTATATCATGTTTTTGTTTTGTGTTGTTGAAAATAAGGATAGAAGATCCTATCTTCCTGACACTTGTGGCAGAAGCACCAAAAACAGGCCTGTAATGTTTTAAGATTAAAAAAAAGTCATCTTATTTCATAAACTTTTATAAGCTTGACATTTGTTTACAAAAGGAAATATAAATCAATATTTTGGTGCATGTGGGAAACGCAAAAACAGACAATAAGCTCCCATCTTTGTAAATACCACATTACACCTTTCATGTGTTGATAGAGCTCAATATATAACCTGAACATGAAAATGAATAGGCATATTCCCTTCTTGACAAAAGAGGCTAATGGAACTTATCCAGCTAAAACTTTTCACATTAAATTGAAATTATGCCTCTAAATCTCAGAGGTACTGATAGGTAGGCATACCTCTTCTATGTTAAGACACTGCAAATATATTGACCATACCAAAGATTTATAAGATGTCATCTAAAGCACTCACTCTAACAATAAAGGAGACAGCAGGATGGTGAAATGATGGTTGAGATTCATAATAAATCTCATGGTACCATAATAATTCCATAGCAGTTAGGTGCCCTGTACCACACTGCATCAGGTATCCCATCATGTTGTATTTTAAGACAATAATTGTTTATCACAGGTATTGCTGTTTAATCTTCATGGTTTGAAGTTACAAATAAATATAAATAAAACAAAGTTTACTGAAAGAAAAAGAAAAATCCAGTGAAGTAAATCTACTTGTAAGCTTTAGAGATTGCTTTTTTCGCTTCTTACTAATTAAAATAAGAGGACAACAACAAATTACAAAAACCATGTTAGTTTTTGTCTATGAAAATTAATAAATGGCTAAGATGAAAAAATTCAAGCAACACTACATGGTGGAGAGGCTGTGGAGAGAAAGAAACACTCCATCATTGCTGGTGGGAATGCAAACTAGTACAGCCACTTTGGAAATCTATCTGGCTCTATATCAGAAAACTGGAAATAAGGCTTTCTCAATACCCATCTGTTCCACTCCTTGGAATATACCCAGAAGATGTTCCAGCACACAACAATAACATTTGCTCAACCATGTTCATAGCAGACGTATTCATAATAGCCAGAACCTGGAAACAGCTTAAGTGTCTCTCAGAAGAATGGACAAAGAAACTGTGGTGCATTTACACTGTGGAATACCACTCAGCTATTAAAAGCATGGAATTCCCAAAATTTTGGGACAAATAGATTGAACTAGAAATTATAATAATGAGTGAATCAACCCAGAAGCAGAAAGAGTCAAATGGTATATACTCACGTATATCTGGACACTAGCCCAAGGGGAATGTCCCATGAAAGTCTTCACTTACCAGGAATGTGGGAAAGAGAGGAGGACATCCTACAGGGACTCTAGGTAAGAAAAGCAAGAGAGAATGGGGAAACAGATGGATCCAGAGGGTCCTAGAAACCTACAAGAAGAACATTATGATGGGCAGATCTGGACCCTGCTCAAACTATGTCACCAGTGAAGGAAAATTCATACAGTAAACTTCGAACCACTACCCAGATGTAGCCAATGGACAGGACATTCTCCATAGTTGAGTGGATAGTGGGGTCTGACTTTCACACGAACCCTGGTGCCCCATATTTTACCACCTCCCCTTGATGGGGAGACCTGGTGGCACTCAGAGGAAGGATAGCAGGTTACCAAGAAGAGACTTGATACCCTATGAGCATCTACAGGGGGAGGAGGTCCCCCTTAGTCACAGTCATATGGGAGGGGAGTAAGGGGAAAATGGGAGGGAGGGAGGAATGGGAGGATAAAAGGGATGAGATAACAATTGTGATGTAATATGAATAAATTAATAAAATATATTTATAATTAAAATAAATTAAATTAAAATAAAGAAAATTATTAATTGTATAAACTAGTAAATCTTTGAACCAAATAAGTATTAGTTACTAATACAAGTTTGACCCAAGCATCATTAGATTTCTTGTACTTACATGTTTCAAAAGATATTTGAAGCCCCTACCTTGATGAAGACTTGTTGCCCTCCATCAGGAATGCATTTATATTTTGCATTTCCTTGTTTTAGTATTTAGTTACCCATCACTGGGTCTTAAGACTTCTGGAAAAATAAAAATAACTATTTTAGAAAAGCTATCTGTACACTTGTGTCTCCTCTAGATTTGAACTTTGAAAAAAAGTTTTAGGATTCAAGCCTTTGACATTAATGATTAGAAGTGGATTGAATAGTAGTAATTCCAAATCTATGTCTACCTTGAAGCTCAAACTGTGATCTTATTTGAAATAAGAGATATCATAGCTAAATTCAACTTAAGAGATATTATCCTTTGAGATAGTGACTCATTCATTTCTGGCTGATTCCCTACTTCCTTTATAATAAATGACTTTGAACTTCTGCCCTTTTCTTCCCTACTGCTTAAGTGCTTTGCTTATGTGCTGCTGGACATAGTATTCATTATAGGTGAGCGGTACCCCAACTGAGCTACATAACAATTTAGTTATAGATCTTGAGATAAAATTCATCCTGGATTTAAGTGGTTTCTGGATTAGATGATTCATATTCTCATAAAAAATAAGAAACTCATGAAAAAGAACAAGTGAATACAGCTACAGCGTATATCTACAAAGTAAAAGTCAATATGAATTGTCAGCAAATATGAGTCTGTAAGAGGACCATCTTTTTCCATAGGCCTCAAAATTATATCCTTATCTCCATTTTGTGGCTTCTGGCACTGCTTATGCACACACATGCACATTCACACACCTACACACACAAACAAACACACACACACACCGCAAGACTCATACCACACACCAAAAGGCACAGACATGCACACACACCACAAGACAAACACACACAAACACACACACACACTCAGCCACAAGGCACACACACAAAAACACATGTACACACACACACACACTCATACACACAGGACAAGCAAAATGTAAAAACTATGATTTATTTTTTGCTTCATAGCATCTCTTCCAAAATCCTACTCTAATTAAGTAGAATTTCATTGAATAATACTGGCTTCATATTTGATTATTTTTGGTGCTGTTCATTTATGTACTTGCAGCAAGTCTTTTTAGAAATATAATTTAAAAAATTAAAAAATAAAGATAACTATTAATAGTAAAATCTTGTAGACCTTTGTAGAAAATTATCAAATAAGGATCAGTTACTAATCAAAGCTTGACTTGTAGGTCTTTTTTTAAAAGATTATCAAATGTGGCAAACCAGCCCCAGTCAAAAGAGGATGAAGATAGGGTATTATAGGGAGAGGGTTGGGGAGGAGACCAAGGGTGGAAATCAGACTGATCTGGGCAGAGCAGGCAGAGGGAGGTGAGTTGGCTGGGAAAGAGGAGGGAAACTGAAGGGCTCATCTCTTAGATGAGTTGTAGATGTGCTACCTGCTTGGCTTTTAGGAGGATATGGGATAGCACTAGCTGAGACTCCTGGTTGCAGGGGGACATGAAGACTGAAGAGGCCACCTACTAGCCAAGCAAGATTTCCAATGAAGGGACAGGGACTCCAACACACCCACAATGCCTTTGACCCAAAATTTACCCTGTCTGTAAGATGTGCATGGATAAATATGGATCAGAGAATGAGGGAATGTCCAACCAATGTGTGGTACAACCTGAGACCCATCCCACAGGAGAGAGCCAACTCCTGACAATATTAACGATACTCTGCTATGCTTGCAGATCAGAGCCCAGCCTAACTGTCCTCTGAGAGACTACACCGAACAGTGGATCAAAACAGATGCTGAAAACACAGCCAAACACTAGACAGAGATCAGGGAGTCCTGTAGAGGAGTGTGGGGACAGAATTTCTCAAGAAGACAGTGTCAAACTGACCTGTAACCCATAGAGGCTTACAGATACCTAAGCACCAACCAACGAGCACGCATGGACTGGCCCTAGGCCCATGGCTATATGAAACTGATGGACCTAGACACAAAACAGATAGGTGTTTTTTCTTTCTTATATGAATTTACTGATATGTATGTAAATACATACTTAGAGTAAACCACATATCCCACCACAACATTTATTTTAACTTATGGAGATTGATTTACATTCAGAAACTTAGAGACACCAAGATAGGAAAAATGTTTTCTTCAAAGCTGTCAAATACAAATACCCAAAACACTAAGAATATGACATTTATATAATTCCTGTTATGGTTCTTCTTGCTATAGGTAATTTATTGTATATATGTGTAATAATATAAGTGTATATGTAAAAAACAAAAAACAAAAATAAAAACATATTTACAAAAATAAATACATTTAAAACAAGTAGCATTAAAAACTTAAGGTTTGTCATTTTGTACTTTAAAGTTTTAATTTATTTTAACATATGCTAACTCCCCAAATTATACATACTTATGAGTCACGTACTATTTTGAAACATGCATGCATTTTTGGATATTTAAAACAAGTTAAATATACCACCTATTTGTAAATGTTTTTATTTCCTCAGATGTTAGGGGATAAGATGAGAACCCTACCCAAGCTTTATGAATATACAGCTTGGGCTGATGCCAGAGTCTTTCTTCCTCTGTTCTAGATATCTGTGAGCCTAAGGTCTGGACACTTTTGGTCTCTATACAAACTAATCTTCTGCAAGCTCAGACCTTGTGGGCTTCAGTTTCCAGCTTCCATATGCTAACCTTGGCCTCAAATTTTTCATCCTCCTAGACTTACTGTTGAATAAGTACACCTTTTCCTGTTCATTCTGAACTCTAGCTAGCTAGTTCAACTCAGCTGTTCTGGCTCAAAACTCCTTTCCATGCTGACTAATACAAACTAGCTTCACTCTGCTTCTCCCTGAATTACTCTGCTTGGAAAAACTGCCTCTGAGCTCAAAGAAATAAATACCGAACTCATTCTGTCAACCCTTTTCCTGCCCCTCAATTAGATGTCCTTGCTTTGGATTAAAGGTGTGTTCTGAATGTGTGTCTACAATCTAGTGAGAGGGATTAAAGTTTGTATTCAAGCCAGATCACACAGACATAGGTTTTTGAAAGTGATTCCTTGCCAGAGTTGGAATATTAACAGATAAAATTCCTCTACAACTATTCTTCTTTGTGGAACCATTTTCAAAATCCTTTTTTACATATTTTTAAATACTCAGTGTATCATTAGTACCTATATCCATCCCACCATATAATAAAATAACAAAAATCCTCATAGCTATCGCCACATGACTTAGGACATAGGGTCTTTTCTTTTCACACCCCATGTGGTTTTCCTGGCACTTCAGTAAGTCTAAGCTTCTGTGGTGCCAAATATTTAGATTTAACATATATCTTCATGTGTATATGTGCACATATAAAATTATTTAAACACCTACCCTTTTTCTACACCTAAAAAAAATACCCAGATTATAGTGTTGACTATTGAACCTATTTCTGCCATATAAACACTATTCCCTTGTCAAAGCTCATTTCTGCCTCCCAGATTAATTTTTAAGTAAAACTGAGAACAATCTTGTTATCTGAATAATTTTAAAAGAGTATTTGTGCAAATTAAAAACTTTTGAGTCATAATACTAAATCATATTTTATGCACAAGAATAAATTTCATGTTATAAAAGCAGAGCAAGCACCTATAGGCTCATTTTTTGGAAATAAAAATTCAGTTCTTGATAATTCATTAGGAATGAAGCTTTGGTTAAATGAAGCCATCCGTTGTTAATAGCCTGTGGTGCAATAAGGCTCACTAAGAACAGGTGATGATTACAGTACTTAGCACTTCTGGGGGATACAAGTATAGTAACTATAATCATTCTAAAAATTACTTCATAAGTGTCACAATGTTAATTACAGTTCAAAGAATTAGCATCTGGTTGAAGCTGGAGGTGTAGCTTTGAGAAATTAGTGTAACAGGAAATGCATGTAAAGAACCTTTAATCACACCATAAAATGTTCTTTGCCTAGCTTTGGATATTCTTACATATGAAGTTTAGTAAACACCTGGTCTTTACCAAAGAATTAACACTGTGTGTTTTTTCATTAGGGAATGCTAAACAATAATATTATACCTTTTAGGCATTGTGATTTCCTAAAGGAAAAGTAAGGGGATAAGAAGCAGAAGAAATAGAAGAAGGAAGGGAAGAGAGAGCAATAGAAAGGGAGAAGGGAAGGGAGAAGAGGAAATCTCAAACTATAGTGGAAAGTTCAGAGATTGCAAAAGAGGAGTTAAAGGGGATGAATATGCTCAAAAATATAAACTTCTCAAATAACTCATAATAAAACAGTGCCTGTGTGCTTCTCTGCAGTGTTGTCATAGTTTTGATCCATATTTAATATTTTTAAATAGACTTAATAGAGTTAATTTTGTCTAATGCAAAATTTTGTTAACCCTAAAATTACTATCCCTAAAATACGTCTCGTTAGAGTAGTAAAATTTTGGCCTTTGGATATTGCTGTGAAATGTCTACTGGACATAACAAGAACATTGCACTCATTAACTCACAGAAGCTGTGGGTGTCAGTACAAGACTTGTGCAACATCAAGTCTGTACAACTCAAGTATGAAGAAGGAAGAGGCTCACAAGGCACCAGTCTTAGTTGAGGGGCTACTGTAGTTCATGGTTGCTGGGAGGAACCATCAGTTTCCTTCAACAGTATGTTGTTCCATAATAGGTCACTATTCTCCAGTGACTGGAGCCCTGCACAAATGATTATATCAATGGCACCAATATGACATAATACAGTAAAGATGAGGAGAAAAGAAGAAGAAGGAGAAGGAGAAGAAGAAGGAGAAGGAGAAGGAGAAGGAGAAGGAGAAGGAGAAGGAGAAG
>OU015747.1:100617848-100634901 GCA_907169655.1 Acomys percivali
CCATCAGAATGGCTAAGATCAAAAACTCAAGCGACACCACATGCTGGCGAGGATGTGGGGAGAGAGGAACACTCCTTCATTGCTGGTGGGAATGCAAACTAGTACAACCACTTTGGATATCTATCTGGTGCTATCTCAGAAAACTGGAAATAGGGCTTCCTCAAGACCCAGCTATTCCACTCCTTGGAATATACCCAGAAGATGCACCAGCACACAGCAAGAAAATTTGCTCAACCATGTTCATAGCAGCCTTATTCATAATAGCCAGATCATGGAAACAGCCTAAATGTCCCTCAGTAGAAGAATGGATAGAGAAACTGTGGTACATATACACTATGGAATACTACTCAGCTATTAAAAACAAGGAATTCCTGAAATTTGTGGACAAATGAATTGAGCTAGAAATGATCATAATGAATGAGTTAACCCAGAAGCAGAAAGACTCAAATGGTATATACTCACTTATATCTGCATACTAGCCCAAGGGGCATGTCCCATGAAAGCCTTCACTTACCAGGAAACTGGGACAGAGGGGAGGACATCCTATTGGGACTCTAGATGAGAGAACCATGTGAGAATAGCAAAGTAGAAGGATCCAGTGGGTCCTAGAAACCTACAAGTAGAACATTATGATAGGCAGATTTGGGCCAAGGGGTCCCGCTCAAACTAAGGCACTAGCCAAGGACAATACAGGTGGTAAAATTTAAACCCCTACCCAGATCTAGCCAATGGTCAGACAGTCTCCACACTTGAGTGGAGAGTTGGATATGACTTTCTCACGTACTCTGGTGCCTCACATTTGACTATGTCCCCTGGACGGGGAGACCTGGTGGCACTCAGAGGAAGGACAGCAGATCACCGAGAAGAGACTTGATACCCTATGAGCATATACAGGGGGAGGTAATCCCTCTGAGGAACAGTCATAGGGGAGGGGAATAAGGGAAAAATGGGAGGGAGGGAAGAATGGGAGGATACAAGGGATGGGATAACTATAGAGATGTAACAAGAATAAATTAATAAAATTTTTTAAAAAATTGAAAAAAAACATGTGCAGGGTTAAAAATGAAAAAAAAATTGAGGGAATGGTATTGTGCTATACTAGCAGAAAAGAGTCTAGTATAACTTCACCCAGAGAGGCTTTACCCAACCACTGATGGAAACAGATACAGAGGCCCAAGGTCCTGAGGTGGTAACGTGTAAGGAGCTTAAGGATTCCTGTGGAAGAGGTATGGGAAGGATTATAGGTGCCAGAGTTGTGAAGGACACCACAAGAAAACCTACAAATCAACTAATCTTAGTCCATAAGGGTTCACAGAGTATATGCTGCCAACCAGAGAGCATGGATGGGACACACCCTCCTAGTCCCTCTTGGCATGAGTAGCTTGGTCTCCATGTGGGACTTCTAACAGTATGAACGGGAGCTGTCTGTGACTCTGTTCCTTGCCTTTGTGATCTTTCTTCTAACTGGGCTTCCTAGTGTAGCCTCAATGTGGTAAGATGAGCTTAGTCTTACTGCTACTTGATATGCCAAGGCTGATTGATATCAATGGGAGGTCACCCCTTTTCTGAGTAGAGAGGCAGGATGGTTGGAATTATTGTGGGAGAAGATCCCCTAAAACTGTGAGCTAAATGATACCTCTTTTTTTTTTAAGTAAAGTATCCTATGTTGCCGGTTCTATTGTGAAAATAAACAAGATGTAATACCATGGCTACCCTTACAAACAGCCTTTAATGAAGCTAATTTTTGTATTTGCTTTTGTTGCCTTATTGTTAATTCTCTTTGTTCCCCTTTTCAGACACATGGAATAAAAGAAATATCCACCCATATTTGGTTCTATTAACTGTAACACTATTATAATCCAATTATCACTAAGCTATATCAGCCCCAGAGCAATCTCACTTCCCTCTCATACTCAAATTAACTTTTGCAGTGGTGGGTTTATTTTAATCTATTTATATAAAGGTGCTGAATCACTATGAAATCTTGTAAAACGACCATGGCACATTTCATTAAGGTAGACAATTGAAGTTTCTATAATTCCTTAGTATTTGTTTAAAAATCAACTAACTTGGATGCAACAGGGGCCAAGCTACCAGGCCCTACTCCTGAAAGAACAGGTACTACCCTGTGGTTCATCACCATGCTTTCCAACCTGGTCAAGAAGAAGGCGGCCAGAAAGAAGGAAGCTTCTAAAGCTTGACAGTGTCCCAGAAAGTGACAAGAAGAAAAGTAGATGCTGTCACAAAACCTCAGGTGGCAGAGGAGAGAAATGAAGAGGTAAATGGCAGAGAGACTACAGGTGATGGAGAAGGAGATTTTCTCACCAAGGAGCTAGAGGACATTGAAATGAAGAGAGTTGCTTCTTGGGCTGTCACTCATGTGCTGTCCTCTCACCCCAACACCACTGATATCCACATTATCAACCTCTCACTCATCTGTCATGGTCAAGAGCTGCTTAATGACATCAAACTGGCTTAAATGGAATTGGAAAGTCTATGCCCCTCTCTCCTATTAGGAAATGTAGAGTGCCCATCCCCGAGCACATCGACATCTACCATCTGACCTGTGAGATGCCTTCTAACAAGAAGACACCCTTTCAGTGTGTGATGGAGGCCGACACAGAGAGGGCCATGCTGGAGAGTGAGGCTGAGTGGTTAGCTCAGGAGGATGCAGACTGTGGGAAGCTCATGGAACTGTGTGGGCGGCTGGAAGAACTGGATGCCAACAAAGTCGAGATGAGGGCCTCACAGATCTTACATATGTTTGGTTTCACTCCCGCCATGCAGCACAAGAAGCTGAAGGACTTCACCGGCGGCTGGAGGATGAGAGAGTAGCTCTTGCCAGAGCCCTCTTTATTCAGCCTTTCATGCTGTTCCTCGATGAGCCTATCAACCACCTGGACCTGTATGGCTAGGAGAGGAACTTAAGACTTTAAAGTGCATCCTGGTCCTTGTGTCCCATTCCCAGGACTGTCTGAATGGAGTCTGCACTAACATCATCCACAAGCACAACAAGACACTGAAGTACCACATGGGTAACTATGTGAAGACATGTCTGGAGCTGGAAGAGAACCAGATAAAGTTCTCCTGGGAGCAGGACCAGATCGAACACAAGAAGAACTACAATGCCAGGATTGGCCATGGCAGTGCCAGGCTGGCCTGGTAGGCTCAAAGCAAAGAGAACACCCTACAGAAAATGGTGGCATCAGGGCTGACAGAAAGGGTTGTGAGTAAAAGGATGGTGTCATTTTATTTCCCACCATGTGGTACAATCCCACCATCTGTCATCAGAATATGAGCTTCAAGTATATAAAGGACAGGTCTTGCATCTATAATAATCTAGAATATGGCATTGACTTTGACACATGAGTGACTCTGGTAGGAACCAATGGTGTAGCGAAGTCCATTCTTCTGAAGCTGCTAACTGGAGAGCTTCTGCCCACAGATTGAATGACTCAGGAACATTCTCACGTCAAGATAGGGGGTTACCATCAGCACTGATAGTCACAGCTGGACCTGGACCTTTAACCATTGCAGCACATGATGAAGTGCTACCCAGAGATCAAGGGGAAGGAGGTGATGAGGGAAATCATAGGAAGATATAGTCTCATTTGGAAACAGCAGGTGAGACCTATCCAGAACTAGTTGAATGAGCAGGTTTTCTGAGTGTGTCTAGCCTGGTAGAACTCTTTTATGCTCTTTCTGGATGTGCCTACCAACCACTTAGACATCAAGACCATTGACACACTGACAGATGCCATCAATGAGTTTGAGGGTGGCATGATGCTAGTCAACCATGACTTCATACTCATCCAACAGGTTGCATAGGAGATTTGGGTCTGTAAGAAACAGACAATCACCAAGTGGTCTGGAGACATCCTGGCCTACAAGGAGCACCTCAAGTCCAAGCTTGTAGATGAGGAGCCGCAGCTTACTTAGAGGCCACACAATGTGTGAGCCATCAGCCATACTTGGGTTAGGATTGCCACCTGAAGACTGCCTCCTGACACCTGACGAGCTACTCAGGACAGGACCTTGGAGATGCTGCAATTGCTGCAGATTTGCTCCAAAATTGCTGCAATACTGCCCCTAGCCTCTCGCTTCAGCCTCCTTCACTGCATCTTATCTCTAGCTGTACAGCATCTATCTGTTTCCCACCCTCCTTCTATTTGAGTCTGTCTCTCTGGATTCAGTTGGATGTTCCCTCCAAACCTTTGCTGGTTACCTTGCCCTGAGAGATGCAGCCTGGTGGACCTGGGTTACCCAAAGGGCCCAATCCCTGATCGCGGTAAACGAAATGTGATACATTCTATTTTTAAATCAAAATATCATAAACCATAATATATAAGAAAATGTACAGTAAGACCAAAAGAAAAGTGCTCAAACAAAGACATATGAAAAAAAAAAAGATGACAAAAATATCATGAGTTTGTTTTTGTACTTCAATCTATTGCTGGGCATAGGGCCAATCCTTAAATGTGGTTAATATGCTTAATAAGAATGCGTCAGAGAAAACAAATTGTTCATTTCAAGTGGTTATCAATTGTAGATAGCTTCCTTATTAGCCATGTACCTGTGTCCACAAGCTTCTTCTCAGCCCTGAGACCCCATCTTGCTTTAATCTGTACTAACTTATATGTGCTGCCACTGTCTCTGTGAGTTCATATTTGCATTAGTCCTGTTGTGTGTCTGGAAATGATCCTTCCCTTCTGGCTCATATAATTTTTCTGCCTCCTCCTTCTCATGGCCTGAGGTGTTTGATAAAGGCATCTCATATAGGAATGCATGTTCCAATACATTTTTAATCATAGTAGAATTATATTACTTTGCTTCTTCTATCCCTCCTTTCAGCTCGCTCTTCCCAGGTACTTCCTTCCAATTTCTTTCATGACCTCCCACAACTCTCAAATTCATAGCTCATTCTCTTGTGATTATTCTTATTACCACACACAAAAACACATACAAAGACATATACATATATATGTACATTAATATACGTAGTCATGTGTAAGTATAGCCTGCTGAGTATGATTTTGTATATAAGGTCTGGGATAATCATTTGTTACTGTAAAACTAGACTATTTAAAAAAAATTATTCTATTTTATATATGCTACAGTTAGTTTACGCAAAAAAGTTAAATCTTGTGAAACAAAAATCTGTGAAAAAATAAGAAAAGTAGACTTGAAGCAGGATACAATGTATCGTGCCACACGTCCTATAGGGAGGAGTTCTCTCAAACATGAACCCGTTCATCAAAAGTTGGTTGTAAAACATCTGAAAAATATGAGTATAAGAGAAGCAGATTTCTGCGATCTGGAGGGATTTGTTTTTGAAGATACACGAGTCAACAGAGGGTCATTTTGAACATTCTGCAGACAGAATTGTGTCAAGCCTGCAGCTGCCTGGGAAGCCTTCACAGAACTGAGCATGGCTTCGAGCCACAGCTGCTGAACCAACTGCTCCATGGCTGGAGTGCTGTAGAAGACTGGATTGGCAGATTCAACCTGCTCTATTCTGTCCAAGTTCAGGGTTGCAGGTCTTAGACTATTTTTAATAAAAAACCATTCTCCAATTTACTGACATGAAATGTTCTCAAAATTCCCATTTCTCTGTATGTGTGTGTGCCTGAGATTTTACTTTAGAACTTACCAATTATTTTCTTCTCTTTTCCAAGGACCCTCAAGTCTAACAAACACTGTTTACTTTTTCCATCATTTTTTCCCATTCTAGACAAATTGCTTTGGGCATCCTTTAGTTTTCCTGCAGGGCTTTACTGCTTCTGGCATTCACTCTACAACACTAACGGACTTTCATATATTCAGAGTAGGGGAAAGTGATGACTTCCTTATTGTTAACCATCTATATCTGCTTTTGAAGCCTGGAGAACTGTATGGTAGAGGAAGCTGCTTATTTCCCAAGGCATGAAATGCAAAGAGCTTGAAGAAGCCAGAGTCCTGGTATGTTCTGCATCAGTATCACAGTGCCCTGACTTTCTTCTTACAGGCCCTACCTCTGAGAAGCGCTACTGCTTCCAAGCACTGTGGGCTGAAGAAAAAGCACTTCAAAACAACAGCTTTGTGGGACCTTCAAGACAAAAAAATCTAACTGGAGGAAAATGTTGGGCAACTAGGGTTGTGAAAACTCTAAATTCTTAATGATTGTTTTATGTACTGTTATGTTTTTCAGACTCTTGAGATGTAGCATTCTCCAACATATGCTCCACAGAACTCAAGTATCTGCTTTGTGCTTTGATTTCAGTATAGAGACAGTTTTTGCTAAGCTCTAGGCATTATTTCCATTTTTAGAATTTAGACATTAATGCATAAACACATCTCTGAAAATTTATCTGTTGCATTTACTTCCCAATAGTGCTTTGTTGTTGTTACTTCTGTTTGTTTGCTGTTTTTGTACAGAATGTACTCCAACTCTGATTCTGTATCATCAGAATTTAATCTTTTGTATGTTTTGACCACCTTAAAATGTATCTTGTGGGGGCATGTCAGCTTTTCATTACTGCCCACTCCATAGTAAATATAGAAAGAAACATTATTACAATCCTTCATAATTGTCGTATCTTATTTCTCACTCCTCTTCTAGTATTTGACCCTCTCTTTACTAATGTATTTATTTTGGTCATATAAAGTTTAGCCTACAGGCTTTTCAATGCAACTAAGTATTCAGAGTCTCTTAAATGACTTCCCCTGTTAAAAATGCTAACATCTTTAGGTCTTCCTAGATACCAGTCTAAGTTCCTTCTTTCAATTTCTGTCTACCTTTTAAGTGTGAATAGTTTATAGAATTGTAGGCAAGGCTTCTCCTCAATCAAAACAAAATTACTTTGCTCATTTGTTGCTTTTAATTAATACAAATGGAAGAAAAATTTGACACATAATTTCTGCTTTTTTTTTTTTCTTCCTGAACTGTGTGATTCGTTTCTTAGCTTCCTCCCTTACGGCATCCAGGCTAAGAAGAAAAAAGTGGAGTCGGAATGGGTGAGTGCCCAGGGTCAAGGGCCGGAGGTGACTGCTGGAGGGATGGGATAACTATTGAGATGTAACATGAATAAATAAATAAATAAATAAATAAATAAATAAATAAATAAATAAATAAAATGGGATTGTGTTTTGCATTAAAATAATAAAGTGTTAAAAAAAAAAAGAAGTACATTTTTTTTTGAAGTTTTCAGTGTTACATCTTTTGGGGGGCCATAACAGCCATGGGTCTGCTTTACTTCCCTTTGGAACACCCAGGCACCAGACCAGGCAGGCCATCTGAGGAAGGAAAGACGTCTAGTCAAGTGGGCAGTCCAAGGGTCCCAGTCTGGCGGTAAATGTCAAAAAGCCTTGTCTGAAACAGCTCTCCAAGTGTTAGAGCCTTTTAGCTTAGAGCTCTCCCAGTGACATAGAAACTCTTTTTTTGCCCCAGGATTTCTCTGTGTAGCCCTAGCTTTCCTGGCCTCACTTGTAGAACAAGCTGGCCTCGAACTCACACTGATCCTCCTGCCTCTTAAATGATATTCGGTGAAATATCTTACATGCTTTATTTGAACCTTGACCAGTGGGAAGGGATTTTCAGAGTGGGTTCATATCATTGGCTGAGGCGGAGATGATGGGGATCTTTTTTTTTTTTTTTTCTTTTTTCGTTCTCATAGAGGGAAATTCCAGGTGTTAGGCAACCTGACTACCTCTAGAATTTTGGATGAAGGGGCTGGAGACTACATGCTCCAGGCCATAGAGACAGAAATCAGGGAAGGAGCGATCCTGACTCCTGTATGTCTCCAGGTTGAGATGTCTGAGGTTTCGACACATCTCCCCCTTGCTCTAGCTCCTTACTGGTTTCCCTGATGGCATAGTTCATGTGCCCCACAAAACAGTAGATATCCTTAGAAACAGAAAAATAGATATTTTCATTAGGAAACCTCCAAGCATGTCAACTACTGAATGACTAAAGCAGATACAGTAAAAAGCCTTTCCAACTTCTTAACTATTGCCCATGAACATTTCAGAATGTCGGTAACCATCAGCTGTCAATTTTGTTGCCTTCTAATCAAGGTCCGTAAATGACCTGTTGTAGTTCCATCTCTTTCTTTGAGGACCCTCTGCCGACTTTTTCTTAGTTCATCTACTCTTGGTCACTCCTGTCTTTAATTTATAGAACTCCATTTCCCAAAATGTTTATTACAATATTACATATGTTTTATTTGTAAAACAAAAACCTGATTAGGTCTTTTTTCTTTATCAAACTTATCAATTTCTTTTGAAACATCAGCTTTCTTTATTTTCTGAAATAAAACGTTCCTAATATTGTTTGTTATTCTCTTATGGCGTCATTTCCTTTCCACTATTGTATTTCCATACCTTGTCAGGTGGGAGAGTGCCTAACACATTGATGATCAATTATGAAATAAATGAATATTCCCAGCTGGAAAGGGTTCAGTCATTTTATCTGAAGAAATTTTGTTCATTCCTGGAATGAATATATTTAAAGTTGAAGCCTTTAAAAGTGAGTTCAGTAAAGAGAGCTAAGGAATGACTTCATTTTTAAAACACCACCTCAGCGTGACATGTCTCAAAGATGGAATACAATAATTTAGCCCACTTATAACAAATGCAGTTTAAAGATATTCATCACTGCAAAGAACATTCTGAATGTGTCCTTGTTTTGAAGAAAGCTCTATATTTAGATTCAAATTTCTTACCTCAGACAAATTCAGAGGAAGCTCATAATCTGATTTAAAACAAATCTAATCATAGAGAGAAGAGAATCAGAATGACTTAGTTAATGTATATTTGGGAATTTGTTTAGAGGAAACATTAACCCACATATTGAGTGCCAAGTTAGAAAGAAATGCATATCTGTGAGTAGGATTTTAAATACTTTTATTGAAAACAATCCACGTTTCAGCAAATGATTATAATTAATTAATTATCTTTAGCCCAATAAGCATATTGCAAACATCTAATGGCTTTGCTATTCATTAATTTTCTTTCATGAGGAAAAGTTTTTGTATACAAAAAGAGAAATATGGCAAAGAGATATTATTTCTCAGAGGAAATTTAAATGGTGTTTACCAGAGGTGAATATTCTCTAAACAGTTTCCCGAGTCTGTTGATAAATGGAGAGAAAAAATTGTGACTGATTCTATCATGTATGAAAATAGGCTTGACTAAATGATGACATTGCTATTCCTTCCAAGGCTGAAGGTGGTCAGTAAAGCATATAGGGATCTTGAGGTTGGAGTTATTAAGATGCACTGTGTTCTAACTTGGGCACAAGGCAGCTCTGTCTTCTATTTCCATCTGCTATGACTGCAAACTCTATAAATATTGAATGGGCTCTCACCTTGTCAGCATTAATGAAGAATTTTAGGAGAGAGCCATTTATAGAGAAATAAGAATTAACATCAAATGAAGCTAACAACCCTTCTGAGCTCCTTTCCATAAACAGATATTTAAGATTTTATTTATTTTTCTTTTTATTAGATGTGAGTGCTTTGTGTGTATGTATGTAATTTCACCATATGCATGGAGTTTGATTGGATGCCAAAAAAAAAGTATGGGAAATGCTGCAACAGGAATTACATATAGTTGTATTGCCTGTCAGCTATCCTTTCTCCATAATGTAAAAACAAAAGCAAAAAAAAAAAAAAAAAAAAAAAAAAAAAAAAAAAAATGAAGACCTTACAGGATAAAAAAAAGTTGCTGTACAAGTTACACAAGGTTTATTGTGGAAAAAACAGCATATACATAGCATGCAAAGCCTGAGATCACTGCATCACACAGGGATAGGGTAGACTGGGCTCCTTTCTTTTTGAGTTTGACAAGCAGGATGCATTTAGCTGGAAGGTTTTTTTTTTTTTCAAATGACAGCAGAGACTTGATTTAGTAAGAAAAAAGTCCTTAGAAATTCCTGCAAAGGAAGCACACTACGTCCATTAGAGGTTTCTGTGCTTGGGGTGGGGAGAAGAGAGGTTATCATCAGTATGTAGCCAGGTAAAGGGAGTTAGCCTGCTGGTAGGAATTTACCCTAGCAGCCTGATGGCGCTTCAACAAAATCTTGAAGATATCTCTTTGGGGCAATAGTACAGAAGTAATCCGTCTCAGGTCTAATGTGGAAGCACTCAAAGATCAGTCTGATCTAATGGAAGATCTCTCTCCCTAAGTATCTACTTACTAAAGGAGTATAGGGATTATTGAAATTAATGAAGCAAAGATTAGCAATGCAAATCAATGACTGGCCCAACTTGTGACCCACCCCATTAGAGACCCAACACCGGTCGTTATTAATGATATTCTGCTATGTTTGAAGGCAGGAGCCTAGTATAACTGTTTCCTGAGAGTCCTCATACAGCACTTTATAGAAACTATACAGAGACGCACGGTCAAGCAATAGGATGAGCTTGGGGAGTTTTGTTGAAGAGTGGGAGGAAGGATTGAAGTGAGTTTGAGAGGGAAAGGACACCACAAGACGAGTAAACTAACCTGAATGCATGGTGGCTCAGAAAGACTGATCTATCAACCAAAGAACATGCATGGGCTACACCTAGATCCCTTACACATATACAGCAGATGTGAATCTTGATCAACGTATGGGTCCACTAACATTGGAAATAGGAGCTGACTTAGTCTGTTGCATGCCTTTGCATCCCCTTCCCCTAGCTGGGCTGCCTATTCTGGCCTCAGTGGTAGAGAATGCACTTAGTTGTAGTACAATTTGAGGTGCAATCATGGGTGGGTAACCCTTGGGGGCCTCCTCTTCTTGGAGAACGAAAGGGGGAATGGGGTAATAGGGTGTGAAAGTTGGACTGGGAGCAGAAGAAGGAGGGGCCTGCAATCAGGCTGTAAAATGATGAAAAAAAAAAAAAAGATTTAATTCTTTCCCTCAGTAGTGAGCTGACATATGAGTACTAGAATCCTAAGCTTGGTTCTCTTCAAAAGCAGTAATGTTTTTCACCAGCAACCCATCTTTCTAGCCTCTTCCCTTCAAAAGTACATGTTAGGAGAATAATGAAAAATTATCTAAGATTTATGATATATTTTTATAATTTTGTTAATTTTTTATTTTTTTAGAATTAATATGTAAAGATTTTTGTAAGTTTTATGCAAGTAGAACACACCCATTTTCTTTTTTTGTTTGTTTGTTTGCTTGTTTGTTTTTCGAGACAAGGTTTCTCTGTGTAGCCTTGGCTGTCCTAGACTCACTCTGTAGACCAGGCTGGCCTCGAACTCACAGCAATCCACCTACCTCTGCCTCCCAAGTGCTGGGATTAAAGGTGTACGCCACCACCTCTTGCCTGATAATATTCATTTTAAATATATTTCATTTTGGACCAAACTGTCCAATTTCAAAGAGTTCTTCTGACAGTACTTGTATAATTCACTTCATGCCCATCCTTTAGTCTGTGCATGTCAAGATGTCACCTGTGTAGTGATTAACCATTCTAGGCTCACATCTTATTTACCATTTTTTTCTTCAGCATAGCATATACTATTTCCCATAATTCAGAGCTCTCATTTCAGTAAATGCAAGCAGTGAAAAATATCTCTGAAACAAAGTATAATTTTTTTTTACTACTAGTAGCCTTTCAGAGACATTCAGGTGATATCTAATAGCTTAAATTTTTGTGTAAATTTAAAATTTTTCTATATGTTATATTTTAATCATGTTTTGCCCCACTCCAGATTCTCCCTACATCCATACTTACCCAATTCCCCCCCTCTCTCATCAAAGCAAACAATCAAAACCTCCACAAGACACACATTTGAAAAGCAAAATAGATCACAGAATAATCAACAATACAAATAAATGTCAAAACAAAACAAATGGAATAAAATCTCTGCATAGAGTTTATTTTTTCCCTTGAGAGTCACATCAGGCTGGGTGTAATGATACATAATATTTGAAATCGTGACTCAATATTCTACTTATGAGTATATGTCACATGAATTAGTTTAATTCATATATATCCCACATGAATTCATGTATATATTATCAACAAAATACTCCTAAAGATTAAAATAAAATGTTAATCTTAGTGATTCAATGTCAATTTTTGACATATTTAAAAGATGCATTCATTTCTATAGTCCTGTTATCATGGAGTAATACCTTTATGACTGTGAAAATCATTATAATGATAGGCCAATGAGTGCATATTTCTCTATAAAGACAATTAATGAAAGCAAGAATATTAGAAGAACTAAAAATTTACTGGAGATTATGAATACTAGATATAAATTTCAGAAAAGTAGCAACTTGAGACATCTAACATTTAAACTGAGTCATTCTAATTAGATAAATATAATTTAAATTGCAAAATATGTGTCTATAAACATAGTAACTATATTATTAAATATTTTCTTATAAATGAATTCATTTATAATTCTACCACCAGGTGTTTTGCTCACAATGATACAATAATGGTTTTGTATTGTATTTAAAATCCTGAAAATGATTCATATGTATGTATGTAATGGATATCTTGGTAAATATATTTATAATATGAGTCAACATTGACTTCATCTGAGAAATAAATTCCAATAAAACAATGGCATAGCTAGTGTGGAAATGTTGCTTCTAGAATATAATTAAAGATCTTAATGTGGATGTATATTTAATCTACTGTGCATATACTGAGAAATGTAAATACAGAATTTACCATATGGACATGTGCATAAATGGATGTACGTATATACATCACAGTAAAATAACTCTCTTCATAAACTAGACTATATGGTAATTCCAGGAAGTTCCTACTTAGGACCTTCTGCACATAAACATACACATATGCATAGGCATGCACACCTCTAATGAAAGACAAATATGTCAAAAGGGCACAGAAGTAACGAGAAAAAAATCTTAGGTTTTAAGCTGGACTAACCTACAAAATAATAAACATTAGATTATAAGATGAATAAAAAGAAGTTCTCCATAAATTTATATTGAAGTAAATAAATAGTTTAGTAAAAATAGGAGAAAAAAGAAAAAATTTCCTTATGGAATAATTAAAATTTATGAAAAGGTAATAGGAATTGAAATTACCATTAAGATTATGTCAGTAGTTATTACTACAAGCAAGATACACTATTGGATATGCAAATGTGAAGGCTTAAGTATAGTGAAGTTGTTTAGACACCCTCTTCCTCCGTTTTGTAAGAACTCGGCTTGTTTTTAACATATTTAAAAGTTTATTGAAATTTCCATCAAAAAGATACCCTTAATATTCCTGTCCTAAAATGTAGTATGGTTATATGACTGAATTCTAACTATAAAAGAGGAAATATTATCTTCTCACTGGAAAACAAATGAGCTAATGATACATTAAGGGACAGAGCAGAACATTGCCAGTAATATGCCTTCTTAATCCCATACATTTAATAGTATGTACACAGAAGAGCATTTATTGATGTGGTGTGTTGTCAGAAAATTCATATTCTCATTCTTATTATTAGAAAATGTCAGAACTAAATTGAGTAATTGTTTATTAAAGTAATAAGAAGGTATATTGAAGTTTTCAAATACATACAAATTAATTTATACAAGGAAGACAGTGGACAGTGGCATACAGTATTAGACTCATGCACAGGAGACATTAGTAATCATGCCACTGACATTAAAATGAGCTCTGTAGCTTGGGTTTTTAGTTTTGTAGTATACTGATTATTTTTGGTAATTATACCATTGTCATTTGGGAAATTGATGACACCACAGCTGAGAGATAAATGAGAATCAACAGTTTTACATATATTTCTAAGTTATTAAAAACAGAATCATTAAAAAATAAAAGCGTCAAAAAAAGTTGATGAGGAGACAAAAACTAAGTAAAATAATAATCTCTGCAATAAGGGTACAGAAAACACGTGGCAGATTATTCTTTACCTTCAGACCTCAATAATTTGAACTCCCAAAAACATTTAGTAACATTTACTATTACACTAATTCCATTATTTCAATGGAAAGAAACACATTCAGAATCATTTCCTTCTTATGTATTAAAATTGTACTGTGTATTCTGTATAATTAAGATTAAAAACTGTTCCAAATTTGATGTAATCCAAAAATATGTTTTACATAAAAATACTTAAAGATACAGTATTAGAGCTTTCCTAGAAGTATTAATTAGGATAGACACAGATTGCTTACAATTGTCTATTCAAAATAGGTAAGAAAAACATAAGAATTTGTATTCTACATACACTGATTAAAAATGTATATCTCCTTTTTTCTTTAATAATATTCCTTTAAAGAAAAAATCATTTATTTTATACTTTAAAATGCCACCAAGAATAGATTTCTCCTGGAAAATTTATTTGTGGCCACATTATTTATAAGAGAAGATAATGAAAAAATATTTCTAAAACAGAGCTGTTATTGTATTAATGAAATTATTATCATACTTGGCATGATTTTACAATGGACAGTAAATTACCGTGTAAATTAATTTTAAGCTTACATTACTTGTTTATTCCTTTTTGAGCAACCAAGTGAATTACAAAGAAATAGATATGTACAATAAATTTTTTAAATTTCACATTCATGGGTAGGAAAGGGTAAATGGTTACCATAATATATGTGTTCATATATAGTTGAAAAAAGCTATTGTCAATATATAAGTGAAATATGTGTCAAAATCCTGAGTCACAGAAATAGTAATACATGCTATACTTTTTATATGAAAACTTTTATTAATCTTTAACAATTATTCAGATCCAACTAGATTAAAGGAAATGTTTAAAGATTATATTGAAATAATACATAATTTATATATAACCTCCATTTGTCTCCAGCTAGCTAGAAATCATACCTTATTCTCCACAGCAGTTTATGTTGTGACCAAGCACCAGAGACATGGCTGCTTTGCTACGTCACTGTTATTAGGCCTTCAGACTGCATACTGTAGGAAATCATAGCATATTTTATAATAGTGAGCAAATGATAAATAATTTGAACTAATATACACCTTGTGCATGGCAGATAAAGATGTTAATGTAATTGCAAAGCAATTTACAGAAAAAATGATCAAGTATAATTTATACATAATTTGACCAACAGTTTAATTTTATATAAGTTGATCTTTATGGTATGAATACACTAGTGATAATAAATTCTAGAAAATTCATCAAAGAGCTACTTGGATGCTAGACTGTATTGATGATCAAAAGCATTGGCATTGATATTTGAATATTCATTAATTTTGGATAAAATCATTTATAGTTTTAACTGTAACACTATTCCCTTGATTATATATTTCAAATCATTTCATATGAAAATCAATATTACAATACACTTTTAAAACTATTTTTCTATACCTTTCTCTATATAATTTTATTACCCAGTAATTTCCATAAATTATATGATAGTATTGTAAATGTCTGCTATAATGGAATTTAGAATTTCAATATGAATTATAACAATGAAGAACTTTACTATATGAATGTCACTAACATCTCTACTTTAAGATTGAATAAAATATTAAATGAAAATCAGATTCTAATATTACCTTAAAATCACAACTGAATATGAGCAGTAAGAAAGGGGAAACATATGAATCACATGGATTACTGCAGGATCAAATAACAGTGGCAAAGAAAGTGGGTGGCAATTTTTTCATTCCTTTAGTAGTCGGTTACCAAGGAAACAAAGACTAAACGATTGCACAAGTGACCCTATGCCTGTGGATTTAAATTGATGAAATTATATAGGACTACCATCTATGCAGATTAAGAAAAGTAATTGTTAGTATGACTGTTTATTATGCAAATTGAAAAGTTTAAAATACTTATTTTACTTTCCAAGAGTTTAAAAAATGAAATATTAAAATCATCTACATTATTAAACGTTTGTTTTGCCAAATCATAAGATTGAAATGTAACCAGTCTACCAGTATTCTTAATAACCACTTTTCCTGAAATCACTTCTATATAGGAAGCTATTCGCTGGCTCAATTCTGGCTCCTAACAGAGGAGCTAAACCTGATTCCAACAGATGTCCAGATGGTATCTGTAGGATATCATTTTAACTAGGAGCAAAGAGTTTATTAAATGGCCTCTATCTGCTGGACTTCCAGCAGAAGTAATCCTGTACAATCAACTGTAGAGTGTCTTCATGGAGTTTAACAAATACATCTCTGTCATAAATTCAGAACATACAAGAGCCTGGTGATACATTACCTGTGATCATTATAATGGCCCTCTGTGAAAATATCAAGTCCTAACCAGAAAGATAAAAGCATTTGCCTCCTCTTGAGAAAACAACCTTGGCAATTCTTGTAGCAATTTAAAAAACATGACTTTCCATATAGATTTGTCTATTTATAAGGGGATTGTTTTTTGCTACAAGACCACATTTTCTGGCTTGTTTCTATTTCATAACACACTTGTTCCATTATGAGATAACTGAATAAAATTTTGGGAACTAATATTGAAATAAAAAAAATTAAATTAGGAAATGGTTTTCAATAGTGGATATGGAGTCTTTGAAAGTGTCTTACTTATTCACTATCAATAATAACATTAAATATATTGTTTCAGATTTTTATAAAAAACATAACAGTAATGAGCTTATAACAAATTTATATAATGTAAATTTTAATTATATAAAATTTAAAAACACATTTTGTAATCATTATGTTATATGAATAATTTTATGCTGTTATCAATTAATATTTGACATGATGATTCTTAAACTTGTACATTTTACTATATGATATATTAAGACAATATACATAGTCAGTATCTATGTCATATATATAATGAATGTACTGAAATTTTTGTGACAGAATTGGTCAAAAAGCAAATGTCATATAATGAAACTTTGTGATAGAATGTTTTTCTGCTATTCATGAGGCCTTATGTTCAATTCCCAGAACCACAAATAAATACATAAGTTAGTTAATTAAATATAAGTTTGGTTTTGGAAATTTTATCATTTCAGAGATAATGTCACTCAATTAAAATGTACTTTCTTTTCCCTTGAGTTAAAAAATGATTTGGACATTTTTAGTAAAACACACACACACACACACACACACACACACACACACACACACACACA
>OU015747.1:100634911-100665083 GCA_907169655.1 Acomys percivali
ACACACACACACACACACACACACACACACACACACACACACACACACACAGGTTCTGTTTCTTCTATTAACCCATTACAATAAAATAATACCTACATGATTTAGTAGATTAACCCTTGTCCTTGACAACCAGTTAAAATCCTGTCTATGTTCACCACTGGAAGTTTGGTTTATTCTTTTCCATTCCATGCACTTTTCTCTATTTTGCTGAGTATAATATCAATTTCTGGTTATTTTTTAAACAATTTCTGTAAAAAGTATCAGTCTTCTCTCACGTATTCATCTATTTAATTTTGAAAGTGAACAGTAATTGTACTATGCTTGTATTATAAACCATGACCACATTGTCATTTCTTTTGTTGTTCAAATTTTTCAGTGTTATCTACCGTAAGCACCTTTAACCAGAGACTTTGTCTCTCTGATGTAAGCTTAAGGTTCCAGGTCAATCCTCCATTAAATTCCAGGTTCTTTTCTGTTAATTTTATACATGATTTCCCTAAATCATAAATTTAGCTAATTCTTCATAAAGCATTATGTTTTTCGTACTAATTTGGGAACACAGGTTCTTATAAATTTTAGATTTTTATTTATTATACTTTTACTTTTGTATCTGTATGTTCAGGTTTCTACTTCACTTGTGTATCCCATGTGTGTAAGTATTCTTGGAGTTCAGAAAAGCACAACGGTTATTCTGTAACTAGATTTGCTACAGGTAGTTGTGCTGCTGTTTTGGATGTTAGTATCTGAACTGAGGTCTTTTAGAAGAGCAACAGAAGCTTTTAACCTATGAGTCGTTTGACCAGCAACCTTTAAAAAGTTTGCTTTGAATTTATTATTCAAGAAGATGTTTATGTTGACCTGGTCATATGTACACAGACACTTGGTTAAGTCAGCTGAGATGACATTTTTGTGTGCTTTCATTACCAGTCTACATACTTTTCTTTTTTTGTTCATTGAATTCTAAAGAAGTTCAAAATAGATTTCAACACAGAGAGAGAATATCCCTGTGTTCTGACTCAGTCAGCTTGAGTTGCTATAACAAAACAGTGTAGATCTTGTATTTCAAATAACATATATGCATTCCTAACAGTTCAGCATGCTGAAATATCTAAAATCAACAGTGTTTAATGAGCACCCTATATTTTGTTTTAAAAAACCATGTGTATGTGTGTGTTCATGTGTTCTGTGTGTGTGTGTGTGTATCTGTGTGTGTGTGATAGAGAGAATTGTGTCTTCTTTTGAAAAAGTGTTTTAGTTGAAATAAAATTATGTATACATTGTGTAAGTGTAGATAATAATAATTAAAAAATAATAGGCCATGAATTTTCGATGGAATTGGAGGAAGAGAAGAAGGATGAAATTATTTATAACTGAATTTTAATTTTAAAAAGTAAAAATGTAGTTAGGGATATAGTCAATTCTTCTTTTAGCATGTACTTACAATTACAAAAGAAAAAATCATAAAATTAACACAGAATAAAAAACAAAACAGCACTATTAAATGCCCAAAGAATTATAAAAAATAAAAGAAGAATGAATGTTTTGTACTCTCAGATTGAAACTCTATTACAAACATAAAATGACCAAAACTATGATACTGGCATAAGAAGATATATACAGAACAATAGGTTAGAATGAAAAACTTAAAGTCATGGTTTTGTGGTTAAAAAATAGAAGAAGTATTCCCTAAATTGTTTTATGAGGACAATATTCTTCTAATACCAAACCAGATAAAGACTAAGCAAAATATAAAACTACACGCCAATAACCCCAATGAACATAGATGTAAAAATCCTCAATAAAATATGTGGAAGCTGAATAGAGCTATATGGCAAAAATATCATCCATTATGACCTAGTTGGTTTTATCCAATGGATGCATGGATGTTTTGATATGTATATAAGTCAATGCATATGACATCATACAAATATCTTAATAACAAAATTATGTAATATCACTAGATGCAGAAAAAATTGACAAAAACCACATGTGTCTTTATGTATCCTTTGAGAGTATGTGTGTAGGCAACATATCTCAGTATAATAAAGGCTATATATGACAAAACCATAGCCAACATCATTCTTAATGGAGAGAACGTTAAGCAAACCCAGCTCGAGAAATACAACAAGAGAATGGAATTCAAGTGACATACATAAGAAGAGTAGTAGCAAGTCTCAAATATTAAATCAGACTTCATACCTGGAGAATATCCAATTGATTAGGTTATATGGGTTCATATGCACGTGCATGTATATATGTATGTGTGTTTATATATATATATATATATATGTGTGTGTGTGTGTGTGTGTGTGTGTGTGTGTGTATGTGTTTATGCTTTTATCAGTGTGAAGTTACCATTTTGAATATTTTATATAGGTAGTCTCATAGTGTTAAATTTATGTATTTGTTGCATAATAAATCTCAATAATTTATTTTCTTAAAGATTTTAATTGGGGGCTAAAGAGATGACACTGTTAAGAATAATGTTCTTGCAAAGGACCGAGTTCAGTTCTCAGTCCCTATATCTGGTAACTCACAACCACGAATAACTCCAGCTGAAGCAGATCTGACACCCTTTATTTCTGTTTTGGCAGAAAATTTCACATGCATGTAAACATGCCACATACAACTACATAATTAAAATAATAGCAACAATAACAACAACAAAAACAACAGCACTGCTGACAGAGAGAGTTACGTTGAGAATGCGTATTATTTTTGCAGAGGCCCCGAGTTTTGTTCTCAGCACCTACATGGCAGTTCATCTTATTCAGGTTATGTATGTTTGATGCTAATGCGTAGAAAAGCAATCTCTTTCAGAATTCTCATCAGGTTAACTCTCAAATCTTTATCTTTAGATTAGCCTGCTCACAGATTTGTCAGTGCTCCTTTACTTGAACTTTTCTCATGTTTTTCTCAATTTTATTTCCATTGATTTCTACTGTGTTTTGAAGTTTCTATTAATCTCTTTACTTTATGATTATATTACTTCCTGGTTCTTGTCTCCATAGTTTCCTCAGGTGAAGCTTAACTAGTTTCAGTGCTCTGGTGCCTCACATTGGACCACGCCCCCTGGCGGGGGAGACCTGGTGGAGAGTGGGATATGACTTTCTCATGTACTCTGGTGCCTCACATTTGACTATGTCCCCTGGCGGGGGAGACCTAGTGGCACTCAGAGGAAGGACAGCAGGTCACTGAGAAGAGACTTGATACCCTATGAGCATATACAGGGGGAGGTAATCCCTCTGAGGAACAGTCATAGGGGAGGGGAATAAGGGGAAAATGGGAGGGAGGGGAGAATGGGAGGATTCAAGGGATGGGATAACCATAGAGATGTAACAAGAATAAATTAATAAAATTTTTAAAAAATTAATAAAATAAAATAAAATAAAATAAAATAAAATAAAATAAAAAGAACTTCCCTACTTTCTACTCTCTGTCATTAATACCAGGCATTTAACTCCCTGCATTGTTTTCTTTACAACTTACACATTTTGCAATATTTTACCTTTATCTTAACTCATTTCAAGATAACAATGTTTATGAACTTAGATGAGCTTATATCTTCATGAAGGGAAAACATGGAAAATTCAAAATGCATTTAATATACTGATCTAGAACTTTAAGGTGGAGCACTAGCTAGTGCAGTCCTGAGGGCTTGGCTGAAAAGGAGCTCTAACTTTCTGCTGTTACTGCTCATATATCACTGACCTAAATTTGGCTATCATACAGTATCTTCTCTTGGAAAAAAGTTGATTCAAAATAAAAATTTAGTTTGTTAGCTGCTGAATTTTTAATATTGTAAAACCATGATGAAGTGGAAAAATGGGGTCAAAATATACCAATTTGGGTGAAATCTGTTTTGAAAATTTCACAAAGTCAAGGGCACCAGGAGGTAATGGCCTACAAAATCAATTGTGCAGATCTCATAGAGGCTCACAGAACTGAAGCAGCAAGCATGCAGCCTGCATGGTTTTGTGCTTTTCCCTCTGAATACATGTTATGGTTATTTAGCTTGAGAGTGTTTTTGGACTCATAAAAGTGGGAGTGGGGTTGTCTCTTATTCTTTGGCTTACCCTATTGGGTTGTCTTGCCCAGCCTTTATATGAGGGTGTATACCTAGTCTTATTGTATCTTTATATGCTGTGTTTGGGTGATATTCATAGGAGGCCTGTTCTTTTCTGAAGGGAAATGAAGGAGGAATAGATCTGGAGGAGAAGGGAGGTGGGAATGGGGAATTGGGAGGAAGGTAGAGAAAGGAGGCTATGAGAGAAGAATAAAGAAAATGTTTAAAAATGAATTCTTGGTGACATGTGTTATTAATAAATATAAATCTTAGTACTTTAACATTTGGTAATATGTTTGAAGCAATCACCCTGTTGTTTTTTATTTAGATTTTAATTTAATCGTGATGTAAATGATTTATTTTTAAAAAAACTATGGATTTCTGTTATAAGAGACAGAGTGGAAGGACTGTAAGGTGGGGACAACCTTCTGCCAAGGAAAAGTATTGTTGCCATCCAAAGAAGGTTCAAGTGATGAAAATTAATAAGCACAAAATTTAAGCAAAAAAAATATTTACCTAAACAAGCTTGTATAAATCTGTAAATAATCTGATATGAAGTGAAGTTGTGAGCACTAGGGCAGACAAGATAGTACTGCATCCTAATGTCATTGTATACACAAAAGAGTTAATTAAAGATGGATTATTATATGCTAGCTCTTGAACAGAATATTTCACACTTCAGGGTCAAAAATATGACAAACTAAAATTTTGGTTAATAAGATTTTATTCTCATTGAACAGAAAAACATTAACCTGGAAAAAATTTTTGAATCAGGAATAGAAATTTGAGTGAACTTTGTCTGGATTCCACACATATAATCAAGTAATATCCTTTCTTGTAAAAGTCTCTTGGGGAAGGACATGTGATTGTCAAGAATCTGTTTTATAACAAAGGGTCAGCAGAGGAATCTTTATATGACATAGTTTTTGAGTTGCACAATGCTTAGGAAGGCTCAGCATTACCTACTTGCACATAATTCTATCAAGTACGTCTTGTGGCCTGGAATGCTGTCCAAATTTCATTTCCACTTTAGAAGAACATGCTTGTGGTAGAACATACATGTGGTATTGTGTAAAATTCAACTTTATTAATAATGTCTTTCCAGTCAATCAAATTGGATTGAATTCAGTGATTACACGATTTCAATTAAAGTATGTAAAACATGCACTTTAAATAATATTAATACATAAATTATTATATTTTCTAGATACCTATCTACCAGAAAATATATTTTGTATTTGTTGCTTATTTACGTTTCTTTTTTATCTATCTTTAGCTTCAAAGGGGCAATTTTTAAAATTTTATTAATCTCTTATCTTAGAATCTCAATAATGTATTTTTAAATTTAATAGCTATCTTGCAATTTGAGATCAACCTTTATGACTAATTAGTGTCTATTCTTCATAGAACTGAGTCTCTATTGGTAGTCATATCACCATTGCAGTATGTTAAGTTCTGCCTCCAGGGCTTTCTCCTGCTGTTTCTCTTCCTTTCATTATCTATATATTATCTTTTTCTAATACATTATTATTATAATTTAAAAACAATGAATCACATGAGACTTTGTTACTTTTTACTTTATAGTTTCTCATTAACATTCATTTATATGTTTCTTCTTTTTATCTACTATATAATTCTCCTTATAAAGGCATATTGTGCAGTGGTGCTATTTCTTCCTAATTAAAACATTCTCTTCTGGAGAGAGGAAGGAGACTCATAAAATTCTGTAAAACTTACAAGACTCAAGATGTTCACTTGTATCATAGACTATCAGCCCTTTCTCAGATTACACAAGCAATCAACAGTTTAAGGCAGAGAGGCAGTTTTTTAGTAGATCTTCCTGATGTCATGCAGTAAACTATAGTGGGATAGCCCTTATAAGTTGTGGTCCTCGCTGGAGGGGGCTTTACAGTATTACAGCTGCCTTGCATTCACTCATCCTTCCATAAGTAATGTCTGATTATAGCTTCCAGTAGTAAACCATTAGACTTAGTGGTGCAAAAAACAAGATTTGAATAGAATCAACTCTTAGACTTTCCATTGGTGCTCTCTCTGTAGTTGCTACACATTTGGTAATATCTCCCTGGGAAAAATAATTCAGTACAATTATAACCATTATTGAGATTGACAGAACTAAAGTTAAGTTATAAAATAATGCTTTTATGAATCCTGAAAGGAATAATATGATAAGTATCTGAGACTGAACTGTTGGTAGATGAAACACGTACAGGCACAATCTTGATAAGGATTCTTTTCCTAATGGAATATTCCAAGTATGTTTTATAAGGCAGAGGTCCCTAGTGGAATAGAATATAAAAAGGAATGTATTAGATTGTCATTTCAATACAGATGCAGAACAATAGTTGTCTCATACCCAAGAGTTGTCCACAGGCCAACCTGATGTTGAAAATCTCCCATTGAAGTTCTGTTCCTGTGTAGTTGTAGGTTGTGTCAAACTAAGAACATTTATCATCCCAGAAGTCATGTCTTCTCATTATGCTCTAAGTTTTATACCTTTTACTGAAGGTGATAGGACATATCACCAAGATTGAGTTTATAGAGTGGAAGCAAACTTTGAGAAGAGTGCCAGGATAGTTGACTTATACTTGGGTTAAAGGTGGCACAAATATTTTATGAATGAGGTCAGGCATATAGGGACTGGTCCAATAATAAATTTTAGGGATGAAAATATATGATTCCCTAAATGTAACACAAATGGAAGAGAATTGGAATCAGGCTTTGATATCAGATGTATAATCTTGAATATGGACAATAAGAGAGGAAACTGGTGCTTAGCTGTCTTTCCCAAAAGATTTAGCCCATGTTAGTAAAAGAATACCACTAGAAAAATTTAATCATCAATACCCTCCATATTAGCATATACTAGCATTCAAGGCATAAAATAATAAAAGGATGGTTAACCCCAAATCAGAATTTTACAGTAAGTCTCTACTTTTGATGATATAGAAGATTTAGTCTCTTCCAGGTCAACAATGGATCAGGCTGTGATTGAACTGGAACGAATCCTGACTGAATTTTGTATTGCCCACATTTTCAGGCTGCCAGGAAAGAATTGTCACTGACATTCTTCCTCATTGATGAACTCTGTGTGCCACAAAACCAACGTGCCCAGCAAGAAGAGTCTCTGTGTCATTACTACAATACTTGTAATATTTTTATATTTATATATGTATAACATGTAATTATATATACTATTATAAAATATAATTGAACTTTTATGCTAATTCTCATTAATACACCGTGATTATTCTTAATATTGTATTTACCAGGAAATTCTTATTTTTGCAGAATCCTACATTCTGTCTCTGGTGATTCAAATTTTGTCTGGGCATATTTGCCTGTGAAGGTCTGCATCTACTACCAGTCTGTCCTGAATTTAGAGTTCTTTGAAGTCTTAACCACTTCAATTTTCTAATGGATCAAATAAAAGATTTGATTTTGATCTGTTCAACTTTTCTTCAATCATAAAGTTGTGCTGATGGTATCTACGCTCTTTAAGCAATTTTGCATTGGTATAAAAGGAATCTGAAATGGGCTTTTTTTCATCTGGAATTGGATAATATGGTTCTATTATATCATTATGAACCATTACCTGAAGTTAGTTAAATTGCTATATATGCTCAAGACTTTAAGCAGCACATGCAAATTGAGAGTTCTCTTAATCCACTCAAATTTTGCAATTTTCTATAAAGACTCACAGAATTCTTTGAAACATTATTCTCTTGGACATTTTTTCAAGACAGAAAGAATGCAATTAAAATTGTGCAAAGGAATAAAGGCATATGTCTTTGTTAGGGTTACTATTATCATGATGGAACATCATGACCAGAAGCATCTTGGGGGAAGAAATGGTATATATGGCTTACCTATCCTAAATCATAGTCCATTGAAAGAAGCCAAGCTTAACCTCAAACTGGGCAGTAACCTGGAGTCAAGTGATGATGCAGAGACCATGGAGAAATGCTGCTACTGCCTTGCTCCTCATGGATTGTTCAGTATGATTTCTTCTAGAACCCAGACCACCAGCCCAATGGTTACCCACCCACAGTAGGATGGAACCTATTCTAGCCATCACTAATTTAAAAAATGGATATAGGCTTTGCTGCCTACAACTTGATCTTATTACATTGTCTCAAGTGGGTACTCCTTTAGTTGATTCCTTTTGCCTGTATAAAATAGACATAAAACTACCCAGGAGAACAAGGAGAAGTATCTATTAGGGAGCCACACATGAAGCTCAGGAAAAGAACAATAATTCTTTTAGATTTGATGTGCATCAACACACACAGAGTACTACACACAAAAGGAACATATTGAAAATTTCAAAACCTGTGATATTATTGAGATTTTGCTATATACACATGATTATTTGATTAAATTTCTTCATGGTTAAAACATTGTTTTTAGATTAGGTAACAGCTTTGCCATAGTATCTTTAGGTTTTGCTTTTTTTTTTCCTTCATGAAGAAAATAATTCTGGGATAAAACACAAGCAGTTTAAGCTGAAGTATATTTAGCAAGCACAGATAATACATTCCAGACAGAGATTAAAATGTGCTGACCACAAGAGTGGATGGCAGTCTATTGGATTCTATGCTCTGAACATTACAGAACCGTTATGAATATTTATGAATTGAGGCATATTTATGAAGTAACATGGCATAGCATAAATCTGTAATTTTCATTGGTGTCCTTATACACTTGTAGTCTCTTTTTATTCAATTATTCTCTTGCCAAATGGTGGAATGTCAGTACATGAGAGGAATGCAGAAGTGTCTCCATCCAGCCACATAGCTACTGGAACCAGAAGACTAGAATAGATTTCTAGAGTTGCTCTGAGGCCAATTAGAGCAATTCCAAAAAGCTGGGAGAAGCCAGTTTGAATCAGTCAGTTTGCAGAGGAGTTTGAGCCAGAACAGCTGAGATGAACCAGCCAGAGTCCAGGAGGAAGAACTAGATAGGTGGACTTATTCATCAGTAAATCTCAGAGACTGAGGCTATTTTAGATCTAATTAGTTTGTATGGAGCCTAGAAGCTTCTAGGACTGGGCCTGGGTTAGCAGATGGAGGAAGTAAGCCTTGGAGAGGCCAATTACATCAAGTAAATAAAAGTCACATTTACATACGCTGCCCATGTGATTGGTAAAGGAAGCTCATCAGCACTGAACAAAGCAGAGTACATCTGATAGAAATTTTGTGAGGGTACATTCCCCCAGGTACCCTAGATCCCCCCAAAGACTCCAATTGCTTGACTAGTCCAACTCCATGACAGGCTTCGTGTTTCCACTCTGCATAAATAGGCCAAATTTCTAACAATTCCTGGAAAAACCATAGCATATAGACAACTCATGGACAGCTCATAGGCATCGAATCAGCTTACAGGTCAAAATGAACAATTACTATGTTTTTATTACTTTATGGCCTTGGTAAATAACACAGTCGGCTCTAGCCAATCAAATTATAGGCCAACTCCTGAGTAAGAGCAGAAACCTCAATGACTCAAAAAGTCCTCGGGAAGCAAACAAGAAGCCAATACTGAATCCTGTCATATATCCTGACTCTACTCTGACCAACCAATGAAAGACTGTCATGAATCCCTCTGACTGTCTATTAATTAAGCCTGCCTGCTCAATTTGTGGTCACACTTGAGAGGATAGAGGTGATCCCATAATGCTTAAATAAATGCTTTTTGCTTCTGCTTACTGCCTTGGAGTCTTTCTTCAGCAAATCACCCAGACCCTAACAGTTGCAGAGGAAAGGAACCATTTGACAGGACTCTCCACAGAAGAAATTTAGTTCTTATTTTCCCCAGAGGAAGCATCAGTTCTTTGAGTTTGTCTCTAAGCCCAGACACTCAGTAGACTCAGAGCTGCAAGAGACTGGAGCCCAGAGGAAGGAATAACACAGGAGCCTCTGAGATATGAATCACATTTGTGTATATAATTCCACAGGTGATTAAAAACTATGAATTTCATCAAAGTTAGTAAAGATTCAATCTGAATAAAAGAAGCTTATACATGAAAGACACAACTCAAGTAAGAGGCACAGGAAGACAACAACACACATGATACAGTAAGCAGATACCCACACCCCCAGTATGCAGACAGCTCAACAAACCAGGTGGGGAAGACCGATCATCAGACTGGCAGATTAGAAAACATTGATGCTCAAAGACACATTTGCTGAAGATGTGATCAGGATTGCAGTTATGAAGAATCATTGCATCACTAGATGTTCATAAGGACATTTGAACAATTATGGTTTGGAGACTGGTAATTACTTCTGATATAATAGTTAAGCTCTATATAATTTTAACCTTAAACAGAAAGAGGGATGATGTAGAAAAATTCTAATCCAGCAACCTGGAATCACCTCTAAAGACCTTCTAGGTTTGTGTGAACTGGGTACAATGACATATCTTTAATTCCTCTGGCTGGACAACAGATATGTCCTTAGTACACACCTTTAATCCCAAACAACAAAGGTAAAATTAGTTAGAAGAAGGAAGCACCCATGTTTAGAAACAAATATCTAATTGTTGAACAGACAGAACAACAAATCAGAGAAAGACTTGGCAGAACAGGACATGACAACTCAAGAGAACAGAGAGGAAAGGAAGGCAACTTAAGAGAGAGCAGTGAGAAAGGATGAGACAGTTAAACCAAGACAGTTGTACAGAGATAGGTACCAAGACAGAACAAGCCAGATAATGACAAGGATCCAGAAGATTAGAGCAGGCTGCCAAAGTTAGTATGAGGCCAAGCAGATACACTGAGTTAGAAGCTGAGAGAAACTAGTTTGTATAAGTCATCTTGGAGAGGAGTTTGAGCCAAAACAGCTTTGTTGTACCAGCCAGCCAGAGTTCAGAAAGAACAAGAAAGAGTGACCTTTCAGGACTAGGCCTAGGTTGGCAGATGGAGGCACAGGAATGAAGGCTGCACATTCTCAAATGAAATAAACCAAGTGAGCAAGGCAAATATCTTCAGCGTATTACAAAATACACTGAAAGGCTTGCCTTGGAAATTGTCATGCTTGGAAAGAACAGTGGCAGTGCTATGTTGAGCCATGAGCTATAATATGGTCTATAGTCATCGGACAGATTGCCAAGTTTAAAATTAGGAGTAGCATAATACTACAAACAAAACAAACAAAAAGACACAACCCAAAATCTGAAAAACCAAAAATTGATGTTGCAACTGCACAAGAACATGAATGTATAAAATGATAAGATGACTTTGTAAGTTGGGATTCAAAAGAAATGTAAAAACAAAAGTGCTGCAGGCCATGAGGTCACATGCCTATATTCTCAATGCATCAGCTGTAGAAGCAGGAGTATCAAGAATTCAACATCATCAGCAATTGCATAATAAGTGTGAGGACAGTCAACACTGCATGAGACCATGTCTCTAGACATAATTAAAAACAAAATGAAAAAGGTTATTAGAGGTTTAAAGAGCTATTAAACAACATGCTGTGGTGTATATAATCTTAAACAATATATGGAAATGGCATGGCCATGACTAAAGTAACAAAATTATTTTATTGTTTCCTCCTACCCTCAAGCTAGTAGAGGATTCCAGTGTGTATTCAGCTCAGAACGAAGGTGAAATTGAAGGTATGTATGTAACACTGTAGAAATAAATCTCAGAAAGACATAGTTTTGGCTGTATTCTACTCAACTAGACCATGGTGACCGTAAATATCTTAAGGGCATGTAGCTTCTCACCATTTTCAGCTCCTTCCAAAGAACCAGAATTCAGTATAGAAAAAAATATAGAGTGTGCAAAGTGGCTATAATATTAAGAATACTGTCTTTCTATGATTTTAGAAACTGATTGAAATATAACAAGTGTAGGAAAATTTAAAAGCCTCTAGGGTCCTTACTTTTTAGAGACAAGAAATGGGCTTAGTGATATATTCAAATACAAACATGAGCTACTTCTCATTATGTATGGAAGATATCTCAGACACAATCAAATGCAGAGAAAGGAGTGAATTATTATATATCATCCTCAGCAAAACTGGCCTAATCATTTTCCTTTTGGGAACTGGGTGACATGTGATTGATTGTATTCCAAAATAGCTGCTATTTCTGAGTACTGTGTGCTTCCTGCTCTTCTCCTAGGAGAAAGGAACATGACAAGAAATGAGGCATATAAGATGTGCTTCCTTCTGAAGGCTTGAAATCATGAAGACTAGCAAACAGTGGTTTATCCTGTCACCATGTATTTAAAAAAGACCTTAGACATAAGACCTTAGACAAAGAAGATAGAGTAATTGCAAGAAGCTCTGTATTTCATGTTAGGCTTTAGTTTGTATTACTTGTAGATATAAAAGCATTACTTGAGAATGTCCATGGTACAATATGTAGTACCAATTTTTCTGTAAAACCCTGTTAAATGGAGAGGATTTAGAGGGTAGTTTGATCTAAGACAAGAGGCATTGTAATGTATGAGTCTGGGACCCCAAGTAAATTCTTACTCTTTAAATTGTTTATCAAATATCTTCTATCACACTTACAAACTAATGAGTTAAACACATTGCCCCTTAGCTTCTTAAAACAATTGTTATATAAAATTTGGTTGAGGCTTACATGGACTTTCTGATTCAAGGCAGGCAGATATTAGCCACATAATACAGAATAATGATACTACAATACACAGACCTAAAGAAGCTAAATAACAAGGAGGATCCTAGGGAGGATGCTTAATTCAATCAGAATAGACACCAGATGTGATTGAAGAGACGGAACAGGACAGGAACCTAACGTACAGGTCCTCTGAAAGACTCAGCCTAGCAGCGGATCATAGCAGGTGCTGAGACTCACAGTCAAACTTTATGGTGGAATTCCAGGAGGCTTATGAATGTGTCTTTATATATATACAGAACTCAGTAGGCAAGGATAGGTGCATGTTGTTCCAAAACATAGATCATATCATTTTTATATCCAGACACATGTTTTAATTTCTGCTTGGTCAGATGTTGGGTCATTATTTATAAGCCATTACAGAGCAAACTTATCTTTTACAATAACTTTTCCTCGTGAACCCTATAACCCAACTTTTAAGAATATCGAAGTGTCAAAGACATAGTTTGTCAAAACATGACAGCCTGTTATTTGTTGACTCTGTTTCTTTTTTTAATATTTTATTAATTTATTCATATTACACCTCAATGTTTATCCCATCCCTTGTATCCTCCCATTCCTCCTTCCTCCCATTTCCCTCTTCCTCTCTCCCCTATGACTGTGACTAAGAGAGACTTCCTTGCCCTTTATATGCTCATAGATATCAAGTCTCTTCTTGGTAGCCTGCTATCCTTCCTCTGAGTGCTACCAGGTCTCCACATTCAGGGGATGTGGTCAAATATGGGGCACCAGAGTTCATGTGAAAGTCAGACCCCACTCTCCACTCATCTGTGAAGAATGTCCTGTCCATTGGCTACATCTGGGTAGGGGTTTGAAATTTACTGCACATATTGTCCTTAGCTGATGCCATAGTTTGAACAGGACCCCTGGGCCCAAATCTGCCTATCATATTATTCTTCTTGTAGGTTTCTAGGACCCTCTGGATCCTTCTACTTTGCTATTCTCCCATGCTTCTCTCATCTAGAGTCCCAATAGGAAGTCCTCCCCTCTGTCCCAGTTTCCTGATAAGTGAAGACTTTCATGCGACGTGCCCCTTGGATTAGTGTGCAGATATAAATGAGTATATACCATTTGACTCTTTCTGATTCTGGGTTAACTCACTTATTATGATCATTTCTATCTCAATCCATTTGTCCACAATTTTGGAAATTCCTTGTTTTTAATAGCTGAATAGTATCCCATTGGGTAAATGTACCACAGTTTCTATATCCATTCTTCTACTGAGGGACACTTACGCTGTTTCCATGATCTGGCTAATATGAATAAGGCTGCTATGAACATGGTTAAGCAAATTTTCTTGTTGTGTGCTGGAGCATCTTCTAGGTATATTCCAAGGATTGGAATAGCTGGGTCTTGAGGAAACTCTATTCCTAGTTTTCTGAGATAGCGCCAGATAGATTTCCAAAGTGGCTGTACTAGGTTTGCATTCCCACCAGCAATGAAAGAGTGTTCCTCTCTCTCCACATCCTTGCCAGCATTTAGTGTCGCTTGAATTTTTGATCTTAGCCATTCTGATGGGTGTAAGATGGAATATCAGAGTTGTTTTGATTTGCATTTCCCTAATGACTAAGGAGGTTGAGCATTTCTTCAAGTGTTTCTCAGCCATTTGATATTCCTCTGTTGAGAATTCTCTGTTTAGTTCCGATCCTCATTTCTTAATTGGGTTATTTGGTTTGGTGGTGTTTAATTTGTTGGGTTCTGTTTCTTAACAATTAAACTGTATTATATAACCCAACTAGCTTATACAAAAGGGAAACAAGAGTGAACCTTCTGGTATCCATTCCATAGGATGGGTCCCTAGGTGTCTCTGGCCTGCATGCTGGTCAGGCCTATTCGCTGATCCTTTTCCCAATTCACTTGCACACAAGCCGGGTCTGAACCTGTTGTTCCCTCTGTCCTCTCTGCCTGCCTGTCTATCACATGCAAGGGGTGGTCTACCTCTCCCATTGAGGGTCAATTAGAAACATAATAGTCCAGGTGGAGTCCCCAGGTCGGCTTCCTGAATTCCAGGCCCTGAGTGGCTCCAACCAGTCTATCTCAAGGTTAATCCCAGGAAGTATCTGTGGCGTGTCCTAGGGCAAAGCCCGCCAAGACTGCTTTCACCTGTGACAAAGTTTACAGTCCTTCTCACAGTTCTCAGGTTGGTACTTCTTGGATTTGAAAGGCAATAGACAGAAAGAAAATATCCAAGCCAGCCTGGGCAGATTGTTATATCCCAAGCAGTATATTATCATTTTTTAATAGTTAGTGTGGGAAGCCACAGTATTCTACTGTGTGCCTCGCTTCAAGATGGCACCTGGCATGTAGCCAGCTTTGCCTCAAAAGTAGTAAACAAGTCCTTATTAGGGCATGGCCCTCTGCCTGCAATAGTTCCGCTTTCAAGAGCCAATAGAGTACGGAGACGTGGCGTTGCTTGATTGGATGCTTGGATGTCTATAAAAGGGTATGAGGGGAGTGGTTCAGGGGAGAAGACCGCAAGAAGAGCCTGAATAAACTGCTTGAGAGAAGAACCGGGTGCCGCATCTTCCTTGCTGGTCAAGTGGGACGCGACAAGTTAGAGTGCAAATTATTGCTCCGCCCAAGAAAATTCTTCCGATCACAGTTGCTGCAGTTATTATTCAATTTCTGCCATAATACAGTGTTTTTATTTTATATATTTGTAGAATTATTCATGTATCTAATATTGGTACTCTTTGTTCCTTGGTCATATGACACCATAGTGGTCCTGTATTAGTTAACGTTTTCTAAGAAAGGTAGGTCTTAATATTTTATTCTTTTATCATTTATCCACACCATTCTTTGTCCATCAATATAAGGAAAAGGGGTTTAATTTGATCTTCTGACAAATTCTCTAGCTAACTGCTGCATATTGTTTACCTTTATAAATTTACTTTGTTTTGACTATCTTGTTCCTGAGTAAGGAACAACCAGGGGCAGATGTGGCAAAGAGTAATTTTGAGTCAGTGTCTCTTTTTTTATTATTATTAATTTATTCTTGTTACATCTCAGTGATTATCCCATCCCTTGTATCCTCCCATTCTTTCCTCCCTTCCATTTTCCCCTTATTCCCTCCCCTATGACTGTTCCTGAGGGGGACTTCCTCCCCCTGTATATGCTCATAGGGTATATAGTCTCTTCTTGGTAGCCTGCTATCCTTCCTCTGAGTGCCACCAGGTCTCCACTTCCAGGGGACATGGTCAAATGTGAGGCATCAGAGTACGTGAGAAAGTCATATCCCACTCTCCCCTTAAGTGTGGAGAATGTCCTGTCCATTGGCTAGAGAGTCAGTGTCTATTAAGGAGATGTCTTAATTATTTGACTCACAATCCCAAGCGCATAATGAAGACCTTCAAGTTGGACTAGATAAGTATATCTCCCTAAAATAAGAGGGATAGTATGGTCAGGATATTCCTAGGAAAGCTTAGAAGCAATGTTTCTGGGAGCGGAGATAAATGATTCATAGGAGAAATTTAGTCAATCCAATATCCGCAAGTTGTTCAAATAATGAAAAGTTCTCAAGCATGCAACACACAGAGACGGAAAAGTGGGAGACCATACCCCAGTGATTGCATTGCTCAGTTCAGTTTTTCTGGAGCCTTGTCAAACAGCTGTGCTAGCCTTATGACTTTCACCATTCCCATTAGGTATGCCTGTGGCAAATGACCATGCACAGTGAAGACCTCTGCTCAGGTGAAGTAGATAGGCAGCACTGTTTCCTTTTGGGTGACATAATATAGTGAATAGGGGCTACTTCAGACATGGACTCTGATGCCCACTCCTTGATAACGTCCCCCTGACAGGGCAGCCTTGCCAGGTCACAGAAGAAGAGGATGAAGGCAGTCCAGATGAGACTTAATAGGCTGACGTCAGATGATAGCAAGGAGTGTTTCCACTTTCTGAGGACTAGGGGAAGGGGGGAGAGGGGCTGAGGGAGTGAGGGTGGGACCTGGAGGTGACAAAAGAGTGGGCTACAATCAGGATGTAAAGTGAACAAATTAAAAATAAAATAATATAAAATAAAAAGTTGTTGATCAGTTTCAAATACTCAAGGATCTACTAAAGGTGAATTTAACTACAAGCCTAAATACAGGATTGCTGAAAGGAATCAAATCTTTATTCCCTCAATGTCCTGTCATATATACTTTCTATATGGCAACCAAACAACAGATATTTTCTTCAGATCTGGCTAGTGAAAGAGCCAATTATGACAATAAAGTAGAATCTGTAGCTTTCTTTTTTACATTTTAATTTCAGGTCTATTATTATCCACTCATTAAAAATGAGTTTCTAGGACTACACAAGACATAGATACCAAAAGACACTATCTAATTATCTTCTATCATCTATCTATCTATCTATCTATCTATCTATCTATCTATCTATCTATCTATCATCTATCATCTATCTATCAGTCTACTATATATATTTATATATATATTCTTAGATCTATCTTAGATTGATCTATCTATCTATCTATCTATATCTATCTATCTATCTACCCATCTACCTATTATCATGTATAATATATCTAGCTACATATGCATTTATCTACCCATTTTAGCTTATCTTCATGGACAGATAAAGATAGAAGTGCTGAGGTCAACTTTTTTTTCATGATCAAGTACTTTTAAAATATCTCATTGTATCTGGTGCTGTGCGTTAGAATTCACAGATCTAATCTAGGTCCGGTCCCATTGATCACTGTGCTCTCTTTCGCCTCATATTCTATGTATAACTGGTGGAATAAGAGGTCTTTACTATCTACTTGCATTCACTGTTCATTTATCTCTCACTTACTGCTACCTGTCAATCAGATCAATCAGTTAACATTGTGTCACCTTACTTGATTTTCTTATTCATTTCAATGGCAGCATATAATCACATTCAAATTTATACAGTTTTAGAACTTTGATGAATGTTAATTGAGAATATTAAATACTATTCTTTTATGGTGAACAGTATTTTAAAATATTACTTTGGGTAAGTCAGAACTATTTTTTTCTAAACTGAAATTCCTTTCCTTCTGACCATGGTTTGAAATAAAATAAAGGGTAATAACAAATGAAAATTCCAATATTTTTCTGTGATATGTTCATATTATGCTATTTAAAATACTAAACTGTTTTCATACACTTCACATGTCACTTATTAATTGCAGATATACTGACAAGATCATTCACTCATGTTAACCTGTAAAGCTCTTTTCGCTTTATCCAATTTCATATTCTTAATCTTGTAATCATTGTTATTCAGAATCACATCTATGTTGCTCTTTTTTGATCTAGGTAATTCTTATTCTCATGCATAATTAGTCATATATCTACATAACTTGAATAATTTACTAAATATCTATATCTAAAATTACACAGTACTAGATTAGAGAAATATTTGTTATCGTCTACCATTCTTAGTAATAAAACTGAATAATAACCTTTACTTATTTGAGTATTTATGTTGCAGTCCACAATTAAACACTGATTATATTTTTATGATATATAACCTAAAAGCTAAATCTTTCATTTCTTAGGCTCTACAATGGTCTGCCTTTTATTATAGTTCTAGTTCATTTCTGACAACCAGCAGATTCTCCATGGTGGTAGTTTAATGAATCAGTAGACACTGAATGACTAAATAAAATTACATTTTGTCTGAAGAGCATAGATGGAGTTTCTCAACAAGAATTTGTTTCTTTGGTTTAGAGTTGGAAATAAAGATATTCTCTGTCTCTGTCTCTGTCTCTGTCTGTCTCTCTGTCTCTCTGTCTCTGTCTGTCTCTCTCTCTCTCTATGTATATATATATATATATATATATATATATATATATATATATATCCCTCCCTTCCCCCTAGCCATATAGATGCTTATATATGTATATATCCTCTTCTCTCTGTCTGTTATACACACACAGACACGAACACACAGACATACACACACACTCCTACACATTCACTAAATAGCATGTGGCAATGATCATACTTACATAGTGATTTAGAAAGTTATGTTTTGTAGGGAGAGCATTAAGGTCACAAGCTGGCGTAATAGTAACTTGAGAATAGAGTGAAGAACTGAGGAGTGGCTTGTGCATAGTGAATAAAATGATGCTTGAGGTTTTCTTTTCCCTTTTTTCTGTATACTTTATTTATTATAATTTATTCACATTACATCATGATTGTTAACCCCTCCCTCTTATCTTCCTATTCCACCCTCCTTCCCTTTTCTGCCCTATTACCCTCTCCTAGACTTCTGATTTGGGGGGGCATCTTATCCCACTGTCTGACCAGAGCCTATTAAGTCTCATCAGAATAGCGTACCATCCCCTCCTCTGTGTGCCCACAGGTTGTCTTTCCAAGGGGCAGTGACCAAATTGTGGGCAGCATACTGCATGTCAGAGGTTCAGCAGAAGCTCCCTCTAACCCCCACCACATGGAGAATCAGCTGTCAATCAGCTACTTCTGAACAGAAGGTCTTGGTTCTATGCCTGCATTGTGCTTAGTTGGTGCTTCAGTTTTTGCATTCCCCCCTGCATGTCCAGACACAGGGCTTGACAGTCTTCCAGTGGAGCTCCTGCTTCCCTCCTGGACCTTCCATCCCCACCTCTTCCCTACAACTCTCTACACTCCACCCTGAGTCCAACTTCTAGTTCCAGTGTCTGCCCCAATATCTCAAAGGGTGGAGTCTCTCAGAGGAGATCAATTTTGGGTTAATATCCACATATAAGTGAGTGCATACTATGCTATGTATGTCTTTTTGGGTCTGGGTTATCTCACTCAGGATTATTGTTTGTCGTTCCATCCATTTGCCTGAAATTGTAAATATTTCCTTGTTTTTGACAGGGTAATAGTATTTCATTGTGTGAATGTACCAGTTTCTTTATCCGTTCTTTGGCTAAGGAACATCTAGGTTGTTTAGAGATTCTGGCTATTATGAATAATATTGCTATGAATATAGTTGAGCCAATGTCCTGGTTGGATAGTGGAGCATCTTTTGGGTATGTATGCCCAGGAATGGCACTATTTCCAATTTTCTGAGAAAGCGCCAGACTGATTTCCAAAATGGTGGTATAAGTATGCACTCCCACCAACAATGGAGGAATGTTCCCCTTTCTCCACATCCTCACCAGTATAACCTGTCATTTGAGTTTTTTTTTTTTTTTAATCGTAGCCACTTGGATAGGTGTGAGAGGGAATATCAGAGTCATTTTGATTTGCATTACCCTGATATCTAAGGGCATTGAGCATTTTTTAAAGTATTCCTTGTCCATTTCCTCTGTTGAGAATTCTCTGTTTATCTCTGTACCATATTTTTAATTGGATTATTTGTTTTGGTGATGTTTAATTTCTTCCATTCTTTACATAATTTATATATTATCCTTTTATTGGATGTAGGGTTGGTGATGATCTTTTCCCAATCTGTAGGTTGTTGTTTTGTTCTGTTGACAGTGTCCTTTGCCTTACAAAAGCTTTCAGTTTCATGACGTCCCATTTATCAATTGTTTATATTAGAGTCTGAGCTATTGGTGTTCTGTTCAGGAAGTTCTCCTGTGCCATTGACTTCAAGGCCCTCCCCACCTTTTCTTCTAACAGACTTAGTATGTCTGGTTTTATGTTGAAGTCTTTAAGCCACTTGGACTTGAGTTTTGTGCAGGATGGTAAATGAGGGTCTATTTGCATTTTTTACATCCAGTTAGACCAGCACCATTTTTTTTTAAAGATGCTATCTTTTATCCATTGTATTGTTTTCACTTCTTTGCCAAAAATCAACTGTTCATGGGTGTGAGGATTTATTTCTGAGTCTTCTATTTGATTCCATTGAACAATCAGCCTATTTATTTCTATACCAGTGCCATGCCATTTTTATCACTGTTGCTCTAGGTACAACTTGAGATTAAAAATAGATATTCCTTCAGATGATCTTTTATTGTACAGGATAATTTCAGCTATTCTGAAGTTTTTGTCCTTCCATATGTTGTTGAGATTTGATCTTTCTAATTGTGAAAAAAAATGTGCAGGTATTTTGATTGTGATAGGATTGAATCTATAGATTGCTTTGGTAAGAAGAACAGTTTTATTATGCTGATTCCCCTGATCCACGAGCATGAGAGTTCTTTCTGTCTTCTGATATCTTATTCAATTTTCTTCTTCAGAGACTTGAAGGTTTTTTTTTCATTTAAGTCTTTAATTGCTTGGTTAGAATTACGCCAAGATACTTTACGGTTTTTGTGGCTATTGGGAAGGGTGTAGTTTTCCAAATTTCTTCTCAGCCCATTTGTCATTTGTAAAGTTCTACTGATTATTTTTGAGTTGATTTTGTATCCAGACACTTTTCTAAAGGAGTTTTTATGCAGTACGAGTTCCTGGGTAGCATTTCTGGGGTTACTTATGTATATTATCATATCATCCAGGAATAGTGATACTTTGACTTATGCCTTTTCAATTTGTATCCTCTTGATCTCCTTTATTTGCCTTCTTGTTCTAGATAACACTTCAACTACTATATTGAAGAAATAAAGAGAGAGTGGACAGCCTTGTCTTCTTCCCGATTACAGTGGAATTGATATAACTTTCTCTCCACTTAGTTTGATGTTGGCTATAGGCTTGCTGTTTATTGCCTTTACCATGTTTAGGTATGTGCCTTGTATCCGGGATCTCTTTAAGACTTTTAACATGAAAGGGTGTTGCATTTTGTCCAGTGTCTATTCAGCATCTAAGAAGATGATCATGTGATTTTTTTTTCAAGTAAGCTGAAAATCACCATGTCTGGAAATTCTACTAAAGCAAAAGGAGTGGCTTTTGTCTTTGTGTAGGTTGCTTTCACTGCATAAGATGGGAGGGAGAAATGAGGCTGCAATTAAAAAAATCATTATTATTCATATATTTTACATATGAATAGGAGGAACACTTTGAGAGGGCCATACTCATATTCATCAGCCCAATTGGTTGTAAAATCCAAGTATGCCTGATTCTAAAATGTATTATCTTATAGATCACTAATTGTTTGAATGCTGCTCTTTTCATTATTATTTCTGATACATATGTAAGTATGAATGTAGAGAACGAATTTATAAGGAGTTAGAATTTTCTGTCATTCATGAATACTACTAAATTCAAACTAACCATGTTCTGATCATTTAGCTGCCAGTTAATATTGAGAGAACCTCTCAGTAATACTGAACAGAAGAAATAAATTTTAGAAGACAGTATACATAAAGTTCCCTTGAAACATAATTTACAATCATTTATGATTCTTATCTTTTAAATTATTTATGACAGTGTATCCACTCATCTGCTAATGTTTAATCTTCATAAAACCTGATTAATAATATATACTCTCACGAATTTCTTTTTCCCACCTCCCACTTAAAGTTGTTGTATGATACTCTTGAATACAGAACATACAGCCATGAATTATACTATCTAATTCTCATATCATAATTATATGTCATCCTTTATATAATGGTTTAAGGTAAGGCATGGTAGTATATTCCTTAAGCATTGAAAACTAGCAGATCCCGTGGAGACCCTGGCCACCCAGCCTAGCCTAAAGAGCATGCTTCTGGTTGAGTGAATGACCCTGTTTCCAATGAAGAACATAGAGATACATACAGGAAGATAGCTGTCTAATTTTCATACACATGCATGTGTGCATGCTAATACACATTCACATGCATCCACTATGCAAACAAACACAGGCACATTCAGTTGAGAGCACATCAGATTGTTCTATTTTTCTTTTCAAAATTTCTCAAGATCATTCTTTTATTACATTTCCCATTCTGCCATTTATAAATTTTAAATCTCCTCAGTTGTCATGTTTTGAGTAAGAATGGTCCCCATAGGCTCTTATATTTAAATGTTTAGTCACCAGGGAGCGGAAAGGTTTGAAAGAATTACAAGGATTGGGGTTTGTGACCTGGTTGGAGTAGATGGGCCTTTGTTGAAGCAAGTTTTTCATTATGGGGTTGGAGTAGAAAAACCCCTACCTGGCCTAGTCAGAGTTTCTTAGTATACAACTTACTGATCTGATGTGAGTTCTCAAGTATTTCTGCAATACCATGCGTGCTGTAATGTTTCCTGCCATAATTGTAATGGACTAACCCCTTGAAACTGTAAGCACACACCCAATTAAATGCTTTTTTCTACAAGTTGTCTTGGTCATGGTGTCACTACAGAGACCAAGAAAAGATAACTAAGATAATTAATATTGCACAATCTTCTGAGGTCTTAAGTCTAGTGATGAGCAATGTGCTGCTGCTGTTCTAGATGTTAGACTGATTTTAAAGAAATATTTGGCTCTTCCCACTTCTGAAACTCTAATGAACTTAGTACATATTTAATATATTGGCCTTGGAATCTTTTAAACAGCATTCTTGTCATTATTATTGTTGTTGTTATTTTTATATAATCCACCAGCCTCCAATTTTCAACAAGAACTGGGCTTCAATTTGTTCTGGTTCAAACTTTTTTTTTAATTTATTCTTGTTACATCTCTATGGTTATCCCATCCCTTGTATCCTCCCATTCTCCTCTCCCTCCCATTTTCCCCTTATTCCCCTCCTCTATGACTGTTCTTGAGAGGGATTACCTCCCCCTGTATATGCTCATAGGGTATCAAGTCTCTTCTGGGTGACCTGCTGTCCTTCCTCTGAGTGCCACTAGGTCTCCCCCTCCAGGGGACATAGTCAAATGTGAGGCACCAGAGTACATGAGAAACTCAAATCCCTCTCTCCACTCAAGTGTGGAGACTGTCCTGTCCATGGGCTAGATCAGGGTAGGGGTTTAAATTTTACCGCCTGTATTGTCCTTGGCTAGTGCCTTAGTTTGAGCGGGACCCCTTGACCCAAATCTGCCTATCACAATGTTCTACTTGTAGGTTTCTAGGACCTACTGGATCCTTCTACATTGATATTCTCACATGGTTCTCTCATCTAGAGTCCCAATAGGAAGTCCTCCCCTCTGTCCCACTGTCCTGGTAAGTGAAGGCTTTCATGGGACATGCCCCTGGGGCGAGTGTGCAGATATAAGTTAGTATATACCATTTGAGTCTTTCTGCTTCTGGGTTAACTCACTCATTATGATCATTTCTAGCTCAATCCATTTATCCACAAATTTCGGGAATTCCTTGTTTTTAATAGCTGAGTAGTATTCCATAGTGTATATGTACCACAGTTTCTTTATCCATTCTTCTACTGAGGGACATTTAGGCTGTTTCCATGATGTGGCTATTATGAATAAGGCTGCTATGAACATGGTTGAGCACATTTTCTTGTTATGTGCTGGTGCATCTTCTGGGTATATTCCAAGGAGTGGAATAGCTGGGTCTTGAGGAAGCCCTATTCCCAGTTTTCTGAGATAGCACCAGATAGATTTCCAAAGTGGTTGTACTAGTTTGCATTCCCACCAGCAATGAATGCATAAAATCTTCCTAAATCTCTGTCACATCCCATTATGGAAGCCTTTTTTTCCTTGCATTTATTTTAATACACATGTACAAAATAAACTACATATAGCAGGGAGAACCATGTGACAATCATGAGTTCTATAAATGTTACATTTACAGTGTTTTAGCTATATGTATTTGTCCAGCTTGAAGTAAACAGCTTTCCCGTCTTGTTTGGTCTAAATTTGTGAATGAAATTCAGTATCTATCCTATCTCAACTCTAATAACTTAACTTCTTTATCTTGATCTAAAAAGATCTTATACCCTAACCAATTAAACTTGATTGTAAAACTATACTATCTGGACTTCAATGCCCCTACGAGACTTGAGAAGGAATAGAACTTAAATTCCTGAGTGAACCAGCAGTGCAGTTTAGCAGCTTCCAAAATTAACGAACTGACTTAGATGGTTTACTGTTTGAACAATCACCAAATACTCTCTATAACGTTGGAGCCTCATCTTCCTCTTTCTGGCCCAATAACTCTGCCAGACTTATTCACAGAGCAGGAACTATTGAAGACTTGCTTACCCTGTCTTCGCAGAGTGTAGCCGTCAACTCTGCCTGCATCTAATATGCCCAGTTTTCGGCAGAATTCTGTTTGTGGCAGGGACGAGAACATTTTTCCCAGTGGCTGATGCCACATTTGAAGCCATCTCCATAAGATGCTCATCTTCTTCTTTGATGTTGGCTGCGTGTTGTCAGTAGTTAACTTGTCTTGTTGTCAGAGAAATTTAGCATTATAAAAACAACTTTGAATGCCATATTTTATGTGTTTCTGAGGCTTTTGAAGACCTTATTCAACTATTTTACTTCATATATATTGATAGAGTCATATCTATCTGTTAGACTTAGGATATATATTCTTGTGCTAAAATCTGGCAAGTATTTGACATGCCCATGTTTTGTTTCAATAGACTAAATTCTATTCCAATGACTTAGATATAACCTTCATTATCAGTAACAATTAAGGCCTTGAGTTAATGAGTAGGTTCAATCATCTAGCTTTTGTTCTATCCTGCATCTATGTTCCTATGTCTCCTTTTCTTTCTTTGCAGCTCCTATCTCTTTACCAAGATAAAGGAAAAGAGAGACATCCCTACATTTCACCTAGTTTATTTCTCTGTCTAATACCAATAATAACTTATGATCACCTCCTTATGAGAATAAGTATTTGTAGACCAAGAGAACAAACAGAAACCTATATGACCCCCTTTAGAGGGAATGGGACATCATACTCTTACCTTAATACCTAGGCCACACAAAGAAAGAGAATTTTAGACCAATCTCCCTTATGAACATAGATGCAAAAATACTCATTAAAATTCTGGCAAACCAATTCCAAGATCACATAAAAAATCTCATCCATCATGACCAAGTAGGCTTCACACCAGGAGTGCAGGAGTGGTTCAATATAAGGAAACCCATCAATGTAATCAACCATGTAAACAAACTGAAGGAAAAAAACACATGATCAACTATGTAGATGCTGAAAATTAATTTGATAAAATCCAACACCCTTTCATGTTAAAAGTCTTAGAGAGATGGGGGATACAAGGCACATAGCTAAACATAGTAAAGGCAATACACAGCAAGCCTATAGCCAAGATAAAGCTAAATGGGGAGAAACTTAAGTCAATCCCACTGAAATCAGGAACATGACAAGCCTGTCCAGTCTCTCCATTTTTCTTTAAAATAGTACGTGACATCTTAGCTAGAGAAATAAGACACCTAAAGGAGATTAAGGAGATACCTATAGGAACAGAAGAAGTTAAAGTTTCACTATTTGCAGATGATATGATAATATGTATCAGAGATACTCAAAATTCTACCAAAGAACTCCCACAGCTGTTAAACAACTTCAGCAAAGTGGCAGGATACAAATTTAACAAAAAGTCAGTAGCCATCCTATATACGGATGACAAATGGGCAGAGAAAGAAAGTAGGGAAACTACTCCCTTCACAATAGCCTCAAACAATATAAAATATATGGGTGTAAAGCTAACCAAGCAAGTGAAAGACATATATGAAAAAATTCAAGTCTCTGCAGAAGGAAAATGAAGAGGATATCAGAAAATGGAAAGATCTCCCATGCTCATGGATTGGGAGAATTAACATAATAAAAATGGCTATTCTACCAAAAGTAATCTACAGATTCAATGAAATCCCTATCAAAATACCAACACAATATTTTAAAGAACTGGAAAGATCGATTATCAATGTCACATAGAAAAACAAATCCCAGGATAGCTAAATCAATCCTATACAATAAAAGATCTGCCAGAGGAATCTCTATCCCTGATCTCAAGCTCTACTATACAGCAGCAGTAATTAAAAAAAAGGCATGGTACTAGCATAGAAATAGGCCAGTTCACCAAGGGAATTGGATTGAAGACCCAGATATACATCCACACACATATTGTCATTTGTTTTTTGACAAGGAAGCCTTTATTTGGACACAGAAGAGTTTTACAAAAGCACGAACATTTAACATTGTATAGACAATTCTATCTGACCTAAAGTAGATAATTTTTATTAGAGTGTTTAGATGAAATAGAATACATTTATTTACAGTTGATATGCTTATAGATGTGTAGTCAGGCTGTTTTATGATACTATGAATAAACACCAGGGAGAAACAATTTTTAGAAATAAAGATTATCTTGCTCAGTGTTCCAGAGACTTTAGTCTTCCATGTAGCAGGAAGATCATCCTAGAACATCTCCTTTCTTATATATAGGGAGGAGCATGAAGATACATAGTCCACCAAAAACTGAATCCATCAATAGACCAAATAATTTATTAGCTTAGAGGCCTCAGTGTCTCCTAAATATGCCCACAAACACTCACTGAGGTACGTTTTCCTAATTATCTAGACATCTCTTAGTCCAATTAGATTAAAATTCAAGTCTGGACATTACAATAAGGATATTCAGTGTTCTTTACTTTTCTTTTTTGCTGTTCTTTGTTTTTCTGTGAGATTATCTTTTCTTACATTTTACAATGCATAGTTTTTCTTTATTCATTTTTTGTAAATATATATGTATGCACATATATATGCATGTATGTATGTGTGTGTGTTTAGAGGGAAGTAAAACTCTATCATCTCTTTTATTAATTACTTTGGAAAACATGAGCATGTTCTGGTCATCGTCTTGCTCTTCCTTAAATCCTAATATCTAAGACTTTTTTGGGGGAGATTAAATCTGAGGAATAAACTCAAAATTAAATCTAGATTAAATTCATGGAGATTAGTTTCTCGATGAATGCTAAGTAATACTCCACAGAGTTACATCCTTAACCTCTGTGCAATTTTTGCCTTTATTTTATCAACATTTCCTCATAACATTATTATCACAATAGAGATAAAACTAGGCTAATTTAAATAATATATTTAACATTTTTCTTGTTTGTTTATTTGTCATCTGTTTATGGATAATTCCTATTCACTCTAAGTTTTGTGAAGTTGACTTTTATATTTAATACCTCTACAACTTTAATAAAAGCCCAAAAATACTATTAGAAATTAAAATGTTAATGACTATAGTAACCTCAATTTTTGTATATGTCCTTTTACTATTTTAATAAATCCATTTGATGACTCATTTGAAGTGAAATATACATTGGAAAGATTTCTTTTGAAGAATATGAATGCTGTGAGTTAGAAGGAGGAAGGAAAGTTAAGTCACCTCCTTATTTGATTGACTCTATTTGTCACTAGTCAAAACACAGAAAGGGAAACACTGCCATGAAAAAAAAAAGAGGTGGTGAGAGAGAAAGGTCTTGTGTTATGATCTTTTGCAGGAGATTGCCATTCATACCTTAATGCAAACCTCATTGGGTCTTTGGTATGGCCAGTTTCTGAATAGCAAATAGACATTGGTGCTTTGCAAAAAAAAAAAAAAAAAAATTAACATTTAAAAAAATACAGTATTTCTAGGCATTTTCTTACAGCTAAAATATATATTATCACCTTTAAACCATAAGAAGATAGAGGAACTTATAAATAGGGGTTATTGCCATTAAGATGAAATAGACATCTAAACTGAACCATAAGACCTTGTTCTACTCTTCTTTACACACTTTTTCTAGGCTAAAAGGCTGAGATGACAGAGGCAGGAGTAAATATTTCAACACCTTCTGTCAAGAAAATGCAAAAGTGCAGAAACACTTTTGACCTACTTAAGCTCACCCATTGTTTTATATTGTGTTTTGATATATACATAGAGTGCCATTGGTTCCACAGGTAGACAGGATTAGTTCTGTAATCCTTTCACTAACAGAACAAGTTTATTGCCTTCCTACAGAAACAATTGAAGGGACTTTCTTTCTTGTCTACCTCTTAGCAGGCTTTGGACAATGTCTCAAACACACACACACACACACACACACACACATACACACACACACACACATACACACACACACACACAATCTTAAAGAAAAAACAATGATCAAAAATAAAGTAAAAATTCATGACATCTGACCACAGAGACTCAGTTCTTGAGGCCTGGTCTGATTCAGTGATTTCCCTGAGGCCCTTTTATGAGAAGAAGCTTGGTTCCTTTTCTAAAATAAGGAACATGCTGGGCAGAGTCAGTAACAACAACCAGAGTCCAGGGCCTTGGAGCCTTTTCCCTGAGAATGTGATGGGTTGAAAAGGAAGTCAGCTCCTTCTCTAAGTCAGAAATTTGTGTTGGCAAAGACAGTAATTGTCTAGAACAGGGCCTTTGGGAGAGCTGTGGCTTCAGAATCATGAGCACCCACTCTTACTACCATATTGGGCTATTGTCAGTCCTATGGCTTCTGTGTGATCAGTCTGTATCATGCTTGAGGTATGATCATATAGTACTGTCTGCTAGCCTTTCCCCATTTATCCCCTGGAATAATATATAAAATGTACTTCTGAACAAGTTTGCAAGCATAAGACATAGCTTGGGCAAGACCCCCCTCTCTTTCTGTCTTTTCTTGGCTTCTTTCCTCTTAGAATCTTGTTATGCAAAGATTAGCAGCTGTCTCGAGTACCTATTAGAGATAAATGGACTTTTCTTTTAAAAACATAACTACTCTATTTCAACATTTTAATAATTCATTAATTTTCAAAAATAAAAAAAAGCAAAAAAGCATGTAAAAATTTAAAGACCAAAGTTAACTTATATAATACTTATTAGTAAACTTAAAAACAGAAAGTGAAATATTTCCTTCATGATGGTAACAGGGATTGTGTAAGTTTCAGTTTGATACTTCCTACACTCCTGTTCAATCACTTTTAGAACATTATGTTACAATATAAAATATCACTCATCTATATATCTTTTTGATACTTACAGTTGTCTTGTACTTGCTTCCCTGCTGCTATTCTGAGGACTCACAATTTCTGAGATATTTAGAAGATCATCCACTACATAGAAATTATGTTATTTGTTCTAACAGATAGATTGACACATACCTATTCTACTCTCAGCTATATAAAACTTCTCATTTTCTTTCACACATGTCTTATATCAAGCCAGCCCAGGTCATCTCTTCCAGTCATTACTATTGAGTAAGCACAGTGGTAGAACTTGCTATAAAAATGACAGCAGTCCTCTGACCTATGCTCAAAGTTATTTAGTCTGTGGGTTTAGTCAGTGAACTGGAACAATCGGAGAGCTGGAAGTCTTGTTTCTGTTGACAAGCTTTTCAGATTGATGTCTCAAATACACGGTATTTACCAGTTTACCATTTGAGAAATGACTGCCTCACACTTTAGAGTAAAAGTATGAACGTTTCTTTAAAATAAATTATGTATTTCTCAGCCATACTAGGTGTCTGAAATAAATGAAGAAAATAGGATCAAAAAAGGAAAAGCTAATGCGCTTTCTTTTAAGATGTTCAAACCATTCTTTGAATATAAAGCTAACAGCAATAAGCACAATGTCAAAGAAAAAACAACAAAACCCCTTAAGTTTTACACACACACACACACACACACACACACACACACACACACACACACACACAC
>OU015747.1:100674215-100691596 GCA_907169655.1 Acomys percivali
GTGTGTGTGTGTGTGTGTGTGTGTGTGTGTGTGTGTGTGTGTGTGTGACAGAGAGAAAGAGAAACAGACAACAGACAGACAGACAGACACAGAGACAGAGAGACACAAAGAGTTTTTCTTTCTTTTTTCCCAATTATTAAACATAAATTCTATTATTATACTACATAATCTGAATACATTTTTCTTTCCCTCTACTTCTTCCATTTTGTCCCACCTGGAACTGAAACCTTTCTGTCTCTCATTAGAAAAGGGTAGGATTTTAGGAGATAACAACAAAGTAAAATTAAAAAATAAAATTAAAATAATAAATTTGAAATTGAACAAGACAATACTAGGCAACATAAAAATAAAGGAGCCAAAAGAAAAGGCACAAGAATCAAAGGCCCACTTGTTTACGTCTTCATGAGTCCTTTAAAAGAACTAAACTGAAAGTTGTAGTATATATAAAGAGTACCTGGCACAGACCCACATAGGTCTGGTGCATGCTGCTGGAACTTCTATAGCTGATAAATACTTTCAGCAGAGTAGTTGTATATAAAATTAACTCACAAAAATTAATAAAGGTACTATATACAAATGGCAAGCACACTAAGAAAGAGATACGAAACTACCTTTCACAATGGCCTCAAACATTTTAAAGTAAACTAGCCGCTGGAAAAATTTTTTCTCATTTTGGCCACAGACACAATTCTGCCTAAAAATGAGCAGACTTGGATGCAGACAGAGTCAACGTCCAAACTCTGACAAGACAGGGTAAGCAGGTCCTCAATAGTTCTTGCCTCATAAATATATCTGTCAGATATATTGAGCAAGAGGGTTGAAGATGATGATCCAATGTTATAGAGAGTTTTAGGTGACTGCTCAGGCAGTAAACTGTCTCTGTCATCTTCTCATTTTAGCAGCTGCTAACCTACACTTCCTGTCTACTCAGGTAATTAAGTTTATTCCTTCCCAAGTCTCTGAAGAGGTTGCAGATCAGATAGTTTAGTTTTACAATTAAGCTTAGTTGTTTTGGGCTTATGATGTTTTTCGGTCTAGTGATATGTTTTAAATTGATAAAGTTGATATATGATAGATATTGACTTATATTCAGAATTTTAGATGCACCAAGATAGGAAAGATGTTTTCTTCAAGGTTGTCAAATACAAATAGCCAAAACTTATGAATATAATATTTACATAATTCCTGTTTTCTTTCGTGGTTCTTCTTGCTGTAGGTAGTTTATTGTATAAATTTGTAATAATATGAATGTATATGCAAAAAAAGAAATTGAAGATTTTATCATATAAGTCTTTGACTTGTTTAGTTAGAGTTACCTCAAAATATTTTTACAGTATGAAAATTGGCTTTATTTTATTTCATTTTTACATATACATTCATTATTATACACATATTCCATAGTTTTTGAGGATAGAATTGAGCTGGGTGTGGTGGCGCACGCCTTTAACCCAAGCACTTGGGAGGCATAGGCAGGCAGATCACTGTGAGTTCGAGGCCAGTATGGCCTACAAAGTGAGTCCATGACACCCAAGGTTGCACAGAGAAGCCTTGTCTTGAAAAACAAAAACAAAAACAAACAAACAAAAAGAACTGAGGAAGAAATCAGAAAACGAAAAAGAATCCCATAATCATGGATAGGAAGAATTAGTAGAAAAAATGTGTAATCTACAGATTCAATATAAATCCTACAAAAATTCCAATGCAATTCTTTACAGATCTTAAAAGGACAATTCTCAGCATCATATGGAACACACACACATACACACATACACACAAATAAAAGAAAAAAGAAAATCACAAATAAAACAACAACAACAACACAAATCCCCAAGATATCTAAAACCTTCCTGAGTTGTAAAAGAACAGCAAGAGTTTTCACTATTCCTGATTGCAAGTTATATTACAGAGCTATAGTAATAAAAATAGCATGATAGTGGTATAAAGTAGACATGTTGATCAGGGGAACTTAGTTGAAGCCCAAGATATGAAACCATACAACCATGAACACTTGATTTTATACAGAAGTCAGAAATACACATTGGAAAAAAGGAAACATCTTCAACAAATAGTAATGACAAAACTGAATGGTTGAATGTAGAGAAATGAAATTAGAACTGTACCTATCACTTTGCAAAAAATTCATCTCGAAATAGATCGAAGACTTCAACATAAAACGGATACACTGAAGCTGATAGAAGAGTAAGTGAGGAATTGCTTAACACACATTGGCACAGTAATAGACTCTAAACATAATACTGATAACACAGCTACTAATATCAACAACTCATAAATGAAAGCTCATGAAAATGTACTCAAAGTAATGATTTTTTAAACAGAGTGAAATAGGTTAAATATGATATTAACTTGTTAAGAGAAGTACACTACACTCAAAAACAAATATCATGTTATGAGCCATCATGTGGTTAGCTGGTAATTGTACTCAGGATCATTAGATGAACAGCCAGTATGCTCTTAACCTTTGAGCCACATCCCAGTTCCTGTCCCCTCAAGGCCTGCTATCCCACAACTCTTCCATAAGATTCTCTGCATTCCACCACAAAGTTTGGCCATGAGTCTTAGCATCTACTTTTATTCTCTGCTGCATGGAGTCTTTCAGAGGACCTTTATGGTAGGCTCTGTCCTATTCCTTCTCTTTAACTGCTTCTGGTATCTATTCTATTTGCCCTTCTGAATGAGAATTAAGCATTCTCCCTAAGGCCCTCCTTGTTATTTAGCTTCTTTAGGTCTTGTGTTGTAGTTTGATTCTCTTGTATTTATGTAGCTGATATCCTCTTATAAGTGAATAAAAACCATGCATGTCTTTTGGGTCTGAATTACCTCACTTATGACGAATGATCTTTTCTAGTTCCATCCATTTGCCTGTAAATTTCAAGATTTCCGTGTTATTAATAGCCAAGTAGTATTCCATTGTGTAAATGTACCAGAGTTTCTTTTTTTTTTTGATCAATTTTTTTTATTAATTTATTGTTACATCTCTATGGCTATCCCATACCTTGTATCCTCCCATTATCCTCTCCCTCCCATTTTCCACTTACTCCCCTCCCGTATGACAGTTCCTCAGAGGGATTACCTCCCCCTGTATATGCTCATAGGGTATCAAGTCTCTTCTCGGTGACCTGCTGTCCTTCCTCTGAGTGCCACTAGGTCTCCCCCTCCAGGGGACATAGTCAAATGTGAGGCACCAGAGTACAAGAGAAAGTCATATCCCTCTCTCCACTCAAGTGTGGAGACTGTCCTGTCCATTGGCTAGATCTGGGTAGGGGTTTAAATTTTACCGCCTGTATTGTCCTTGGCTAGTGCCTTAGTTTGAGCGGGACCCCATGACCTAAATCTGCCTATCATAATGTTCTACTTGTAGGTTTCTTGGACCTACTGGATCCTTCTATATTGATATTCTCCCATGCTTCTCTCATCTAGAGTCCCAATAGGATGTCCTCCCCTCGGTCCCAGTTTCCTGGTAAGGGAAGGCTTTCGTGGGACATGCCCATTGGGCTAGTATGCAGATATAAGTGAGTATATACCGTTTGAGTCTTTCTGCTTCTGGGTTAACTCACTCATTATGATCATTTCTAGCTCAATCCATTTATCCACAAATTTCGGGAATTCCTTCATTTTAATAGCTGAGTAGTATTCCATAGTGTATATGTACCACAGTTTCTTTATCCATTCTTCTACTAAGGGACATTTAGGCTGTTTCCATGATCTGGCTATTATGAATAAGGCTGCTATGAACATGGTTGAGCAAATTTTCTTGTTATGTGCTGGTGTATCTTCTGGGTCTATTCCAAGGAGTGGAATAGCTGGGTCTTGAGGAAGCCCTATTCCCAGTTTTCTGAGATAGCACCAGATAGATTTCCAAAGTGGTTGTACTAGTTGGGATTCCCACCAGCAATGAAGGAGTTTTCCTCTCTCCCCACATCCTCTCCAGCATGTGGTGTCGCTTGAGTTTTTGATCTTAGCCATTCTGATGGGTGTAACATGGATTTCAGAGTTGTTTTGATTTCCATTTCCCTGACGACTAAGGAGGTTGATCATTTCTTTAAGTGTTTCTCAGACATATGATATTCTTCTGTTGAGAATTCTCTGTTTAGTTCCAAGCCCCATTTCTCAATTGGGTTATTTGGTTTGGTGGTGTTTAATTTCTTGAGTTCTTTATATATTTTGGATCTTAGACCTTTGTCAGATGTAGGGGTGGTAGAAATCTTTTCCCAGTCTGTAGGCTGTCATTTTGTTTCTTGACAGTGTCTCTAGCCTTACAGAAGCTTCTCAGCCTCATGAGGTCCCATTTATTAATTGTTGACATTAAGGCCTGGGCTGTTGATGTTCTGTTCAGGAAGTTGTCTCCTGTTCCAATATGTTCCAGGCTCTTCCCCACTTTTTCTTCTAAGTGACATAGGGTCTCTGGTTTTATGTTGAGGTCTTTAATCCACTTGGATTTGAGTTTTGTGCAAGGTGACAAATATGGGTCCAGTTGCAATATTTTACACATAGACATCCAGTTAGACCAGCACCATTTGTTGAAGATGCTATCCTTTTTCCATTGAATGGATTTGGCTTCTTTGTCAAAAATCAAGTGACCATATGTATGTGGATTCATATCTGGGTCTTCATTTCGATTCCACTGATCAACCAGCCTGTTGCTGTGCCAGTACCATGCTGTTTTAATTACAATTGCTTTATAGTACAATTTGAGATCAGGTGTAGAGATTCCTCCGGAGCACCTTTTATTGTACAAGATCGTTTTTGCTATTCTGGGTTTTTTGTTTTTCCATATGAAGTTCAGAATTGAACTTTCAATGTCTTTAAAAAATTGTGTAGGTATTTTGATAGGGATTGCATTGAATCTCTAGATTGTTTTTGGTAGGATGGCCATTTTTACTATGTTAATTCTCCCTATCCGTGAGCAAGGAAGATACTTCCATCTTCTTATCTCATCTTCAATCTCCTTCTTCAGAGTTTTGAAGTTTTTTTCAAACAAGTTCAAACAAACTTTCTTAGTTAGAGTAACTCCTAGATATTTTATATTGCTTGTGGCTAATGTGAAGGGTATGGCTTTCCTAATTTCTTTCTCTGCAAGCTTGTCATTTGTGTATAGGAAGGCTACAGACTTTTAAAGTTAATTTTGTATTCAGCAAATTGCTGAAGGTGTTTAACAGCTACAGGAGTTCTGTGGTGGAATTTTGAGGGTCACTTATGTACACTATCATATCGTCTGCAAATAGGAATAGTTTGACTTCCTCCTTTCCCATTTGGATACCCTTGATCTCATTTTGTTGTCTTATTGCTCTGGCTAGAACTTCAAGTACTATATTGAAGAGATATGGAGAGAGAGGGCAGCCTTGCCTTGTTCCCTATTTTAGAGGAATTTGCTTGAGTATCTCAACATTTACTTTGATTTTGGCTATTGGCTTGCTGTAGATAGCCTTTATTATGTTGAGGAAAGTGCCTTGTATCCCCGATCTCTCTAAAACTTTAAACATGAATGGGTGTTGGATTTTATCAAATGCTTTCTCTGCATCTAAAGAGATGATCATGTGTTTTTTTTATTTTCAGTTTGTTTATATGGTGGATTACATTGATGGATTTCCGTATATTAAACCATCCCTGCATGCCTGGAATGAAGCCTACTTGGTCATGATGAATGATATCCTTTATGTGTTCTTGTATTCGTTTTGCAAGAATTTTATTTAGTATTTTTGCATCGATGTTCATAAGAGAAATTGGTCTGAAATTCTCTTTCTTTGTTGAGTCTTTGTGAAGTTTATGTATCAATGTGACTATGGCCTCATAGAATGAATTTGGTAATGTTCCATCCATTTCTATCTTTTGGAGTAGCTTGAAGAGTATCGTGATTAGCTCGCCTTTGATGGTCTGGTAGAATTCTGCAATGAAATCATCTGACCCTGGGCTTTTTTTGGTTGGGAGACTATCAATGATTGCTTCTATTTCTGTAGGGGAAATGGGACTATTTATCTTCTTTATCTGTTCTTCAATCAACTTTGGCAAATGAAATTGATCAAGAAAATTGTCCATTTCCCGTAGATTTTCAAATTTTGTGGCATATATGCCTTCAAAGTAGGATCTTATGATTCTTTGTATTTCTTCAGTGTCTGTTGTTATGTTTCCCTTTTGATTTCTGTTTTTGTTGATTTCAATTCTGTCTCTCTGTCTTTTAGTTAGTTTGGCTAATGGTCTGTCTATCTTATTGATTTTCTCAAAGAACCAGCTCTTGGTTTTGTTGATTCTTTGGACTGTTTTCTTAGTTTCTAATTTGCTAATTTCAGCCCTGAGTTTGATTATTTCCAGACGTCTACCCCTTTTGGATATTTCTACTTCCTTTTTTTCTAGGGCTTCCAGCTTTTTTGTTAAGTTGCTTATGTGCGATGTCTCCAATTTCTTTTTAAAGGCACTTAGTGCTATGAATTTTCCTCTTAACACTGCTTTCAATGTATCCCTCAAATTTGTGTATGTTGTTCCCTCATTTTCATTGAATTTCAGAAACTCCTTGATTTCTTTATTTATTTCTTCCTTGACCCAGGTGTCATTTAGCAGAGTGATGTTTAGTTTCCATGTACGTGTAGGCTTTTTGTTATTACTGTTGTTGTTGAATTGCAGCCTAAAAGCATGGTGCTCTGATAGGATACAAGGTATTATTTCAATCCTCTTGTATCTGTTGAGGCCTGCTTTGTGACCTAAGACATGATCAATTTTGGAGAACGTTCCATGAGGTGCAGGGAAGAAGGTATATTCTTTCTTGTGTGGGCAAAAGGTTCTATAGATATCTGTTAGATCCCTTTGACCCATGGCATTGATTAATGATGTTATTTCTGGGCTTAGTTTCTGTTTCAATGACTTATCCTTCAGTGAGAATGGGGTGTTGAATTCTCCCACTATTATTGTGTGGGTAACGATGTGTGGTTCAAGCTTTTTTAGCAGATCATTTACAAATGTGGGTGCCCTTGTATTGGGAGCATAGATGTTCAGAATTGTGATGTCATCTTGGTTGACTTTACCTTTGATGAGTATGAAGTGTCCTACTGCATCTCTTTTGATTAATTTTGGTTGAAAGGCCATTTTTTTATATTAAAATGGCTACGCCTGCTTGCTTCTTGTGACTATTTGCTTGGAATATTTTTTTCCAACCTTTTACCCTGAGGTAATGCCTATCGTTATAGGTGAGATGTGTTTCTTGAATGCAGAAGAATGTTGGATCTTGTTTATGCACTCATTCATTTAGTCTGTGTCTTTTTATTGGAGAATTGAGACCATTGATTTTGAGAGATATTAACGACCAGTGACTGTTAAGAGTCTTAATTTTGATGTTGTTTCCAATCAAGTGTTTGTGTAGCTGTGTTTTTGCCATGGTATAGTTACCTATTTCCTGAGTAGTTTTGGTTGTAGCTTGACCCTTTGGATGGAGTTTTCCTTCTAGTACCTTCTGTAAAGCTGGATTTGTGGATAGGTACTGTTTGAATTTGTTTTTGTCATAGAATATTTTGTTTTCTCCATCAATGGCTATTGATAGTTTTGCTGGGTAAAGTAGTCTGGCCTGGCATCTGTGGTCTCTTAGGGTTTGCAGGATGTCTGTCCAGGCCCTTCTGGCTTTTATGTTCTCTGCTGAGAAGTCGGGTGTAATTCTGATAGGTTTGCCATTGAATGTTATTTGGCCCTTTTCCCTTGCAGCTTTTAATATTTTTTCTTTGTTCTGTATGTTTTGTGTTTTGATATTTATGTGACAGGCAGTTTTCCTTTTCTGGTCAATTCTATTTGGTGTTCTGTAGGCCTCTTGTATGTTTATAGGTATCTCTTTCTTTAGATTAGGGAAATTTTCTTCGATGATTTTGTTGAGAATAGTTTCCTGGCCTTGGAGTCTGATATCTTCTTTTTCTTCAATGCCTATTATCCTCAGATTTCTTCTTTTCATGGTGTCTTAATTTCTTGGATGTTTTGTGTCAGGAGTTTCCCAAATTTTGCATTTTCTTTAATGTTTGCTTCAAGAAATGTGATTGTATCTTCTAGACCTGAGATTCGTTCTTCTGTCTTTTGGATTCTGTTAGAAAAGCTCACCTCTGTTTTGCTCGCCTTCTTCTCTGAGGTCTCACGTTCTCGTTTTTCTTCTGTCTGTGTGTTTATCATTGAATCCATTTTTGTCTTCAGATCTTGAACTGATTTTTTTATTTCTTTCATATAATTGTTTGTATATTTCTGAGTTTCTTCCATCGCCTCTTTATAGGTCTTCAGAGCTTGAACCGTTTTATTTATTTCTTTTATATGGTTGTTTGCATTTTCCTGAAATTTTTCCAGTTCCACTCTATGTGCTTCTTTTATGTCTCTAACCTGTTTGGCTGCATCTTCCTGTATTTGATTACAAATTTTATTTGTTTCCTCCATTAATATGCTCCTTATTAAGGATTTGAGGTTATTTTCTTGTACTTCCATTGTATTTAAGCTCTCTGGGTTGTTTTCTTTGGGATAGCTGGAAACTGGAAATGACATGTTGTTTTGGGAGTTTTTGCGTATGCTTTTAAGCTGTTCTTTAGACATCTTGCTGGCTTTCTTTTTGTTGGGTAGCTTCCAGAGTTGGATGGAGGGAATATGATGATAGATTCACTTGTTTCTCACGATTTCTATAGGTTGGAAGCTCTGATGCTTCACTGTTGTGGATGGCAGTAGGTTAGCCCTGTCGTTTTGGGCTCTCACAGCCAGTGATCCTCAGCTCCCCTGTGCTGTGGGTCCTGCAATAGTTCTGGGTCTCTGGATGAGTATTGGGTCAGGCCAAGGTATCCACAGCCTTCTGGGTTCCCTGCCTAGTCCAGCCAGGGTCACTGGGCCCAAACCACCCTCCGAGTTCAGCTAGAATCTCAAGGCCTGAACCGTCTGCTGAGCTCAGCTGGGAATTCTGGGCTCAAAATGCACACAGGGTCCAGCCAGAATTTTCAGGCTGGGACTGCACACCAAGCTCAGCTAGGGGCTTTTGGTCAAACTGCGTGCTGTGGTCAGTTATTGACTCATGCCCGAACCTTCTTCCCAGCTCCGCCAGGAATTCTGGATTCAAACTGCATACTGTGTCCAAACAGAGTCTTAGAGCTGGGACTGTGCCAAAAGCTCTACTAGAGTCTCTGGGCCCAATCTGTCTGCCAAGCACAGTCAGCCCTAAATTACACGCTGAGCTCCACCCGAGTCTCTGGGGCGGAATTGTGTACCGAGCTCAGCCAGGGACTATGGACCCACACTGCACGCTGAATTCAGCCCGGCACTCCGGGCCTGTACTGCATGGATAGTCCAGCCAGAGTCTTGAGGCCGCTGAGCCTGTGTGTACAGCTCAGGAAGAATCTCTGGGCCTAATCTGCCCAGCAAGTCCAGCTAGGGCCTCTGGGCTGAATCTGCGTGCTGACCTCTGCCTGCATCAGTGCCCCAACACTGCCTGCTGAGGTGAGCTAGTGTCTTGGGCAGAACTGCTCGTTGATGTGAGTTAGCGCCTCTGGTGGGACTGAGCTCTCCACCCAGCCTGTGTCACAGCAGGCGAACTGCAGCTGCGCTAAGATGGCACCTTTGGTGGGACTGAGTGCTCTGCCCAGCCTGTGTCACAGCAGGTGAATTGCGACTGCGCTGATCTGGTGCTTTCAGTGGGACTGAAGGCTCAGCCCAGCCTGCGTCACAACAGGTGAACTGCCCCTGAGCTGAGCTGGCACCTAGGGTGGAACTGAGCACTCCACCCAGCCTGTGTCACAGCAGGGGAGCTGTGGCTGTGCTAAGCTGTTGACTTGGGCAGAATTGCTTGCTGTGCTGAGCCAGTGTCTCCACAGCACTGCGCACTGTGCTGTACCAGGGACTCTGGGGCTGAACTGTCTGCCGAGTCCAGTTTGGGTCACAAGGCACCACACTACCCAAATTCTGTCCAGTGTCCGCTCTCCCGCAGCAAGTCCCACCAGCCACCACACTAACCACCTCCACTGGAAGGCTCTGAGCTGCAAACATCAGTCGCTGCCGCTGGTGCCGCCGGTGTCGTTTGTGCCACCGCTGCTCTGATCCGAGGAAATCCACACTCCTCCCATGTGCAGAGGCACGCAGGTCCTCTGCACCCTGGTCCTTCCGAACTGTGGAGCACTCCTGCTGCCTTGGTGTCGGGACCTTGGTGTTCCTGGCTCAGAAATCTGTGCAATTCCCTGAATTGTTCACTGGAGCTTCTAAACATGGTCCATACTGCTCACCACCATCTTGGATTCCCTGTACCAGACTTTCTTTATCCATTCTTCATTTGAGGGAATTCTAGGTCGAATAAGGCTGCTATGAACATAGTTGAGCAAATGTCCTTGTTGTATGGTAGAGCTTCCTTTGGGTATATGCCCAGTATAGGTATATCTTGGCCTTTAGGTAGCATCCCAATTGTATGAGAAAGTACCAGATTGATTTTAAAATGGTTGTACAAGTTTGCACTCCCACCAGCAATGGAGGAATATCCCCCTTGCTCCACATCCTCACCAGCATGTGCTGTCACTTGAGTTTTTTACCTTAGGCATTTTGATAGATCTAAGATGGAATCTCAGTCATTTTGATGCTTAATTCTCTTTCAGAAGGACAAATAGAATACACCTGAAGTGGTTGAAGAGAGAGGACCGGAGCCTATGACAGAGGTCCTCTGAAAGAATCCACACAGCAGGGAATCCAACAGAAGCTGAGATTGTAGGGCAGGCATCTTATGAACGAGTTCATGAAGAGAAGGACCTGGAGAGGACAGGGCCTCCACAAAGAGACCAAAGGAGCTAACAGATCCAGGTGGAGGAAGGAGTGCTGCAGATACTGATGTACCAACTAAGGGCTACACATGGTGAGGATCTAGACCCTCTGCTCAGATGTAGTAGATAGGCAGCACAGCCTCCTTGTGTTCCCATAATATGTGGAATAGGGGCTGCTTATGACTAGAACTCTGGTGCCTACTCCTTGAACACCTCTCCCTAGTGGAGCAGTCTTTGCAGGCCACAGAATTAGAGGATACAGGCAGTCCAGATGAGACTTGACAGGCTGAAGACAGATGATAGAGGAGGAGGGCTCCGCCTTTCTGACAGTAGAGGAGATGAGGGAGGGAGGGTGGGACAAGGAGGAAACAAGGCACGGGGTTACAATTGGGATGTAAAATTAGCAAATTAAAAATAAAAATGAAAAGAAAAACAAACCAACAAACATATATGCTTTCTCTTATGTGCAATCTACACAAAAGCTTCTGGAGGTATAAGAATAATTAAGGAAAAGTACTGAGGAGAAGGTAATGGATATGAGTGATTAATAGATGAGCTAAATCATATGAACATGCAGAATTTGTAATATCAATTATTAATTATATAAGCATTAAGCAGTAATACAGTTAATAACACAAAAAGAAACCAACTATTCCCTTGGATTTAACCACAAATTTTTACTAATTAATTCCTCTTGTGTCATTCATCAATTCTATGCAGCCTGCTGCACTTCAATATTGTATAGTTGTCATTTATTACCTTAGTAAGAGTTAAAAAACAAATTCCTTCCGATAGTTTTTCTGTTTTGACATTACTTTCCTTGTTTTTATTTGCTTTTCAGCCTGATTGTAGTCCTTCTCTTTCCTTTTCTCCATTCTCAGATGCCCTTATTCTCAGAGAAGTAGAGCTTCCCACACTGTGGGTACCAACTTATCCTAGTATCTCTCCCACTGAGGACAAATAAGGTTGCCTATCTCTGTGAAAGTGATCCAAAGTAAGGCAACGGAGTCTAAGAGAGCCCTGCGTATAATTGTTAGGGGATCAACAGGAAGAACAAGCTTCCCACTTGCTACATATGTGTATGGTTCTAGGCCCAACCAGTACATGGTCTTTGATTGTTGGTTAAGTCTGTGTGAACCTATGTTGGCTAAGACCACTTGACTCTGTAGGTCTTCTGGAGGTGTTTTTGATCCTTTCTTATCCCACAATCCTTCCCCCCACACTCACTCATGACTCTCTGAGCTCTTAGCTCTGCCTACTATTTGTCTGTGGGTCTCTGCAACTTCATCCCTGTCTTGAAATTTCAACAGGACTTAAATGTATGGAATTTTTGACAAGATGTTTTTAAACCTTTCTATTCATCATGTCATTTGATCACTTTAATTTATTTCCTCTGTTTTTCTGTTTAGGTATTTATTGTTGAGATTTCATAGGTATACTTTACCCATCCTGTATAAAAGACACTATCTTGAAAAGATCCTGAGGCTTTCCCTCTTAAAATGTTATCACCCTGTTGTCCATGATATTCACCAAGCCTTGAGTATAAAACCAGTACAAAGATGTATCAGATGCTCTCTGCATTTTGACTAGTTGCAACTTTTATCAAGTATTTTGCTTCTGCAGGATGAAGCTTCTTCAATGAGGAGTGAAAGAGTTATTTGCCTGTGGTTATAAAGATACATGTTTAGATTGCAGTGAGAAAGTATACTTGTTTAAAAGAATCGAAGTAGTCAATTCTTTCCTAGGGTTCATGATCTCATCAGCCATGATCACTTGGCAAAATTCAGAAGACCAGGAAAGAATTCCTATATGTAGAAAAACATTAAGTTCAATTAAAATCTGTTGGTTACCTTCAAAATGTATTGCAGTTTTTGTGATATTATGACATTGTTCTCGTCTGCAGATCTTGCACCGGTATAGGACTGTTGATTGCTTTTTCTCCTTTAGCAGCTTATATAGCACCTTCAGAATCAATGAGAGCTAGCTTTCAGGAAGAGCCTTCCAGGTCAGGTACAGTTTTATTACCCTAAATGTGTCCAGAGTATATAATGTCTTCAAAAAGTGAGTCTTACATCAAGCCCTGGAAAGCAACTTTGATGGTTTGAATGGGATATCCTTCATAGACTCATGTATTTGAATACTTGCTCCCTGGTTGGTAGAACTTTGTAAGAAGTGTGCCCTTTTTAGGAGGAAGTGTGACACTAAGAGTGGGCTTAGTGGTTTCAAAAAAGCACTCTATTTCCAGGTAGATCTCTATGCTTATTGTGGGTAAATAGGGATATACTCTCTTGGCTACTACTCCAATACCATGCCTAATTGACTATTCATCTGATTCATTTGGTACGAGCAATGACAGTCATGGACTTTAAAACTCTACAACCATGGATTCCAAATTAAACCATTCCTTTTTATAAGTTATTGTGGTTATAGTGTTTTGCCATAGCAATAGGACAATCATTAGCATCACTTAATTTATATATTTGTGTTTTCTTGGAAGTACTCACTTAGACACTTTGTTTTAGCCTCTTTAATCTCATTAAGTTGTTTGTTCATATCTTTAAACTCCTTGAATTCTTTTTTTCTTTTATTATTATTTTACTTTTACATGTATGTTTATATTATTACACATGTACACAATAAACTGCCTACAGCAAGAAGGACAACAAAACAATAGGAATTGTATAAATGTTACATTCATAGTATTTTGCCTATTTGTGTTTGACAACCTTGGAGAAAACATCTTTCCTATCTTAAGTGAGTTTACAGTTTGGAAATCAACTTTATGATTGTTCTTTTAAATTCTATTTCCTTAGGTCCATATAGATAATTCTCGTTGAGGATTATTTTAATCATGGGCTTGAAAGAGGAACATTTTGTCTTGGCCTTTCATATTGCTTGTGGTTTTCTCGTGATTTGATCTAGCCATTTGATTGTATTTCTGATGTGAAATTTTATACTACCTCATTCTGTGATAATACTGGAGATGGACGAACTGAGCTCAGCCTTAGCACATAGGATTGATGTCAGGGTTAGTTTTTGTGTGCTTACTAGGAAAAGATGATATTCTCATTTTATGTTCTTAAATAGGTCTGGGAATGTAAAAATGGAACAGATAGGATTGAATCTTGGATAGGAATCATGAGATAGTGATTTCAGGAGCTGCACATACAGGGCTGGGCCTGGGCATGTAAGGAGGTGCAAACGGGGCAAGTTTCTTTGGGACTCACCAGATAAAGACAATGCAGGACCTGTGGCCACAAAACTAGGGTGTGTGGAGATGGTGTGGCTTGTCTTGGTTATAGACAATCATGGAAGTTTGTAATTATAATGATTGAAGTCCAATATATAGACTGAATATTTGGGCTAACTGATATGTGCTAATTAATTACATAATATTCTTTGTCTCTCTATACACGTGTGCTTGTGTGTGATGTTTGGCATATGTATGAATATTGTGTTTATGATGTGTATGTGTGTCTCTGTGTGTGTATGTTTGCATTGCACTATATATTAGATACCAGCCTGTAACTCACAATGTGCTCAGACCAGTTTTTTTATTGAGAGCTATCCTCCAAGCATAGCCTCCTGTAACTTAAATTATAGTTACAAGCCCCTAAAGAAGGCAGCATTCAGGTTTTGAAGAATATAATTATTAATTTCACATTTATAAATGTTAGTATTTCAGTTCTATAGCAAAAAAGATTTGTATATATTTTATTTAATAGGAAAAATAGATTTTCATAAAATTTAATTGATATAGCTTTTATAAACATGCTTTAATATCAGAAGATAGAATATTTGTATCAAATGTCACATTACATTGAGTATATATATGTGTGTCTGTGTATGTGAATATTTTAATGACAATGATTAATCTAAGTAACTATAAATAACTATACAATACTTGCAATATCATTGTTTATTAGAGTTACCTAAGTTCCCCAGTAAAATGAACTTAGTTTTCAAATTTTATTCTAAAAGAAGTCACAAAGCTAAAAAGAAGATTCAAACCAAAAGCCTAAATGCTAAAATACACAATCAAATGCCTGGACTGGTATTCATACACTAATCTCTGTAGAGAAAATTTAAACAAGAAACATGGCTGCTCTGGCAAGGGATAATATCCAAAGACTTTCCAGGTCTATGTGATCTGGCTAGAATGCAGACATGCTCTGGATTACAGTATGACCTGGATGAAATATTGATATCCCCTTATTATACACCTTTAATTACAATCAATGAAGTTAAAGTTAGAGTATAGAAGAAAGAATCTGTGTTTGAAATTGATGTCTAATTGATGGACAGATAAAGTGATCAAAATCAGAGAAAAATGTGACAGAATGAGTCACAAATAAGATACATCCAACTCTCATGAGAACAGGACAGGAAGGAGAGGCTATTTAAGAGCAGAACAGGGAGAAAGGAGATTTTTTACCAACAGTTTGTTTCTGGGACAGTTTTTCAGAGAGATAACAGAGAGAACAATCTAGACACAAGTAAAAACAGAATCATTCAGAGAATAAATAAGAACCAGAAGAATAAAACATATTTCCAGAATTAATTTGTGGCCAGTCTGAGCATTTAGTCAGAGTTCAGAAAGAGCTAGAAAGGCTTAGGAATGGCTCTCATTTATCCCCTCATCTGAGAAAATAAAAACAAAATTTCTAAATGTCTTTCTAATATTTTATGCAGTGAATCTTTGGTTATTTAACAATTCAAGTTTACATCATGCACAATAGTGACAAAAACACGACATGAAAATAGTTGTTTTAAGTAAAATAGAAATATCGTACTCATTTTATGAACTACCTGAACTAGAAAAAGAATGAGAGATAAAATTTTAACAGAACACATACATAATTCTATACGTAGAGAGCATAGAGTAATCTGTGATGAAAGCATAATGCTGGCAATATATATTACCAAGGAAAACAAACTATCCTTAGGAAAACTATAGGGAATATTAGTTATAATAATTGTTATTGATATCACAATTAGTAGTAAAATATTTACCTCCTGACATAAATCAAAATGTTTTAAAACCTTCCAACTATTTTGTGAATCTTATGTCTAGTCTTTCTAGGACTAAATTCTAACAACACAACAGACACTATTAGTGTATAGCATTGTTACAATGTCATGAGGACCTTTACTTGTCAGGTCAAAACTGCATCCAGCCATAAGTGATAAAACTGTGCATACTAAAATTGTGAAGATGTAATTCTTCTAGAGCATCATATTTGCATATATAGTCACATTGGTAAGCAAGAAACCTTCATCATTTGTAAAATAAAATTGTATGTGATGATATGAAATATGAAAGAATCTGATATACAATGGAAAGTATTTCTTAGTGTACTAAGAGTATGTGTATCATGAACACCAAAAACCAATTTAAATCTAAGAAAGTACAAAGTATGTAATAAACATTTTGTTATGATATGCAATAAAGAGACTGATTTAATTTTTCTCTGTGACTTATGACTGAATGTTTTTCACAATATTCCCAAGGGATCAATATTTTTAAAAGTCCTATTACATTGAAAATGTCAATTTATTTTAAGGACCTTCAACAAATGAGCTTTCTAGATAATAAAAGATGTGTAGTTGAATTTAATCAAAAGATCACATATTCCCTTATGAAAACAGACTGCACATATCTCTATTACTTCTTCCTCTGATAACTTGCTTGGAATTATTTTATAACCTTTAAACAACTGAGATTTAAATATATTCCTGTCATATATTATGTTAATGTTATCTAGTTAACAAATTATTGTTTTAGGAATTATTAAATAATATGATACATTCTTTAAAAGCTTTATGATTAAACAAAATTTGTAGCAATCAATTCTCATTTAAATAAACTTAATTGTTACAGAAAATGTCTTATCACTCACAGTGAAGAACATATGAAAATTGACATGAATTTATTAAATCATTTTCTAGTCTCCCCTAACAAATAACTCCAGTTTATATTAGCAGGCTTGGCAGATGTCAGTATTTACTATTAAATTTACAATTTATATTATGATATTGTTTGGGATTTCTGCATAAAAAACCTCCTTTTATAAAATAAGTCTACAAAGAAACAATTACTCTGAAATCCTTTTGAGACTACTTTACATGTGCATTGTTTCTATTTTAACATCAATGTGTATATTCCATTTAAACCAGGGATTATTTGCTTCTTTGAATAATACAATTTTTATTTTGTTAAAATGTATGACAACAATCTTAGTAAATTTATGATTTGTATACAGTTCTAGCTAAAAGCTTAAATGTATCAATCAGTTTGAATTAAAGTATGCTTGGCTTCTAGGAAATTGCCTCAGTAGACCAATATCTTTCTAAGAAAGCATGAAGAAAGGATTTGAAATCCCCAGTTCCCATATAAATGCCAGTGAGCAGGTTTCCCCACACATAACCCTCACCCTTGACACCAGATGCAAACTAGCTAGCTCACGAGCCATACTGGCACACTCTATGAGATACCTTATTTCAAAGAATATGCTGGAAAGCAAGCAACTGAGGAAGACTCCAGACTCCATCCTTGGGCCTCAGTATGAAGATACAAACACACACACACACACACACACACACACACACACACACACACACACA
>OU015747.1:100691606-100734720 GCA_907169655.1 Acomys percivali
ACACACACACACACACACACACACACACACACACACACACACACACATTATCATTTAAATTGTAAGTAAATTAGTGAAGCTATTGCTCCATTATAAGTAAGCTAGTTATAACACTATCTAGGGGAGTCATTATATGGCATAAGTTACACAGCTATAGTTACACTAACAAGATTAGGGGAGCTTCTTTGGCTGAGAATATTATATTTTCTCTAATTAATCTAGCATCGAACTCTTGTTTCCATGGGGAAAATGTTCTTTAAATAGTATACTTACTCTATGTTCATGAACTATCTTAAAATGACTGATTCTTTGTAATACCTTCCTAGAGGCTTCATGGTCAGATTGTAATTAGCCCGTGTGTGGTGGTTTGAAGGATAACGGCTCTCATAAGCTCTTAAGTTTGAATGCTTGGTCTTCAGTTATCTGAAATACTTAGGAAAGACTGGGGGTATGCCATGTTGGTATAGGTGTGGCCTATAGGATGAGGTGAGTTACTGCAGGTGGACTTTGAGGTTTCAAAAGGCCATACCAGGCTTAGTCTAGGGCTCTCTCTGACTGAAACTTGTGGGTTAGAGGTGAGCTCTCAGCTGTTGCCAAAGCACCACATATGCCTGCCTGCTTCTATCCTTCTACGAAGTTTAAAAACTAACTCTTTGAAAATGTAAGCCCCACATCATCAATTTATTATATGTTACTTTGGACGTGGTGTTTCGTCAAATCAATAGAAGAATAATTAAAACAAGGTGTCTTCCATTTCATATTATTTTTAAGCATCCAGCTCATCTATGTTTGGTTCTCTTTTTATTATTTAAAATTATTATGTCATTTATTATTAAAAGCATAGAATGAAGGATAACACTTTATCTATCTATTCATTTACCTATTTATTACAACATAATCCAAGTTATATTTCTACCAAAATATCAACTTGACATTTTTTTTAAAACTCTCCATATGCACTTGTTAAATAGAAAAGTTGCTTTCTCCATGTTTCACTCTGGAATATGACCTTTCTGATGATATGAGTATTTCAGCTGTGCCAAAAACATTTTACTCACCTTATTTTGTTTTATCCAGCAACTTGTAATAAAGTTATTTTATTTATTTACCTAATAAAGTTATTTTATCAAGTAGAATTAAAAATATTATCCAAGATAAAACTGACATGAGTAAGTGACCATATAAGTCAATAGGTGATGACCATTATTGTATTTTTTAAAAATGTAACTTAGGGCTACAATGATATCTAAGGAATTTCAAAGGGTCACATTTCTGGACAATAGTTGAAGGGAGATTTTATAAGCTCTTGAATCTTTCATGTATCACCAAGGTCACAGAAATATAACAACTTAAAGCATATCTTAAATGCCATGGTTAGTCATTATCAGCATCCCTGGAGAAAATATAATAGTGTCCCTTTCTCATTTTTACATCCTTATATGAGCTTAACTAAATCACATTTTTGATTAATTTCTATATCTCCTTTAAGATTCTTTCCATATATATATTTACATGGCTTGAAAGAAAAAAGAAATGCAATCACATTAACTGGCTTTAGTTAATCTGTTTAAATCTCTGACTCCTAGTAAGAATTGAGCCAGTGATGCTGCACATCAGTCCTATTATATTTCATCAGACCATTAACTTCCACTAACCTAGATAAATATTTCATCACTTTCTCTTCTAAGTCCTTTAGCTTCATATTTCTTGATAAAGTGAGCTTTATATAAGGTCAAATGATGAGAGCTCTGTGAAAATGTTTTTCTAGAGATATTGAAGACTAATAAAACTGACATTGCTCTAGGGACAGGGATTTCAATGTACTTACAATGTTAATTTCAACACTGCTAGTTTTCATGGCTACAATGATTGCAAAAATACTGGTATATAGGGATGCCTGTGAACTTGGGAACAAAAAAGCAGAATATGTCCTGTTAATGGGCACCCAAAACACAATTTCCCATCAGCTGACTCTATTGTTACTTTTGTTTATTTATGTATCAGTTTGTAAGGAAGAATAATTGCTAGTGTTCAGAATAGAAATATATTTACAAGTTTTTTTAAACTTTTGATTTTTTAGTGGAGCAATATATCCATAAAATTTCACCATAAATATTGCTTGAAATCCTACCGTATAGAATATAGTTTGGGGAAAAGATCAAATCATAAAAACATTATCTACCTATATATTACTTTTGCATTCAAACTTCCAGCACTTCCAAACGTGGGTATATACATTCATGATGATTCTTAATATTTCTATGTTAAACAAAACAATGTAAAAATAGCATGGTGTTTGTATTTGATAGAAACTATGATGATTACTCTGTATTGTCAACTTGATTTTATTTAGAATGGCACTAAAACTCATTACTGGCCATGTTAGTGAGTTATTATATAGACTAAAATAACTTGCATGAATACAAACTTAATTTTCTGTTGTTGACATGTGTGAGTCAAATTTTATTCTGTGATCTTAGCTGTCTTTTAACTCCCATGAACTTTTAAGTTGCCATGAACTCACAGAGATTTATATGCCTCTCCCTTCTGAGTGCTTGGATTAAAGGTGTGAACCACCACATCAGGCTGGAAGACAATTTCTAAAAATAGGCCATCCCAGTTTGTAAGGAGAGTGAATAAATAAGAGAACCTAACCTGGTGAAAAAAAAATCAATGGCTTATCTGTTTTTTTCTGGCTAGACACAATATAACCAGATGTCCCCTTTTCTTCTGCCATATCTTCCCAGGAGCTGTAAATCATGTCAATCCTCAAAACTAGGTTTTAGGAAAACTATAGAAGCACTTGGGAATCTGGGCTGGGAAAGCTATTGAATGGAGTTATGAGAGGTTAATGGTCCATTTTGGTGGGAGTTTTGAAGAAGGAAGTGTGAAAAGAAATATAGAAGGTAAAGGGTTTGTTCCTGGGAATCCAGAGTGGAACAGCAGCCTCATCACAGGTGGATCCAATGGCCTTATATGTGATGTGAGCTTACAGAGGTCTTCTGCATGCTACTTCCACTGCTGTGAGTCCATGCAGAAATACCTGTTATACTTAGAAAATACTGTGTTCTTATGGTCATCCACCACTGCTGGTACTTACAAGTCTTTCTGTGCCCTGTTTTCCATTGATCTTTTGACTTGAAAGGGAGTGTGGTACACATGTTTCACTTAAAACTGATCATTCTTAAGTCTCTTCTTTGCATTTTGAGCAATTGCAAATCTCTGTTAATGAGCATCTACCACAGGGGGGAAAAGCTTCTCTGATGACTATTGACAGCCACTACTGCACTAGTGGGAGTGCCTTACCTCGTTAGTCACAGTTGTAACTAGCAGAGTTCACACTGAGTAGTATTAATGGTTTGTTTTCTCCTCCACTATCACACATGACATCTTCCAGCACTATGAAAATTGGCCAGTGCAAGTAAGTTTCCAGTTAAGTAACAGTTTGATTCACTCATATTCTGTGATTCCAGAATTTTGTTGTATTTAGCAACAAGGTCTTATTATCAAACTGATTCCTGAAGACTTATCATTATACCTATAGATTACTTCAAGTGATAATGTCCATCAGAATAGCATCTTTTTGCAGTAGATGACAGCTAACATAAAAACTCACAATACCTGCAACTTTTGAGGGTGTATGGGACCCGACTTTTCAACACCTGCAAAAGAAGTAACACCATCCTGGCATTGGGAATTTTTTGATTTTTTTATTTATTTTTTGAGGACCACAGGTACATACACAATTTATTTTATAACATCATAACTTCTATTTGTTACTTAATTATTTTTATTTTTCTGTCATATATTATAAGTTCTTTCCACACTTCCAATCCCTATCCCTATCTGCACTCTACCCAAGACCTACTTCTCCATGTGATATGTCATCCCAATAGCAGTAGTGCCATATCATTACAGGATAACTCCGTTTAAACTTTTTATATGGGCAAAGGAATATTTTAAAGAAGAGTTTACAGTAATATTCGTCCATAAGATATTTTCAAAATTCAAAATTATTCTGCTCTGTATTCAGACTCTACTCTGATATCTCACCACCACAGCATATAACCATTCTTTACCTTTATACCTTTATAATATTGTGTTCTAGTTCCCCTTCTGTCATGGACCTTTACTAATTTTTTGACCTTTATGAATGTTCCAAACCAAACACATTTATCTGAAGGACCAATATTAACACTCACAAATCGTGGATAACATGTGACATTTGTCTTTCTCAGTCTGGGTAGCCTTACTCAGAATGATTGTTTCCTGTTCCACACATTCCATACACTTACCTGAATATTTAAATGTTAAGTTGGTGAACACTATTCCATTATAAAAATACAGCACATTTTCTGTATCCATTCATCAGCTCATGGCCATCTAGACTTTTTCTATTTTATACCTGTTGTGAATAGAACAGGAATGAACAAGTATAAACCGGTATCTCTGTAGTGCTATATAAAGTACGTGCATATGCCCAAACACTTGTGTATAGCTGGATCACGTCGTAGATATAGCGCTAGCTTTTAAAAATAAACTCCACATTTATTTTCACAGTGGCTATTCCAGTTTCTATTCATAACAGCAATCAATAAATAAATGTTACTCTTTTTACACAGCCACACAATCATGTGTCATTATTTGTTTTCTTTTTTTAATTGTACCTATTTTGATTAGGATGAGATTTCAAAGTACGTTTGATTTGCCTTCACCTACAAGTCAGGGATGTTTTATATTTTGCTAATTGGTTTTTTGAGACTTTTGTATGGCGTGTTTTGATTTTACTCCTCCATCCTCCAACTCCTTCCAGATTCCTACTCATCCAACATGTGTGTGTATGTGTATGTGCAACCATGCATGTATGCATGTGCACACATGCATGTGTAATTGTGCCACAAAGCAAACATATATGTTTTAATCTTTCAAGAGCAATTTGCTCTGCTTAAATATTCTTGGATTTGTAGTCTTCCAATGGAGCTTCAGTCAGGGACTATAATCTTTGAGAAAATGTTTGTCACCCTCTCTTACAGAAGCTAAAGATTGTCAATACTTTCATAGATAGGGATGCAATTATAACATATATAACTCCTTTATCTGTTTCTCAGCTATTTGTATTTTGTGTATTGCTAATTCTTTATTAATTTCTTTGGTCACAATTATTAATTGGGTTGTTTGATTTCTTGTTGTTTAGTCTTGTGAGCCATATGCATATTATACATATTAAAACTTGTCCAAAATATACTGTTGTTTTTTTCCCCAAAGACAGTGTCCTTTGCTGTAAGGACACTTCTTAGCTTCATTAGTTTCAATACTACATTCCTTTTTTTTTTAAATGCAATTAGATTTGTTTTCTCTCATAATATATCTGGATTACAATTTCTCATATTTGTCCCCACCCAGTTTCTCCTCACTTCCCCTCCCATCTTGATCTACAACCCATCTGTGTCTCTTTAGAAAATAAACAGTTTTCAAAGAGGTAGTAATAAAGAAACATAATAAAATAATAAAAGAAGAATCTAACTCATCAGAATTCCTATTAAAGACCTTCAAAATAATCCATACTCACTGGGAAGTGTAATGCCCAGTAATAAAGCTTATTTTTCAAATATATTGAGAGTACAAAACAAGTATAAATAGCAAATTTATTTATTAGTGCTAAGAGATTAATTTAAGTATACTTATACTAAGTAAATTTAATGATTAGCTCATCCATCCAAATTTTTATTTTTATTTCTCTACTGACTAATTACTGTATACATCCTCTACAATATTCCAAATTCACTAGATGCATTAAGAAAGCATCTATGTATATATATATATATATATATATATATATATATATATATATATATATTTAATGACTTAGGCAAAAATCATTAACTTACCAGTAAATACTTATAGCGGACATTATAACTGCCTATGTTAATCAGATTGAAATGGAGTGAATAGTCCATCTGTGCATAAATTTTAGGAGCCATTTTAATAATTCTTTCTTATTTTCAAGAATAAACACCATGACTTGGTTTTTACCATCTTTTACAATTACTTAAAGGCAAATATTTGCACTCCCTAGATGTCCAATAGTTTCACATATGTGTCCTCAACAATATATTGTTGTGCAATAAGTAACAGGAAAGAAGAATACTAGTCCATACATATGCATTCATATAATTTCAAAGTAAAACAGTGGGCATATTTTTCCTCATTAGGTTTTGTAAATATTACACAAGCTCAAGTCATCTGGGAAGAGAGAACCTCAAGGGGGAAAAATTTCTTCATCCGATTGACCTGTAAACCATTTTCGTGATTAAAGATTACTATGGGAGGACCCAGGCCTTGCAGGCGGTGCCATTCCTGAGCATGTGGTCTAGGCTTGAATAAATAAGCAGGCTGAGCAAGTGAAAAAGCCTGAAGATAAACAACGTTCTTCTAAGACCTCACTTAAGTTCCTGGCTTCAGATTCCTGCTTGAGTTCCTGACATGACTTCCCACAGTTATAGAAAGTATCAAGTAAAAGAAATTGTTTTCTTTTCAAGTTGCTTTTAGTTATGGTGTTTTATTACAGCAACAGGAAATGAAACTAAGGCAGAAATGCATTACAGAGAATTATAGTTAGATTTGGAATTTTGAGTTTTGATTAAGGAAAGTGTAAGAAAAAAAATAAATCTTCTCCTATAACAGCAGTGAACCAAACTAATATATATTCCTACTTATGTGTTAAAATGTAATGTATTATTAGAAATACTTTCTGTCATTTTGTATAGTAAAATGGTAAAGAAATTACATACTATTATTCGATCTTCTATCTTAAAACCTAAGGTACTATTCATATATCTAATTCTAGCATGGATATAGTGCTACACAGTTGTTATTATTTATCTTATTAATTTTACAGTGAGCATTAGACAATATGTACTTTAAACCAAAAATTGTAGATTTTAAATAACACACATTGTAATATTTCTATACATATTCAAAAATATTCTTTTAGTTCTATTCTAAGTGTATCTGAAGTCTATTTACTTCTCCTAAATTCCATTGACTCTGCATCAGTTCTGCTTCCACCTGAAGCGGAGAATATCTCCTTTGGAAATTTCTAATACATTTTGAAGGGAGAAGTCTGATCACATGTTAAAATCATAAATTGATTATCTTATTTAAACAATGTGATGCTTCAGTTTTCACTTACAGTTCAAATCTGTAATTCTAGATCATGCATCACTTCTACCTTCTTTGCCTCATCATCTGCCATGTATCCCTGTACTATTATGCTCTCAGTAACTCATATTTCCTAATATTTTCTTCAATACTGATGACCCAGTCACTTCTAAATTTATATTCAGAATTCACCCAGAAAGTTCTTTCTTCATCACCTTGACTTCTGTTCTGCTTCAGGGATGAGTGCCCTCCAATTTTGCCCAACCTGTTTTTCTCACATAGTAAAATTTACTTTTATGGCATCTATCAGAGTATGTTAACATAAATAAGCATCTTTTATGGGTTAACCTCAGTTTCTTTAGAAATTTCACCATTATAACATATCTACTGTTCTCATTATTGTGATCCAATTACTATGAATCCATCAGATATGCCTGCTCAGTGACTGACATGACAATAAAAAAATTAGTTACTATGAAGCATGTTGAGCCTTCCTCTGTGGTCATTTGTGGACTTTCCTGAATGTCATCCATTACTATTATCCTCAATGAATCAGTCATTTTCTAACTTTATTTGTTCTCTCTGTCTCTCTCTCTGTCTGTCTGTCTGTCTATCTCTCTCTCCCTCCTTCCCTCCCTCCCTCTCTCTTCATTAAATAACCATTATTATTATATACAAAACCAGTAATTAAAATCTCAATTTCTCTCAATTATGAGCAAATATAAAATGTAAATGTCACATGGTGCACAAACTCCAGTAAAACGTGATGCTGTAATAAGTCTCATTAAATTTCAATCGCTAAACTGATGCAAGCACTTTAGATTTACAATGTGGAAAAGTGTTCTTAAACTCTCATCCACACAAGTATAGCCTAATATTATGCCAATCACAAATACCAGCATCTTTATACAATCACTGTATAATTCTGTGAGGACATCTCCTAATAATTCATTATTCCATATTATCATAATATAAGAAAATCTGAATTTATAAACAAGAATTTTTATTTTGATATAAAGAATTTAGCAATAATTTACTTCATCTCATTAATCTTCTTATTTATCCTCTTTTGTTTTTCAAATTTACCTGTCTGGACATGAATGAATAGTGATATTATCTATAATTACCTCATGAACTATTGTTAAAGGAAAGCCCCAAAATTACACACTAAAGTGCTAGTTTGTATGGAAAAGAAATAACTTCACTATTTCCTCAAGCCATCTGCTCAACATCAGTAATGTAAACACAGTTCTTTATATTGAATATTCTGTACTTAATGAAAAATTTAATTTCAATTTAACTCCTTATGCCATTAAAATATAGAAACTATATATACTTTTTAACTTTCCACCATGAAAGTGTGTGTGTGTGTGTGTGTGTGTGTGTGTGTGTGTTCATGAAATATGCATGCTGGAATGTATTTATCAATTTGATGGATAAAATATATATGAATATTTATTTTAAGTACAGTTCTGATTATTTCTTAGTTAACATTCTTCTTTGATTACTGTTGTTTAATTCTGTTTTCACAACATGTTATTCAATATTTTATTATTTAACATTTTTAATGTGATGTATATTGCTTATGGTACAGTTTTCACAAAAAAAATGCTCACACTGTATAGTACTGTGTAGGATTGTGATTAGGGAAAGACTGCTTTTCTTTTACTTCACTTCACATTCAACACAGAGAAGCCCTGAGAATGCAGTGCCTCTGTTTACTTCAAAGAAAAAAAAAACCAACTAGTTTGGGTCTTCTGTTTCAGTTTGCTCAATTAGAAAGATAGCACTTGTTATTAGAAGGAAGATGTTTAATTTGAAACAGGTGGTAAGGTTGTGCATTGTGCATTCTTCCCTTTTGACCTGCCCAAAACAAAAAGACTAAATACTAAGTGCAGGCAAAATCAATCTTTCTGGTTTGGGGTTTTGTTTGTGTGTTTGTTGCTATTGTTTTTATGTCTTTCTGTCTTTCTGCTCTTACAAGCACAGTTGAGGCTGGAGTGATATATTCCAAATGTTAGTTATAATTTGACATAAAAGTAATGATGAGAGGTTACAAGTCTGTGTATAAGCCAAAACCAATTTTTCATATGACAAAAACAGGAAGGATTTGTTACGTATGTGAGTGAAATAACTGTATTTATTGTGCAAATTCCATTTTTTCCATACAGAAATCAACATTTTTGTTTTGTTTGTTTGTTTGTTATTGAAACAAGGTTTATCTATGTAGCTTTGGCTGCCCTATGTAGCTTGATTTATGATCCCCTGCTGGCTTCAAACTCATGGAACTCTACCTCCCTCTGCTTCCCAAGTGCTGGGATTAAAAGTACCACTACCTCTGCCCTGCTAAACCATATTTTTGCTTTTTTAAAGAAAATTTTCTCTCGGAGAAGATAGCTGTTGTTTCTGAAAAGGATTTGGACACTTTTTTTTATTATTATTCTTTTCCATCTTTTTTATTAATTTATTAATATTATATCTCAATGGTTATCCCATCCTTTGTATTCTCCCATTCCTCCCTCCCTCCCATTTTCCCCTTATTGCTCTCCCTTATGACTGTTCCTGAGAGGGATTTCCTCCCCCTGTATATGCTCATAGGGTATCAAGTCTCTTCTTGGTAGCCTGCTATCCTTCCTCTGAGTGCCACCAGGTCTCCCCATCCAGGGGACGTGATCAAATATGAGGCACCAGAGTACATGTGAAAGTCATACCTCACTCTCCACTCAACAGTGAAAAATGTCCTGTCCATTGGCTAGATTTTAGTAGGGGTTTGAAGTTTACAGCCTCTATTGTCCTTGGCTGGTGCCATTGTTTGAGCGGGACCCATGGGCCCAAATCTGCCTATCATAATGCCGGCGAGGATGTGGAGAGAGAGGAACACTCCTTCATTGCTGGTGGGAATGCAAACTAGTACAGCCACTTTGGAAACATCATCTGGTGCTATCTCAAAAAACTGGGGATAGGGCTTCTTCAAGACCCAACTATTCCACTCCTTGGAATATACCCAGGAGATGCTCCAGCATACAAGAAAATTTGCTCAACCATGTTCATAGCAGCCTTACTCATAATAGCTAGATCATGGAAACAGCGTAAGTGTCTCTCAGTAGAAGAATGGATAAAGAAACTATGGTACATTTACACTATGGAATATTACTCAGCTATTAAAAACAAGGAATTCCCGAAATTTGTGGACAAATGGATTGAACTAGAAATGATCATAATGAATGAGTTAACCCAGAAGCAGAAAGAGCCAAATGGTATATTCTCACTTATATCTGCATACTAGCCCAAGGGGCATATCCCATGAAAATCTTCACGTACCACGAAACTGGGACAGTGGGGAGAACATCCTATTGGGACTCTAGATGAGAGAAGCATGGGAGAATGGGGAAATAGAAGGATCCAGAGGGTCCTAGTAACCTACAAGAAGAACATTATGATAGGCAGATTTGGACACTTGAGAGGCTGAGGTAGGATCAGAAGCTCAGTGCCACCTTGGTCCACATGATGAGACTACCTCATAATGAAACAAAAATTGAGGCCAACGGCATAATTCCTTTTTCTTCTTTTGTGTAGAATCACATGTAGCATATGAGATTTGCATTGTCCATGTGGCTGCTGCTATAAGGAGAGTGGTATAGGTGGTATTTTCCTTAGGGAGATATGATAGACCCTATAGTGTAACATGCCTTTGATCTTGGACATACAAGAATGAAAGAAAAATGAACACCCGGCACATTAATATTTTCTTCTAAGACATTGGTTCTTTTCTTTCTTTTTCTTTTTCTTTTTTGTTTTGTTTTGTTTTTTGATACAGTCAGTCCTGGACTCCCATTGTAGACCAGGCTGGCCTCAAACTCTCAAGGATCCACCTGCCTCTGCCTCTGCCTCCCGTGTGCTGATATTCCAGGTGTGTGTCACCACCAGCCAGCTAAGACATTGGTTCATAACCTTCCTATAGCTAAAACTCTTTAATATCAGAAGATGGAAAGATCTCCCATGCTCATGGATTATGAAAATCAACATAGTAAAAATGTCCATCTTAAAAAAGGCAAGTACAGATTCAATATAACTTCCATCAAAATTCCAAGACAGTTCTCTACATACCTGGAAAGATTAATTCCCAATGTCATATGAAAAAAAAACCCAGAATACCTAAAACAGTCCTGTACAATAAAAGTTCTTTCAGAGGAATCTCCATCCCACATCTCAAGCTGTACTATAAAGCAACAGTACTAAAAACATCATGGTACTAGCATAGAAATATGCTGGTTGATCAATGGACCCAGAAATAAACCCTATGGGCAACTATGGGCACTCGATTTTTGACAAAGAAACCAAAACAATTACAATGGAAAAAAGATAGCATCTTCAACAAATGGCCTGGTCTAACTAGGTGTCTATGTATAGAAATTTGCAAATAGATCCATATTTATCACTCTGCACAAAACTGCACAAGACCAAGTGGATTAAGGAGCTCAACATAAAATCAGATATATTATATCTGTTAGAAGAAAAGGTAAGGAAGGGCCTTGAACTCATTGGCATAGGAGACAACATTCTGAATAGAACACCAATAGCTCAGGCTCTAAGGTCAGCAATTCATGAATGGGGGCTCATGAAACTGAAAGTCTTCTGTAAGGCAAAGGACACTGTCAAAAGAACAAAAGGACAGCCTAAAGACTGGGAAAAGATCTTCACCAAACCTAAATCCAACAAAGCACTAATACACAAAATACATAAAGAACTTAATAAATTAAATTTCTCCAAACCAAACATCCTAGTTAAAATGGGGTTCAGAGCTTAACAAAATTCTCAACAAAGGAATATCAAATGGCTGAGAAACACTTGAAGAAATACTCAACCTCCTTAGTCATCAGGGAAATGTAAATCAAAATTACTATAAGATTCTCTTTTACACTTATCAAAATGGCTAAGAACAAAAACTCAGGTTACAGCACATGCTGGTAAGGATGTGGAGAAATGGGAAGTTTCCCCCTTGCTGGTGGGAGTGCAACGTTGTACAACCAGTTTGGAAATCAGTCTGAATCTTTCTCAGAAAATGGAGACCTCAAGAACCAGTTATACCACACCTGAGCATATATACCCAAAAGATGTTCCACCATATAACAAAACATTTGCCCACTTATGTTCATAGCAACCCTATTTGTAATAGCCAGAATCTGAAAAATAAAAACCTAGATGGCCCTTAAACAAAGAACGAATAAAGAACCTCCGGTATATTTACAGAATGGAACAGTATTCAGCTATCAAAAACAAAGAAATCCTTAAATTTTCAGGCAAATAGATGGAACTAGAGATAATCGTCCTGAGTTAGGTAACCAAGGCCCATAAAACATACATGTTTTATACTCACTTATAAGTGGATATTAGCCCAACATATATGTCTCTGAGAGAGTCCATCCAGCAGGGGATCGGTACAGATACTGAGATGCAAAGCTGGACTCTTGGCTAAGGGCTGTGAGTTTCATGGAAGAGATGGAGGATGAAGGGAGCGGGTTACTAGGTGTTTCATGAGGAGACTATCTAGGCTGGCAGATCTGGATCCAGGGGAGCCTGAACAAACTTATGCACCAACCAAGGACATTGCAAACAGAGAACCTAATCCCACTGTTCAGATGTAGCTGATGAACATCTCATTCTCCACATGGAATAGTGGAGGGGAGACAAGAACTCTGGTGTCAGTGACTTGATCATTACCTCTTGGTAGAGATGCCTAGTGGCAACACAGAGGAAGGGCATGCAGGCTAGCCAGATGAGACCTCATAGGTTGTGGTCAGATGACTGACTAGTAGGACTCCACCTGTCAGGGGTCTAGTGGAAGGGAATAGGGATGAAAATGGAGAGAGGGTGGAACAGGAAGATAAGAGCAAGGGGATTACAATCATGATGTAATGTGAATAAATTATATTAAAAATAAATTTCCTCATGTTTGGTGATGCCAACCATAAAATTCTTTTTGTTGCTACATCATAACTGTAGTTTTGATACTGTTATGAATCATCATGTAAATATCTGTGTATCTTAGGTGACCCATGAGAAAGGTTCATTCTACCTCCAAAGGGGTCACAACCCATGAGATGAAAACCATTGATCTAAGAAAAGTAAGCAAAGATGTCTTATATAGCACAATAGGGCTTTCTGGCATTTTTCCATGATCAAGTTACAGTTTTTATAAAAGCATAAATAATTCTCCTTCATCCTAAAATGGGGATGTTACCATTTTTTTTTTAATGGATAATATGGTAGGCTAAAGTTCTGGGAGTTAAGTAAAGTTTGAATTGAACTTTCTTATCAGAAAATGAGCCTCAGAAGCAATGTTCCCAGTCCTGTGCTTGGTTCACTGTAATTTTTGCAGATATCTAGGTTCTGAACAAATCTTCAAATAAACTAGGTCCAATAAAAAATGTGTATCTTGTTGACTCTAGAATCAAAAGAAATTCCAGGACTGGAAATAAAAATCAACAAAAGTAGTTCCAGTAAGAAATTATGCGAAAAAAATTGTTCTTGTTTGTCTCTCCACTTTAACAATTATGTAATGGGCAAATATCCTGGAAACCTGTCTTTGCTTCCAAATGAACAATCCACTACCTGTCCTGTTTGCAAAATGTGCTGGGACAATGGTGGCTCCAAATTTCTTGGAGTGGCCGAGCAAAGACTGGTCTAACTTGAGGCCCATCCAACAAAAGGGGACCCAAGACTGACACTGCCTGGATGACTTGGATGACCTAGGGGAGAACCAAATACAATTGACAAAAATGTTAATAAAATTATTTCTAGTGATATTCTTCTATGCTTGTAGATCAGTGTCAAGTCCAATCTTCATCAGAGAGGTTTCTTCCAGCAGCTGATAGGAGTAGAAGCAGATACCCACAGCCATACATCTGGCAGAACTTGGAGAATCTCCTAGAAGAGGTGGAGGGAGGATTGTAGGGGCCAGAGGTGTTGAGGACACTAGGAGAATGTGGTCAGCAGAAGCAACTAAGCAGGTCTCGTAAGGGCTTAGAGAAAGTGAAGCAACAATTATAGAGCCTGTATAGGTTTGTTCTAAACCCTCTCAATTCTTCCTGTGGTTCTTTAGCTTGGGGTTTTTGTGGCATTCCTAACAGTAGAAGTAGGAGTATCTCTAACTTTTTTTTTATTTTATTTTATTAATTTATTCTTGTTACATCTCAATGGTTATCCCATCCCTTGTATCCTCCCATTCCTCCTTACCTCCCATTTTCCCCTAACTCCCCTCCCCTATGACTGTGACTGAGGAGGACTTCCTCCCCCTGTATATGCTCATAGGATATCAAGTCTCTTCTTTGTAACCTGCTATCCTTCCTCTGAGTGCCACCAGGCCTCCCCATCCAAGAGACGTGGTTAAATATGGGGGACCAGAGTACATGTTACCTCATCTTGGGACCATTTTCTCCTACTGGGTTGCCTACTCCAGCCTTGATATAAGCTTTTGTGTTTAATCTTATTGTATAGTGCTATACTGTGTTTATTTGATGTCCCTGGGAGGCCTGCCCTTTTTCTGAAGGGAAAGGGAGGACCAGTGGATCTGGAGGAGAAGGGACGTGGAGTGGGAAGAATGGGAGAATGGGGAGGCAAGGTTGTTGTCAGGATCAATTGTGTGAGAATATAAGGAAAATTGAACAACAACAAACAAACAAGTGTTGTTCAGAAGTGTTTTCTATCGGATATCAGGCTTATAAAGAGAAGGAACATTTGTTTGTAATGATCATCAATAGAGAAAACATTGTATGCTTGCTAGATGAGGTAAGCACCGATGCAAGATCTGTCTGCTCAATTTTCTTAGCAAATAATTTTATTATGAACTTATTAACCAAGAGTACCTCACTTATAACTCGACTAACCTAAACAAGAGGAAAAGAAGATTAAAGAATACAATAATGAAATCGTAAGGATATCAGTTCCAAGGAATGATTCTCCTGGTGTAATCAGATTTCTTTTGCTGGAACCTGGAGCAACCAGAACCTGGAACCTCAGCTGGAGCCCGGATCCTCGAAGCAGTTCTCTCTAGGAACATCTTGAAGTGGTGCGATGGACAGCCAAAACTATCCCAAGTCTCAAAGGTCCCGCTTCTTGTTTTTAGCTCACATTTATACCTCCTTTCAGGATTTGTTCAAGGATATTTTTCAGCTGCTTAATAACCATTCTCCCCCACATGATGGTTTGACTTCTAAGGGATAAATATCACCTGCTCTCTCACAAGTCTTTTTCTCCTCCCCCACTTATGATCTAAACAAAAAAAAAATGTTTATCTATTCTTTATCTACCCCTTTCTTTTAAATAAAATAAGCTATGCACAACAAAATAATTATAAGAATTGTCCATCTAGTCATATTTACATGGACCAGTCCATTTGCAGTTAAAAATTTTTAAGAAATTATTCCACTATCTATCATATGCTACTGATTCTTATCCTAATGTCTAAAGTTTTTTAAAAACTAACTCATATTAATACTGTGGAATGGGAAGATAAGGAGGAGAGGTTGTTGTCAGAATCAACTGTGTGAGAATATAAGTAAAATTGAACAAAAACAAACAAACAAAAACAGGTCAGAAGTATTTCCTATGGGATGTCAGGCTTATACAGGAGATCATTTGTTTGTAATGATCGTCAATAGAAAAAACATTGTATGCTTTCTAGATGAGGTAAGAACAGATGTGGGATCAGATTGTGGACAGGTTTCCCAGTGCTGTAGACATTGTCAACTGAGTCATATCAATGAACAAAATGAGGAACTATGGAATATTCTAATGATTTGAGAGACTGGGCAACAAATTTGGATTTATACCAAAATCATAAGCAAATAATGATAAAACAATAGAGAAATAAGGAGTTAAAGGAAATTTAAATTGCTAGCCTTGGTAGCCTATCTGTAACCACAACACTTTGGAAGGTGAGACAAGAGGACTGGACCAAGGCAAACATAGATGACAGAGAGACTCTATCTCAAAGGAAAACAAAAATATGTTCTAAAAATTCTGTCTTTGAGTGCGTCAGCCGCTAATACTTTTATTTGTGAGAGAATGGAGGGCACCTGCTGGCAAGGAGTATTTCAGGTATCTGTGTTTACCCTGCCATTGGGCATCTTTGTGGGATAAGTTCTTGGGCACAGGCTCTTACCATTAGGTTGGAGTGACCCATCTGCTGCTGATGTTTCAGGGGTTTAGTTTAAAGCTTCAAATATTGCGTTCCCTTTTTCAAAGTTGCTCCTGAATCCCACGTTATTAACACTAGATGGCACTTCCCCACATGGGTAGATTCTAGCTGTAGTCACCCAGTATGTGATGCATTTCCATCTTCTAATCTTCTCTCATAAATCACATCTCAAATGCAGTTTCCCTTCCTTTCTTCACCCCCTCCCCACTTTCACACTCCCTCAGATTTGCTCCCCATTGATTCCCTTCAGAAAAGAGCAGGCCTCCCAGGATATCAACCAAACAAGAGATAACAAGTTACAGTAAGACTAGAGACATACCCTCATATGAAGGCTGTATGAGCCAACCCAGTAGCAGGAAAGGGGTTCCAAGGGAAGACAAAACCAAAACAAAATAAAACAAAACAAAAAAGAACAACAACAACAACAAAACCCAGAGAGTCAGCATTCTCTCCACTAATACTTGTGGACAAAAACTATAAGTTTTTCAAGAACAACCAAATCACTGTCCTCCATTTTGAGTTGTGTATATTATGTAAGCAGTACTTCTTGGTAGCACATTGTGGTGACATGATAGGAATTAATTCATGAAGTTAATATGTCTTCAAGCTTCATAATGAAATAATTATAATAATTAGTGTAAATATAATGAAAAATCTAGACCTTTAATTTTTCCATGTATGCATCTGTGATATTATTAGGAGGGATAGGAGATAAAGGTGAAAACAACTAATGTTTGAACAGAATTGTCAGTTAACATTGATAAACATAGTGCTGGAAAAATTACTAGCCTTTCACAGGTACCTACAAATAGTGGCCTTTGTAGCTTTTCCTGGCCTCAAAGGGAAACCTCATTTTATGATTTTTCTTGTAGTCTTAGTTTGAAGATAGCTTATTCTTATACTATCTTTTCATTGTGTGTCTTGAGTTCATTTTTTCTATTTTTTGCCAGAGATTATTTTCTACTTTGCATGCTGTGCTAATAGCTTTGGGAATATTTAATCCACTGACTGATTTTCTTTTGTTTTCAGTGTGTGTGTTAGTTTAAGAACACTGTCAGTAGTTTGGAGTATCTTGTAGTCTAAACTTTGTCCAGTTCCAAATCTAACTTTTGTGTTGACTGCAGGTTTTTTTTATGAGAACTGATAGCTCAATGTTGCCTGTATACATTGCCATGAAGTTAGTTTTCCTCTCATTTGGTGATTATTGACACAACTTGCAGTTTTTTCTCTTTTCCTTATGGAAATAAGGTCATTGCTTTGTTCAGGAAAACAAAGTATTCTATAAAATACAACTGCTACCTCATGCCTAGGAAACCTTGACATAACAGTTTTTTTTTTCAGACAAAAAAAAAAACCCACAGTGTATGGTTATGTATGCCTGTAACGGCAGCATTTGGTATGCAGGAAGATCAGTAATTTAAGTCATCCTCTGCTATTCAGGGAGTTTGAAGTCAGCCTGAGCTACAAGAGATACTATCTCAGAAAACTAAATGAAAATGGAAAGAAACAATTATTTACATTTATTACATCAATATGACAGGAAATGTAAAAGTGCTTTTAGTGTGGTGTATCTTCTATATAAACAATGTGAAGCCTATTACTACATATCCAGCTACTCAGGAATATATCCTTGTAGAATATTTAAAATAGCAGTATTTTTAGATCAAGGATATTAACACATGGGGGAAATAATTTAAATTTAAGAAAAAGAAACTTGAAAAGTAATGCCTGTAGAGCATATAGGCATGTGGTATATAGGAAGGATATTTCCTATTGAAAAATATAAAAGTCATAAATTAACTAATAGTGCTGTAAAGGTTGAAGTCTAATAGTAACGTGTACTGGCTAGTCTTATGTCAACTTGTTGCAAGCTAGAGTTATGAGAAGGAAGGGAACCTAAATTGCAAATGCCTCCATAAAGTCCTGCTGTAAGGTATTCTTTTAATTAGCAATTTATGGTGGAGGCTAGGCTAGGGGGGCAGTGTGCTCCCTGGGCTGGTGGCCCTGGGCTCTGAAAAAAAGCAGGCTGAGCAAGCCACGTTGAGGAAGCCAATAAGCAGCACTCCTTCATAACCTCTGTGTCAGGCTTCCTCCCACGTTCTTGTCCTCTTTGAGTTCATATCCTGATTCCCTTCAATTATGAACAGTGATATGGACATGTAAGCCAAATAAACCCTTTATTTATGACAATTTGGTGATTTGTGGAAGCAGTAGAAACCCTAACTAGACACAAGACACAACAGCAGTTTTACTTGTATAATAAGTTGCATTCACAAAGCTGTATAGTCAAGTGATAATTTTATTTGATTGATTACTATTTGTGAGGCTTCCAGTTTTGCAGATGTCTACAAAAGGAAAAATACATCCTATGCTGAGAAGATAAATGGGTACTTTCTGTTAAACTATGAACTCACATAAATATATCTACATGAAAATAACAATGTTCGTGTATGTTAGAAAGAGCTTCTTTTGTTTCCCCAGTTTATAGCTATTGAAAACTTTCTAGGGCTCAATCTGAAAACAAGAGTACTTCTATAGTTACAGTGAAGCCAACAAAGATTTTTGCTTAAATTATTTATATTGATAACCATTGATTATGTGAAATGGGGTATGCTTAGTGACTTTTATTTATTAGTTTACTGACTGCTTTTTTTAAAATTTTTTATTAATTTATTCTTGTTACATCTCAATGGTTATCCCATCCCTTGTATCCTCCCATTCTTCCCTCCCTCCCATTTCCCCTTATTCCCCTCCCCTATGACTGTTCTTTAAAAGGAAAAATTTGGTGTGTGTGTGTGGGTGTGTGTGTGTGTGTGTGTGTGTGTGTGTGATTCGAGTGTTGAAAAATATTTCAGGAATTTTCTGGCTTCTCTCTGAACTTAGGATCAAGTAGGTTAGGATTTAAAGATAAACAAAATGACTGCACAACTGGCCCAAGGGTCAGTTGTGGGGTGTGTGTGTGTGGGGGGGGGTGGGTGGGTGGGTGCTTGCATGTGCTAGGGCTTGTGGCCTGTGAGTGACTCCTTATTGTTTTAGGAAGGAGAACACAGCAAACTCATTCCCTTCCTAATGTGAGGAATCAATCACACAGTTCACATCAAAAGGTCAGAGTGGAACTGGGTGACCCCAAGTAATGGCACTTCTTTTACCTCATGCTTATCATGACTACTTAGTACCTTAAATGTCCATGAAAACACCTGAATTTGTGTTCCTTTGTTTTCTTGAGGTAGGGGATAAAAGTAAAAAAAAAAAAAAAAAAAAAAAAAAAAAAAAAAAAAAAAAAAAACTTTTGTCACTCTAATTCTTTCTAATTATTTTTATTTATAATTATAATTATTTCTAATAATTCTACAAATCAGGAAAAAGTCTATATTGAGTGTCACTTCTCTTCAAATGTCCTATGCTGTTCATGCTAGATGTTGGATTGTCCAAACCATATTCAGACACCCTGTGTGGTCATGGAAAAATAGCTAAATTCAAGAGTTACTTCAGAGATTTTCCCTAACAGACACGTCTTTTATTTCTAAGTGTATGGTTGATTATTATTCAACCTTTCTGTTGTCCCTTGCTTAAAATTTATGTTCCTGTGAGTTGTAAAATATAAAGAGACCCTCTAGTCTTCAGGAGGAATTCTCATGATGCTGTAGGTGTAAGCATACAGACTCTAGTTTAGTCAGAACATTGTTTGGCTTTAAACTAAACCAAGAACTCCTTGGCTCTGACTTTTAAAATGCAGAAGGGCATGCTAAATTTCTGAACATTACTGCTTGAGTTATATTGTTTTATATCTTCTCTTAATTGTCCCCAGGGAGCTGTTCATTGATGTGAATCAGAAAAGAAACCATTCCTCCTAAGTATCCTCTCAGCCCTCCTATGCTACTTATGTGCTCATGATACAACTCTAAGTAGGAGATCAAGAAAAGTCACAGCTCCAGAGAGACTGTCACTTCAATGTATTCCCCTCAAGGCTTTAAACTTAAACATTATCCACAAAGGCCCATGGTTTCTAGCTATGTTTCTTATTACTCAGTAGAAATTTTAATTTTAAATGTTGTGCATGAGTTGTTTTGAAGTAGCGTTGTCTTGTTGTAGATGCAGTGTACCTGGGTGTGTATCTAAGGAATTTGACTGGCAAATTAGTTGAAGTTTTAAATGCACCATTCCTTTTGCCAGAGTTCTGAATCAAGTTTTGCATGTTTATTAAAACCAGGCCTGGTTGAATGTGTAAGCAATTGTGGCAGGCTGTTACTGATTTTAAAATGCTAACATTCTAATGCAAGGTTGAAATTTCTCTTTGTTAGATAGTTAATTTTAATTTTATAGATGAATTTATCAGTAATGAAGCAATATAAACTTAACCCAATAGCTGAATTTTATTGTTTGAATTATATTTATTTTCTACTTAAAAAATTTTAACTTTTCAGAACATAGTGCTTACTATTTCATATCTCTGTGTATTCCCAGGCATGTTTGCAAGTAAAAGATAAACTAAGCTTGTTGAATAAGCTCCTATAATCAGGATGGTGCAGGGCTTCAGTAGAATGAGAGAATAGGCTAAGCAGAGTCATTCTTGCATCAGAAATAACAGGGCTTAGTGTGCAAAACCAGCTATGGGTCTTGTCTGATAATATTTATTTAGGCTAAATTTGGAGTTTATTAAAACAATACATTGAACCAGATGCATGGTCTGAAGTCCCTGAATAGGCAGAAGAAGGTTGAATGACATAGCCAGAAGCCCTCACAAAACTAAATTACTATCATGAAGGTGACTAGCAACACTGTGAACAAGCTTCAGTTTTTCAGGTTACTAGCCATCTGTTCTAGATGGTGCTGATACTGAATATTAGTAAGGACTCAGCAGCAAGCAGGTCTTTGCATTGTAGACATAAGCAAGTACTGTCATTACTGCTTTGATTGATATTTTTGGTGTATTATATTACAATTGTGAGCCAGAGACTTATTTGGATGAGTTTGTCAAAGTATGTATCTTTCCTACAACTTTTGATTCAAGATAAAGAAAAAAGTTCTCTTCTACAAAAAAAGACCCTTATTTGGATGAACAAATGTTGGCTTGTTGTGGTAGTGAAATGAGCAGAGGTGAAACCTAACTTCTGAGCATTTACCTGAAAAAATGAGTTTAGCCAAGAGCACCATTAAATAAACCCACAGTGGCAATATAACATGAGAGTTCTTGATTTTGAAAAGATCCAAGTAACAAATATCCTGACAAATAATCGATAGAATTCATAAAGTCTGAAAGTCCTAAAAATAATTCAAATAAAAATATTTCACTAGGTTCAATCCAATTTACATATTATTTAAAAGAGCTCAATTGAATGTTTGTAGCACCACAAAATGCATATTCTTGCTATATGCATCTTGGAGAGTTTTGAAGAAATTTGACTCCTTGGAAGGGGAACTATTGAGTGAGTGTGGAACTATACCTGTATGAATATACTTTGAGCAATAAAGCATGAGCTAGAATGCATTGAAAAAAATTAACAATCAACTAAATAAATACCAAATTACTAGCTTCTTAAATCATATTCCACATATTTAAGAAAATACTAAAATAAACACCTATTTGCTTATCTCAAGAACTTGAAAAATATAAGAATTCCTTATCAGGCAATTACAAAAAATGGTAATTATAAGCCAGGGGTAATGGTAGAGCCGTATGATGCCAGAGTCAGAACGTTCTAACAGGTGAATGAGGTCTATAATGAAATTTTTGCCTGGGCTACATAGTAAGACTCAGCATGAATACCATGAATAAACACACACACACACACACACACACACACACACACACTCCATACTTACACACACACATACTTCACATACTTACACAGACACACACATACACATACCACACATACTTTCACCATATCCTGATATTTTAAAGATTTTATTCATACCACTATATGTACAGTTAAGCACTAAAACAAAATACTAAATTATAATTATCTAGAAGGTAGATAAAAATGCAAGTAAATAACTGAAGAAAGAATAATTTTGACATGAATAATTAAGGACAACAAAATTATAAGAATGTGCTGAAATACATCATTTTATTAAAATTAAAATGATAAAATATTATTGATAAAGAATAACTCATGGAAGGATCCAAGATGGCGGTGAGCAGTGTGGACCACGTTTGTAAGCTCCAGTGAACAATTCAGGGAATTGCACAGATTTCTGAGCCAGGAACACCAAGGTCCCCACACCACGGCAGCAGGAGTGCTCCACGGTTCGGAGGGACCAGGGTGCAGAGGACCTGCATACCCTCGCACATGGGAGGAGCACAGATTTTCTGGGATCGCAGCAGCAGCAGCAGAGGCAGCAGCAGCAGCAGTGGCATCGGCTGAGGTATGATGCTCAGAGCCTTCCAGTGAAGGCAATTGGTGTGGTGGCCGGTGGGAGTTGCTACAGGAAAGGGGACTCTGGACAGGATTTGGGTCACGTGGTGCCTTGTGACCCAAACTGGACTCGGCAGACAGTTGAGCACCAGAGTCCCGGGTTCAGCTCAGTGAGCAGTGCCGTGGAAACACTGGCTCAGTGCAGCAAGCAATTAGGCCTGAGACACCAGCTCAGCTCAGCCACAGCTCCCCTGCTGTGAAGCAGGCTGGGCAGAGTGCTCAGTTCCACCCTAGGCACCAGCTCAGCGCAGCCGCAGTTCTCCAGCTGTGAAGCAGGCTGGGCAGAGCGCTCAGTTCCACCATAGGCACCAGCTCAGTGCAACCGCATTCCTCCTGCTCTGATGCAGGCTGGGTGGAGCACTCAAATCCACCAGAGGCGCTAGCTCAGTGCAGCCAAAGTCCTCCTGCAGTGACACAGGCTTGACGGAGGGCTCAGATCCACCCTAGGCACCAGCTCAGCACAGCCACAGTTCTCCTGCTATGATGCAGGCTGGGCAGAGAGCTCAGTTCCACCTGAGGCAGTAGCTCACCTCAGCGAGCAGTTCTGCCCAAGACACTAGCTCTGCTCAGGGAGCAGTTCTGGGGCGCTGATGCAGGCTGAAGTCAGCACACAGATTCAGCCCAGAGGCCCTAGCTGGACTTGCCAGGCAGATTAGGCCCAGAGAATCTAGCTGAGCTGTGTGCACAAGCTCGGTGGCCCTAAGAATCTGGCTGGACTATCCACGCAGTTTAGGCCAGGAGTCATGGGCTGAATTCATTGTGCAGTGTGGGTCTATAGTTCCTGGCAGAGCTCGGTGCACAATTCCGCTCCGGGGACTCGGGTGGATCTCGGCGAGCAGTTTGGGGCCAGAGTCCCTAACTGTGCTTGGCAGACAGATTGAGACCAGAAACTCCAGCAGAGCTTTTGGCACAGTCCCGGCTCTAAGACTCTGGTGGACATAGTGTGCAGTTTGAATCCAGAATTCCTGGCTGAGCTGGGCAGATGGTTCAGGCCCTGAGTCAAACTGACCACAGCACACAATTTGGACCAAAAGCCCCTAGCTGAGCTTGGTGCACAGTCCCAGCCCAAAAATTCTGGCTGGACCCTGTGTGCATTTTGGGCTCAGAATCCCTAGCTGAGCTTGGCAGGCAGTTCAGGCCCTGAGAATCTAGCTGAGTTAGGTACGTGGTTGGACCTGGCAGGGAACCCAGAAGGCTGTGGATACCTTGGCCTGACCCAACGCTCATTCAGAGACCCAGAACAATTGCAAGACCCACAGCACAGGAGAGCGGAGGATTGCTGGCTGTGAGAGTCCAAAATGACAGGGCTAACTCCTGCCATCCACAACAGTGAAGTATCAGAGCTTCCAGCCTATGGAAATCATGAGAAAGCAAGTAAATCTATCATCAGACTCCCTCCATCCAACTCTGGAAGCTACCCAACAAAAACAAAGAGGGCAAGATGACTAAAGGAGAGCGTAAAAGCATACGCAAAAAAAAACCAAAACAACATGGCATCTCCAGTTTCCAGCTATCCCAAAGAAAACAACCCAGAGAACTCAAATATCAAGGACATACAAGAAAATGACCTCAAATCCAAAGTAATGAGGATATTAATGAAGGAAACAAATAAAATTCATAATCAAATGCAGGAAGACACAGCCAAACAGGTTAGAGACATAAAAGAAGCATGTAGAGTGGAACAAGAAAAGTTTCAGGAAAATGCAAACAACCACCTGGAAGAAATAAATAAAATGGTTCAAGCTCTGAAGACCTATAAAGAGGCAATGGAAGAAACTAAGGAATATACAAACAATCAGATGAAAGAAATAAAAAATCACTTCAAGGTCTGAAGACGAAAATGGATTCAAAGATAAACACACAGACAGAAGAAAAGTGAAAACATGAGACCTCAGAGAAGAAGGCGAGCAACACAGAGGTGAGCTTTTCTAACAAAATCCAAGAGATGGAAGAACGAATCTCAGGTCTAGAAGATACAATCACAGATCTTGAAGCAACCATTAAAGAAAATGCCAAATCTGGAAAACTCCTGACACAAAACATCCAAGAAATCAAGGACACCATTAAAAGGAGAAATCTGAGGATAATAGGCATTGAAGAATGAGAAGATATCAGACTCCAAGGCCCAGAAACTATTCTCAACAAAATCATAGAAGAAAGTTTCCCCAATCTAAAGAAAGAGATGCCTATAAACATACAAGAGGCTCACAGAACACCAAATAGAATTGACCAGAAAAGAAAAACTGCCTGTCACATAATAATCAAAATACAAAACATACAGAACAAAGAAAAAATATTAAAAGCTGCAAAGGAAAAGGATCAAATAACATTTAATGGCAAACCAATCAGAATTACACTCGATTTCTCAGCAGAGACCATAAAAGCCAGAAGGGCCTGGACAGAGATCCTGCAAACCCTGAGAGACCACAGATGCCAGGCCAGACTACTTTACCCAACAAAATTATCAATAACCATTGATGGAGGAAAAAAATATTCCATGAAAAAAAACACATTCAACAGTACATATCCACAAATCCAGCTTTACAGAAAGTACTAGAAGAAAAATTCCATCCCAAAGGGTCAAGCTACAACCAAAACTACTCAGGAAATAGATAACTATATCATGGCAAAAACACAACTACACAAACACTCGATTGGAAACAAAGTCAAAATTAAGATTCTTAACAGTCACTGGTTGTTAATATCTCTCAACATCAATGGTCTCAATTCTCCAATAAAAAGACACAGAGTAACTGAATCCCACATTCTTCTGCACTCAAGAAACACATCTCGCCCATAGCGATAGGCATTACATCAGGGTAAAAGGTTGGAAAAATTATCCCAAGCAAATGGTCACAAGAAGCAAATACACGTAGCCATTTTAATATCGAACAAAATAGACTTTCAACCAAGATAAAGCAGAAAGGATGAGGAAGGACATTTCATACTCAGCAAAGGTAAAGTCAACCAAGATGACATCACAATTCTGAACAACTATGCTCCCAATACAAGGGCACCCACATTTGTAAAATATCTGCTAAAAAGCTTTAACCACACATCAATCCCCACACAATAATATCGGGAGAGTCCAACACCAACTCTCACTGAAGGATAAGTCATTGAAACAGAAACTAAGCTGAGAAATAACATCATTAACCAATGCCATGGGTCAATGGATCTAACAGACATCTATAGAATCTTTCACCCAAACAAGAAAAAATATACCTTCTTCTCTGCACCCCATAAAACCTTCTCCAAATTCATCACATCGTAGGTCACAAAGCAGGCCTCAACCGATACAAGAGAATTGAAATAATACCTTGTATCCTATCAGATCACCATGCTCTTAGGCTGCAATTCAACAAAAACAGAAATAACAAAAAGCCTACATGTACGTGGAAACTAAACAACTCTCTGCTAAATGACACCTGGTTCATGGAAGAAATAAAGAAATCAGGGAGTTTGTGAAATTCAATGAAAATGAGGGAACAACATACCCAAATTTGTAGGATACATCGAAAGAAGTGCTAAGAGGAAAATTCATAGCACTAAGTGCCTTAAAAAAGAAATTAGAAACATCACACATAAGCACCTTAATGACACAACTGGAAGCTCTAGAAAAAAAAAAGAGGCAGAAACACCCAAAAGGAGTAGGCGTCTGGATATAATCAAACTCAGGGCTAAAATTAATAAATTAGAAATTAAGAAAACAGTCCAAAGAATCAACAAAACCAAGAACTGGTTCTTTGAGAAAATCAACAAGATAGACAGACCGTTAGCCAAACTAACTAAAAGGCAGAGAGACATTACTGAAATCAACAAAATCAGAAATGAAAAGAGAGACATAATAACAGACACTGAAGAAATACAAAGAATCATAAGATCCTACTTTGAAGGCATATATGCCAGAAATTTGAAAATCTAAGGGGAATGGACGATTTTCTTGATCAATTTCACTTGCCATAGTTGAATGAAAAACAGATAAACAAGCTAAATAGTCCCATTTCCCCTACAGAAATTGAAGCAATCATTGATAGTCTCCCAACGAAAAAATGCCCAGGGTCAGATGGTTTCAGTGCACAATTCTACCAGACCTTCAAGGGCAAGCTAATACCCATACTCTTCAAGCTACTCCAAAAGATAGAAATGGATAAAACATTACCAAATTCATTATATGAGGCCATAGTCACTTTGATACCTAAACCTCACAAAGACTCAACAAGGAAAGAGAATTTCAGACCAATTTCTCTTATGAACATCGATGCAAAAATACTCAATAAAATACTTGCAAAACGAATACAAGAACACATAAAGGATATCACTCATCATAACCAAGTATTCAGGGCATTCAGGAATGGTTTAATATACAGAAATCCATCAATGTAATCCACCATATAAACAAACTGAAAATAAAAAACCACATAATCATCTCTTTAGATGTAGAAAAAGCATTTGATAAAATCCAACACCCATTCATGTTTAAAGTTTTAGAGAGATTGGGGATACAAGGCACTTTCCTCAACATAATAAAGGCTATATACAGCAAGCCAATAGCCAAAATCAAAGTAAATGGTGAGATATTCAAGGAAATTCCTCTATAATCGGGAACAAAGCAAGGCTGCCCACTCTCTCCATATCTCTTCAACTTAGTACTCGAAGATCTAGCCAGAGCAATAAGACAACAAAAGGAGATCAAGGGTATCCAAATGGGAAAGGAGGAAATCAAATTATCCCTATTTGCAGATGATATGATAGTGTACATAAGTGACCCTCAAAATTCCACCAGAGAACTCCCACAACTGATAAACACCTTCAGCAAATTGGCTGGATACAAAATTAACTCAAAAAAGTCTGTAGCCATCCTATACACAAATGACAACCCTGCAGAGGAAGAAATTAGGAAAGCCACACTCTTCACATTAGCCACAAGCAATATAAAATATTTAGGAGTTACTCTAACTAAGCAAGTGTAGGACTTGTTTGAAAAGAATTACAAAACTCTGAAGAAAGAGATTGAAGATGACATGAGAAGCTGTAAGTATCTTCCTTGCTCATGGATTGGGAGAATTAACATAGTAAAAATGGCCATCCTACCAGAAGCAATGTACAGATTCAATGCAATCCCTATCAAAATACCTACACAACTTTTTAAAGACATTGAAAGTTCAATTCTGAACTTCATATGGAAAAACAAAAAACCCAGAATAGCTAACACAATCTTGGACAATAAAAGTTGCCCCGGAGGAAGCTCTATACTGGATCTCAAATTGTATTATAAAGCAATAGCAATTAAAACAGCATGGTACTGGCACAGCAACAGGCTGGTTGATAAGTGGAATCGATTTGAAGACCCAGATATGAATCCACACACATATGGTTACTTGATTTTTGACAAAGAAGCCAAATCCATTCAATGGAAAAAGGATAGCATCTTCAACAAATGATGCTGGTCTAACTGGAAGTCTGTGTGTAAAAAAAATGCAACTGGACCCATATTTGTCACCTTGCACAAAACCCAAATCCAAGTGGATTAAAGACCTCAACATAAAACCAGAGACATTAAGTCACTTAGAAGATAAAGTGGGGAAGAGCCTGAAACATATTGGCACAGGAGACAACTCCTGAACAGAACATCAACAGCCCACGCCTTAATGTCAACAATTAATAAATGAGACCTAATGAGGTTGAGAAGCTTCTGTAAGGCTGGAGACACTGTGAAGTGAACAAAACGACAGCTTACAGACTGGGAAAAGAACCTCACCAACCCTATATCTGACAAAGATCTAATATCCAAAATATATGAAGAACTCAAGAAATAAAACAACACCAAACCAAATAGCCCAATTTAGAAATGGAGCTTGGAACTAAACAGAGAATTCTCAGCAGAGGAATATCAAATGGCTGAGAAACACTTCAAGAAATGCTCAACCTCCTTAGTCATCAGGGAAATGCAAATCAAAACAACTCTGTGATTCCATCTTATACCCATCAGAATGGCTAAGATCAAAAATTCAAGTGACACCACATGCTGGCAAGGATGTGGGGAGAGAGGAACACTCCCTCATTGATGGTGGGAATGCAAAGTAGTACAGCCACTTTGGAAATCTATCTGGTGCTATCTCAGAAAACTAGGAATAGGGCTTCCTCAAGACCCAGCTATTCCACTCCTTGGACTATACCCAGAAGATTCTCCAGCACACAACAAGAAAATTTGTTCAACCATGTTCATAGCAGCCTTATTCATAATAACCAGATCATGGAAACAGCCTAAATGTCCTTCAGTAGAAGAATGGATAAAGAAACTGTGGTACATATACACTATGGAATACTACTCAGCTATTAAAAACAAGGAATTCCCGCAATTTGTGGATAAATGGATTGAGCTAGAAATGATCATAATGAGTGAGTTATCCCAGAAGCAGAAAGACTCAGATAGTATATACTCACTTATATCTGCATACTAGCCCAAGGGGCATGTCCCAGGAAAGCTTTCACTTACCAGGAAATTGGGACATAGGGTAGGACATCTTATTGGGACTCTAGATGAGAGAAACATGGGAGAATAGCAAAGTAGAAGAATCCAGAGGATCCTTGAATTCTACAAGTAGAACATTATGATAGGCAGATTTGGGCTCCAGGGTCCCGCTCTAACTAAGGCACCAGCCAAGAACAATACAGGCGGTAAACTTTAAACCCCTACCCTGATCTAGCCAATTGTCAGAACATTCCCCACACTTGAGTGGAGAGTGGCATATGACTTTCTCACGTACTCTGGTGCCTCACATTTGACCATGTCCCCTGGAGGGGGAGACCAGGTGGCACTCAGAGGAAGGATAGCAGGTCACTGAGAAGAGACTTGATACCCTATGGACATACAGGGGGAGGTAATCCCCCTCAGGAACAGTATAAGGGAGAGCAATAAGGGGAAAATGGGAGGGAGGGAAGAATAGGAGGTTACAATGGATGGGATAATCATTGAGATATAACAAGCATAAATTAGTAAAAAAAAAAAAAGAATAACTCACACTATCTTTGGATGAATAGAATGAAGTTATTAATAAACATTCATAAGATTACTTTCTCAATGTGAACCATTGAGCCATGGCTAAGGAAAGTAAAAAGATATTTCAGTTCTGTTGAGAATCAGATACAAAATTTCAGAAGGCTCCTTAATACCCTGCTAATGATTCATTAACCTGCATGTGTACTATGTGTTTATTCACCCTTATCTATGTGTGTATGCTATGAAGTAGTAGTTTCAAGTTATTTCACAAGGTAAATAGTACCGTAGAAATCATGTGTAAGCAAGCATATTTTATGCTTTTCGAGATTAAGACTCAATCTCAAATTAGTTACTAACTAATGTTTTCTCTTAAAATAGTCAGTAAAACAACCCCAATACATTTAATCATAGACAGTTCTGAAGATATATTTATGGTTTATTTAAATACTTGTTTTATATATAAATATATATATGTGTGTGTGTGTGTGTGTGTGTTATAAATGCCCTAAAGATAAAAAATAACTTAAATAAATATAATATAAATTATCCAATACTAAAGGATGAATTTAAAAAGAACAATAATATATAATATGGAAACCTATAATAATAAATAATACTAAACTTCTAGAAAAGTTGGCAAGTTTATATGGTTAAGACTATTTGTTGTATGATTTATAATGTATGATTACTAGTTTAAAATTATTCTTTTAAATTTTGTTCTGTAATTTCTATGAACAAAACTTAACTTTATCTTTAACAAATAAACTTCTGTCCACATTTACCACTGATTATCAAGACTAATGACTTGACAACAATGGCATATTATTACCTAGAGGAGTGTCTGTTCTTGCTAAGTATAGGTTACCTAATTCAGAAAAAAGAAAAGCAAAAGAGTGAGCAAAGATGAAAGATGGCATCAATACCACATCGCTTTATGCAGGTTTCTACCTTCATTTTCTTTACTGACTTCCCTTCACTATGGACTTCAAGACGTAAGTTGAAATATGCTCTTTCCCTCTTTCCTCCCCAAATTTCTTTTTGTTTCATGGCCCATACCATATCTTTTCCCACTTAGAGATGCATATTTAGCAGGGACTAAGTCTGTTGTCTTTTTTTTTCTGGTCTCTCTCTCTCTCTCTCTCTCTCTCTCTCTCTCTCTCTCTCTCTCTCTTCTCTCTCTCTCTCTCTCTCTCTCTCTCTCTCTTTCTCTCTCTCTCTCTCCCTCTCCCCCCGTGTGTGTGTGTGTGTGTGTGTGTGTGTGTGTGAGAGAGAGAGAGAGAAAGAGAGAGAGAGAGAGAGAGAAGAATATGGCATTAGTCTTAGAGAATCTTGGTTAACTCACATAATATTACAAATTAAAAATTTGTAACTTAATGCTGTAATTAATATTACATTATTTTCCAGTCCTGTCCTTTTTCCTGTAAATTTTATTTCATTTATTTTTATAGTAGAATAAAATTCCATTGTATGGATGGAATTCATTTTTATCTATTGATATACATCTAGGCTGATCATTTTCCTTGCTATACTGAAAAAAAGGAAGAAAATAAAAATAGCACATAACATGGATGCAAAACTATGTCTCTAGTAGGATGCAGAGTGCTTTGACTCTATGTACAGTGAGGTGATCTTGATTTCCTCAATGGCATCACTAGCTTACAGTCCAACAGTGGGTAATGATTTCTCTTTTGCCTCACTCTTCATCAGCATTTCTTGCCATTTGCTGTTGTAGCAAGATATGGCTATTACGTTTACTATTAAGCAGTAGATTAATTCAGCAGTTATACTTAACCCATTATCATATTCACAGAAGACAAAGACACCTGATAGATTATTAATATGCATATATATTGGCAGTGTGCAGAAACTATTCTAAATTCTTGTTATCTCCTTGTCCCACACCCCATGTCATTTGCTCTATTCATTCCCTTATTTGCTACTTCCTATCCAAAATAATATAAATATTTGCACATGCTTCCTATCTGAGCTGCTTTCTCCAGCCACACTCATCCACAAAGTAAATTCTTCCAGGCCACCTTGTTCTTCTTGACACTATCCCAGGCCAATCCTTCTTCTCCTTCTCTCCTCTCCTCTTCTCTGTCTCTCACCGCACATGGCCTCTCTCTTTCCCGTCTCTCCTCCTGTGATCCTCTTGTCCTCCTAGCCCCCAAACCTTAGCTCTGCCTACCTCATTTCAGCCCTGCCTAGGTGCACTCGTTTTTGTTTAGCCAATAAGGGATTATTTGGAAGCAAGGTTACACAGCATAACTTCAGTATACATGAGGGTCAGCTCTTAGAATGATAATAATTTGTTGGTGGGGGGTGGCAAGCAATTAACATCTGAATCTGGATGCACAGCACCAGACCATGCTATAACAATATGTTTTCTTGATGTTATTCATTTTCAAGATTACCATTTGAAAATTATTTTTCTTGTTGGTTTGAATACAAACATTTTATTTAAAAGTGTTTCAATGGAGTCATGAAAACTCTGTTCTTCATCTTAGTTGCCCCCTTGCCCCTCTCTCTCTCATATATATATATCACATGCACACACACACACTCACTCACTACTTAGTTTCTTTCTCAATTATAGAATTTTAAGAGACTCGTTTCCATACTGTTATGCTTTTATTAAACTTAATGTAATCTGCCACTGGCCTTTTCAACTGTATTTCTTTTTATACTTTGTGTTATTTGGCTTTTCATTTCAATGGTTTCTATTTGATTATTTTTAGAACTCTATTTCTAGTTTTCCTTTCTAAGTACATTTGCTTTCCTACTTTGTTTAATTATTTTTCTATGTTCTCTTTTTTGCTTATTTTTCAAATTTCCATTTAACTTATCACCTGATATTTTGTCAGTCCACTAAGTTAGAGACACTAGAGTGTATTGAAACATTGGTGGGCTCATTCTGTCTTCTGTTTTTCAATAGGTGGTATGCTTCTGTTTTTAAATTTTCATGTCTTTGGATAACTTACATTCTACAATAATTATATAAAGTAAGAACTCTCCTAAAAGTGTGTCTATATGAATTGTCAGATACTTAATCAATGTAGGATGTGGTTATAGGAAATATGGGCAGCATTTCTGCCTAAAACTAATTGATGGTGAAAGCAGTGGTTATAAAGAGCTCACAGGAAGGGAGAAAAATTTAGCTGATGCTGGTTTCCTCATGAACTACTGACAATAGTTCTGTTACTTTCTACTATTTATAGCCATGTCAACAGCAATAGTAACAGATCTTGTCTCCCAGTTAGCCGTATGAGACCAAATGTTGCAAGAGAGATGCTGTCACTCACTCTGTAACACTTATACCCTGAACAGTGTGTGGTGACCTGTGTTGGGGAACAAGACAGTAGAAAGTTTTTCAGGAGTAGGGTAGCAACAGTAAGGGGTACACTGCACCCTGCTACTTTCTGGTAATGAAAGAGTAGTAGGGGCCAGCGTGTTATCTGGACAAGCAGAGTTATTGCTTGTTAACCCTTATTCCATAAAACTGAAAGATTTACATTACATTCTTATTTTCCTGTTAAAGATTCTGATTTAGATAAGTTGTCTATATACTGATATCTCCAAATCAGAAGAAATTTATTATAACTACTAATCATCATTGAATTGTAATCATGTTTTTTAGTCCCTTTAGGCAACTATTACTAATTACCTTAAACAGAAAGAGTTGCTTCACCATTGAATCCTACAAGCCGAGATGCCCAGGATCAAGATACCAGTTGTTTGTTGTCTAATTATGGCTTATGGCTTTCTTAAGTATTTGATTCAGGCTGCATTTTCAGAGAATTTCTGTCAATTGCCCTTATGAACATTGATGCAAAAGTACTCAATAAAATACTCACCAAACTAATCAAGGACCACATCCAAAAAAGACCATTCGATATGACCAAGTAGACTTCATTCCAGATCTGCAGAGGTGGTTCAAAATATCAAAATCCATTAATGTATTCCATCATATAAACAAACTGAAAGAAAAAACACATATTCATCTCCTTCGATGCTGAAAAAACATTTGACAAAATCTACCCCATTCATGTTAAAAGCCTTGGAGAGAGAACACATACAAGGCACATACCTAAACATAGTAAAGGCAATATACAGCAAGCCTATAGCCAACATCAAACTAAATGGAGAGAAACTAAAATCAATTCCACTGTAATCAGGCTATCCACTCTCTTTGTATATCTTCAATATAACACTTGAAGTCCTACTAGAGCAATAAGACAACTAAAGATGATCAAAGGGATAAAAATTGGAAATGAAGAAGTCAAAGTATCACTATTGGCTGATGATATGATAGTGTACATAATTTACCCAAAGAATTTCACTAAAGAACTCCTATAGCTAATAAACAAATTTATCAAAGTGGCTGGATACAAAATCAATTTAAAAATTGGTAACCGTCCTTTATACAAAAGACAATCAGGATGAGAAAGAAAATAACAAAACAACAACAAAATACATAAACTATCTTGCTGTAACTCTAACCAAGCAAATGAAAGACTTTTATGAAAAAGAGTTCTAGTGTTCAAAGAAAGAAACAAATTGAAGAAGATATAAGAAAATGGACAGTCTCCACACTTGAGTGGAGAGAGGGATTTGACTTTCTCATGTACCCTGGTGCCTCACATTTGACTATGTCCCCTGGCGGGGGAGACCTAGTGGCACTCAGAGGAAGGACAGCAGGTCACCGAGAAGAGACTTGATACCCTATGAGCATATACAGAGGGAGATAATCCCTCTGAGGAACAGTCATAGGGGAGGGGAATAAGGGGAAAATGGGAGGGAGGGGAGAATGGGAGGATACAAGGGATGGGATAACCATAGAGATGTAACAAGAATAAATTAATAAAAAATAAATAAATTTAAAAAAAAACGGAAAGATCTCCCATGCTCATGCATCAGTAGGATTAACATAGTAAAACTGGCTATCTTATCAAAGAGTATCTACAGATTCAATGCAATTCCCATCAAAATGCCAACACAATTCTTTACACACCTTGAACGAACAATTCTCAACTACATTTGGAAAAACAAAACCCCGAAAGATAAGACAATCCTATAAAATTAAAGATTTTTCTGGAGGTATCTCCATCCCTGATCTCATGCTGTACTATAGAGCAACAGTTATAAAAAAAAATGGTATGGTATTGGCATAGTAACGCACAGGAAGACCAGTGGAATCTAATCAAAGACCTAGAAATAAACCCACCCATCTACCGACACTTGAGTTTTGACAAAGAAGAAAAAACAACAAACAGTGCTTGTCTAACTGGGTGTTTACTTCTAGAAAAATGGCAAATGGACCATTATTTATCATCCTGCACATAACTAAAGTCCAAGTAGCTTAAAGATATCAACATAAAAATCAGACACACTAAATCTATTAGAAGAAAAAGTAGGGAAGAGCCTTAAGCTCATTGGTACATGAGACAACATCCTGAACAGAATGCCAATAGCTCAGGATTTAAGATAAAAATTTAATGAATAAGACATCATGAAACAGAAAAGCGTCTGTAGGAAAAAGTACATTGTCAACAGAAGAAAATGGCAGCCTACAGATTATGAAAAGATCTTCACCAACTCTACATCTGACTAAAAGCTAGTATCCAAAATATATAAAGAACCCAAGAAATTAAACACCAAGAAACCAAATGTTCCAATTAAGAAACAGGGTACAGAACTAAGCAGAGAATTCTTAACAAAAGAATATTGAATGGATAAGAACATTCAAAGTAATGCTTCACGTGTTGTGGACAGGGTAAGTTTTGGACCAAAATTTTTGTGGGTGGGTTGGTGCTCTCCTTCCTCCACTTGGATTCTTGCCTAGTTAGAGGTGTTCTCTTCAGTCCATGGACACTTCCACAAGGAGTCTCAGCTATAGTTTCCCTCATATCCTCTCAGAGTCCTATTCTCACTTAAGGAATCCAGCTTGTCACAGATATGCCCCACTCACAGTTTCTCAAAAGAAGAATCCTGAATGGCCAAGAGACTCCGCTCAGAGGAGAATCTAGACAGATGCTGGGATTTGCACCTGGATTCTGGGCAAGAGTGGTATGGGAGAATGGGTTGGGAGGAATGGAAGGACCAGAGGGATCAGGAGCTTCACAAAGAGACCATCAATGCTGGAGGGTCTGGCCCAGGGTGGCCACACAGAAAGACAGGAGTCTAAGAGCCTTGAACATCCTTAGGTTGCCCTGGAAACAATATAGGCCACCTGGAGACCTGATGACCTCCTAATGTTAGGAATGCTACTGCCCCACAATTGCTGTTACTGAGCCATTTTTTGCTGCCAGGATATCTGTGTTTGGTGTGTAAATGTTCTACCTTTCATAGAGTCTAGTTATTATTCCCTCTCTAATGTATATATGGTAATCCCATTAGTAGACTTCAGGAATATTGTTTATGATATTTGAATCCTTTGCAGAAAATCTATACTTACTTCCACAGTCTTCGATATTTTCACTCTACTTTTGTCTAGTATTGTCCTTTCAGTTTTTTATATCAATTGACCTTCATTGAACTGACTTATACTCAGGGTGAGAAGGGTCTAATTCCATCTCTCTGGGTGTGGAACCCCACTTATCCCACCACCATTTGTTAAAGAGGTTTTCTTTCAATCCAACCTGTGTATTTAATGTCTTTTCAAAATTAGGTAGCTATCCTTTGGTGAGCTAGCTTATTCATAAACAGTGTCTTCTATTCCAACTATCAAAATACCATTTTATGCCAATTCTATTCTGTTATTATTATAGCTGTGTAATATAATTTGTCATCATTTTATATGATAATGTTACTTTTTTCCTTTTTCTTGTAATTATATTACCTTCCTACCTGGGGTCTTTTGTGATCCAATATGAACTTTTTAATAGTTCTTTTAAAAAAGTCACTGGAATTCTGATTTAGATTTTGGTAATTTTGTTGGCCCCTTTGGGTGATATATCTATTTTTATGATTGTAATTATGAAAATCTATGACCATCATGGCTTGCCATACACAATATCTTCCTTAGTTTATTTCTTCAGTCTTTTAAAGGTATTTTTAGCATGTATTCTAAAAAAACTAATTAAAATATAATTATACCATATCCACAATCAACCTCACCAGTACCTCCCATGTCCACCCATTCTCCCTCCCATATTCAATACCCGCTGTCTTTTAACTTACATTGTTACATATACATATAAATTAATAAACATAAATACAACCTGCTATGTCTATTTAGTGTTGTCTGTATATATGTTTTTAGGTCTGACCAAGTGTTCTTTCATAGACAATCAGAGGCCTCATGCCTGGAAAGCCTATTTTTTCTTTCTCAGCAGTTCTTAATTGCATATAACTCATAAGTCTGACATAAGCATGAAGTGGTATTTTCTTTGTCAGTTTTATGTGTTTTACAGCTGAACATTGGTGTCTCAACTTTCTATTCATCTTTTTAAAAAATTTACTTTTAATACTAAGTTCACTATTATACAACATATCATAAATCTGCATCTCTGCTCATATGACAGAAGTACTGTTGATTTGTGAGTTTGCATGACTAAATTTACTGCAAGTTTCATTCATCTTAATTTTTACTTTCATGTTTTGAAATTATATATGTATATATAATTTATATACATATACATATACCATACATTCACACATACATGCATAACATATATACATGAGTATATAAAATATACTTGAGATATAATTTACATACATTTATACATATATATACACAATCATGCACACATATAAGCTAAAATTCCTGCAGCATTCTTCAGAGTTACTTTAAGAACCTGAGCTGTTATGTTAGAATACAACGGTGAGCAGAGTGACAGGCAGGTTTATAAGCAGAAATAAATCAGCATAAAAGTGCAGCAGCTTGTCTGGGATAATAAGCAGATGTAATTTCCATTTTTCCCTCTATTTTGTGTTTCATATATCACATAATAATTGACAGTATCATTTTTCTGTCTTTGTCACCATGTTGCAAAGTTCTTCAATTCCAAGTGAATACACTTGTGTGGTATCATAAGTTCTGAGCATCTTGGATGTTCTCAAAATGTATTCTTCTGGAATATTCCTTTATTCAAGAAAAATGGGACTTCACTAGTATCACTGCTCTACATGGATATGATGTGTAGATGGTGTTTAGAAGCAGAGTGACTGAAGGCAACAATTCTTCCAGGGATCACTGACTTTGTTATTTAAAATGTAATAAATGTGAATAAATCATGCCTCCAAAAGACTCTCTATTTGAGGATCCTTAAAAGAGGAGAGGAAGAGAAAGCATGAAGAATGAAAGAATGAGAAAGGAGGAAGACTGAGTGTCACAGACAGACTCAATAATTCAAATGATATTTTAATTTGATGTGAATAAAGGTTTTACTAATTCTTAATATGATGATTTATGATCATTGAAAGGAACTGTACATTTTCTATAATGTTTTACAAAAATAATAGACTTAAATTCAAATGTCTTTAATATAAAGGCTATAAATAACTTCTATAGCATTGCATTTTTACTTTTGAAACAACAATGTCTCTCCCATAACCTAATATATGCCTAAATATGCTCAGAATGTTCCATATGAATAAATATCTATAAGGTAATTTATCTTGTTTTTATTTGTGAAAACCAATATAAGACATATGTAAATTAGAACACAAGACTAGCTGGAATAAGTTAAGTAACCATTGAATTATTATGCACCCTAGAATAAAGAATAGAACAATGTATAAACAAATATTTGTGCATCAGAAAGTAAAAATAAAATAGTAAGGTGAGCTCTTTAGGTGAAACCATATGACCTATTTTTGGTGAAATAGACAATGTGATGCATCTGGGTTTTTTTATAGACACAGCAATGAAGAAACTTTAGTGTCTAATATCTCCTGAACTGCATAGTAATAGAGAACATGTGTCATGTTTGCATTATTGATTTACCTACCACCAAAGTCAATGTGATGAAACTTTAATACATGCAGAGCCTATTTCTTACCAGCTTCCAGATTGAGTGCCATGAAAACTGAGCAGAGAGATCAGAACATCTACATTTTCTCTCCAATTCACCACCCCAGCTTCCTTCAGAAGAAATGGAGTTCAATGCCCTTGGGAATAACAGTTTCCCATTCCTTTTCATATCAGATGTTTCTGTTAGGAACAATTTATTCTAGGGTAAAAAATGTAAAGCTTTAAATGTAATTTAAACATATATTGATGTGCACAAAATCAATTGCTTAATTATGTCATATATTTACTAAAGATCAATCTTCTGAAAATGTGGAATAACTTTTATACTAATATTATACTCTTTATGATGTCAAATTAAGAAAATATTATTGACTATTTTCCCCTCTATGTAATATAGTGTACTGTAAGAAATAAAAGAAAAATAAGAGTGCATATTATAAATCTTAAAAGTATAAAGCACAAATACACCAAGCACTTTCACTAACAAATCTTTTATTTTAGGAGTATGGTGAAAACAGTACAATTCTACATAAATTATTTTATAAGCTTAAAATACTTAATGTAATATGGATTAGAAATAAAAATATCCATGTAATCAAATGAACTTGATTATCTTATTCAAACAATTACCTCACGTCAAGAAAAAAATGGATTTCCAACACCATAACCAAAAATCCCAAGTGATTAATGTAAATACCTCCAAGACAACTTGCTCTTCATATTACAGCGGGGATCATGATGTTAAAATGAACTAACATACTACTAAATTTACTGTTTTAAAACTTTTTGTTTTACTTGCGAGAGTTGTATTTTATAAATTAAAAATGTTAATATTTAATATATAAGCAAATACAAATATATGTTTGTTACTGTAAAACCATTTGCTGAGAAATTTTATGTTATAGGGTGGAAATTTCCAGTAATAGAAAGATACTGGATTGTATTTAGAAAACTGAAACTTTTCTGAGATTAGGGCAAAACCTCCAGAAAATAGGCTATCTGTGAAAACACATATGCTTCAGGAGCATACGGACAGCTGGTTCTTAGACATCAGTTCTCTCTTAGACATATCTTGACCATTGACAGAAGGGGTGGTAAATGACTATGTATACAATTGGCAAGTGGACAATTTCTAGTTAAGACTAAAAGTCTGAAAGACTCCTGGGGTAGGAAACTGAGTGCTGCAGCTATCTAGGAACATGAACTTAAGAAAAGTAGTTCTAATGGCCTGGCTCATGATTTCAGAATCATCATAACAGAATGGATAGTTACTATTAAAAAAGAATTCCTAATGTGGAGAGTGAGGATCACTTCAGACATGGACTCTGGCTACTGAACTTTGATTACTTCCCCATGGCAGGGTGGCCTTTCCAAGCTACAAATGAGATTGTACAGATGAGATTGATAGACAGAGATCAGATGTTAGGGGAGGAGGGCTCCCCTATCTGAAAACTAGGACAGGGAGAGAGAGGGGATGAAGGAGGGAAGGAGGGGGTATCAGGAAGGGATGAGAGAGGGGGATACAGTCAGGATGTGAAGAATTTAAACTACAGAACAAGCAGGTAACTTATATTGCTAATCCTACCAGATGGGAATAGCTTTGAGACTAGCTGAGACATGGATGTCTAGGCATAGACAACACTTCTTGTATGTTATAGAATTCCTGTTAATTATTATTAGATGCCATTCTTCATATGGCATGAATGAAGATTTACACATGTCTTTTTTTCTCTACATAGAAGGAACAGAGAACCAGCCTTAAATGTTCTGTGCGTCACACACACACCTTGTACATTTATAATTTTAGGACTATATAATACTTGTGAAAAATTATTTGTTTTCAGAACAAAAGAACTAGAAACTGACTCTGGATCAGAGCTGACAGGATTCATTCCTCTCAGCATGCTGGACACAGGCATCCTATATCCTTAATCTTCCAGCACCAAATGCGTCAGTTGCTGTGCCTCGTCAGAACATGACAGTACCAGGACAGCTTTGAAGAAAGCTTCCAATCTCAATTGGTCTAGCATTTAAGACTGTCCCACACAGGACTCTAATTAAGACTGGAAATTTTCAACATTTGGAAACGGGACCAAAAATGCTATTCCTAGCTTGTTTAACGATTTCCCCGATTTTATTTGGGTCCCTGCAAAGGTATTATTCATTTCAAATCAGCCAGAAGAAACCTTATGAGAATGACACCCCATTTCCTTTAAGGGGGACAGGTAGGTTTTGCTTGTTTTATTGGTCTATAGAAGGTTATTTTCAATAAGAGTTGGTGATACTTTATAATTGGTCTTATTTTAGAGAGAAAACAAGGTTAAACAAAGCAATGTCTCTTTTTTCCTTTATCTTGTATTCTTAGGTCTGGAGATAGGGGTTGAAAAGAAAGTAGAGGGAATATAGATATATATATAAGGACGAAAGAATAAAAAGTAGATTAGGGAATCTATTCTTCAACTTAATACCTTAGTTACAAGGTTATTTTTAAATCACTGGTATAGAATTTTGCATATTAATACAAAATAAGTTTAATATTAGATACAGTTGTATAGAATTTAAATGTAGTATTATTCTTTACACACAGTATATATATATACAGTTATATATATTATTATATAATATAATATATAATCTAATATGTGGTATTATAGCCATATAAATCAATTTTAATGCAAGGTTTACTTCCAATATTTTTGAAGTGCAATTGTAAGCATTTTAGGATAAATAAATTATACAAGTTAATTGTTAGTTGAACAAATCTTGGTCATATCAATTACTAGTCCTTTTTTATCACAAGAATATACCTTTTAGGTGTAACAGATATATATGATTTTATAGAAAGATAAGATAAAATAGTTAGACAAGGTCTTCAAAAACATCATAGACATACAGAATATGGTATTCAAAAATGTTTTTGTTATTTTAAAGACTCATTGGCAATGAGAAAGATTAACTCCTGGCTGACCCAGGGTAACTCAAGTAAGATGATGAGCATCTAACAACCTCCTGATGGAGATGGCTTCATATGTGGCAAACAAGCCACTGTGACAAATATCCTTTTTGCTACTACAGACAGAATTCTGCCTTAAAAAAGGGTGATCTTAGATGCAAGCAGAATAGATGGCCAAACTCTGCCAAGACAGGGTAAACAAGTCCTCAATAGTTCCTGCTTCAAAAATATGTCTGTCAGATATATTGGGCCAGAAGGCTGAAGATGATGCTCCAATGTTATAGAGAGTTTTGGGTGAGTGCACAGGTAGCAAACTGTCTCATTTATTCATTTTGGAAGCTGGTAATCTGCACTCCCTCTATACTCAGGTAATTAATTTTATTCCTTCTCAAGTCCCAGATAGTTTAGTTTCATAATTAAGGTTAATTGCTTAGGAGTTAAGATGTTTTTAGGTCTAGATGGATGTTTTAAGTTGATAATGATATACAATAGATATTGAATTACATTTCCAATTTTAGACTTACCAAGATAGGAAAGATGTTTTCCTCAATGTTGCCAAATACAAAAGCCAAAACACTAGGAATGCAACACTTACATAATTCCTGATTGTTTCATGGTTCTTCTTGCTGGAGGTAGTTTATTGTGTCTGTGTGTAATAATATAAATGTATATGTAAAAAATAAAAATAGATAAATAAAATGAATTCTTGAGGTATCCCTCCCTTTTTTAGAGCATTTGTATATTTAAGGGAAAATGCAATCAAATGTATAAAGTGGCTGTCAGTATCCTCTCTTCAACACTTACATATTTCTTGTCTTTCAGCACTCTGCCCCAGCATGGTACATATGTCACTTTTAATAAATAAACCCTGATTTATTATCACTAAAGACACAAGGGTCACATGCAAGAAGAGTCTTTGTCTTATATGTTTTATAATGTTTTACATGTCTGATCTACTCATTCTTCAATCAATCTTTGTGTAACATCTCCAAATAAATGACATTTTATTGCCTTGCTTTTCTAGGATGTTATATTGTTGAAATCATGCAGCATGTAGTTTTTTCAAATTGACATCAATCAGTAATATGTATTTTGATTTTTTCGCTTCTGCTTTCATAGTTCATTAGTGTGTAACTGAATAATATTCTAAACTCTGGATGTGCCACACATTATTTTTCCAGTAATTGTACTGGCTAGTCTTATGTCAACCTGACATAAGCCAGAGTCATTAGAGAGGAGGGAACATCTATTGAGAAAAAGCCTCAATATAAAACTTGGCTGTAGCAAGCCTGTAGGAGATTTTCCTCATTACTGATTGATAGGGTATTGTGGATGATGCAACTCCTGGACTGGTTGAGTTCTTTCTTTCTTTCTTTCTTTCTTTCTTTCTTTCTTTCTTTCTTTC
>OU015747.1:100740501-100758054 GCA_907169655.1 Acomys percivali
TTTCTTTCTTTCTTTCTTTCTTTCTTTCTTTCTTTCTTTCTTTCTTTCTTTTATTTATTTCCTTATTTGTTTGTTTGTTTGTTTGTTTATTTTTAAACGCAAAACTTACAAAACTTACAAAAGCAAAGCAAAGCAACCACAGGTCAAATGTGACCACCCAGAAGAGAAGGCTGTGGGATAATTTTATGAGAATTCAGACACAATAGTACCTAACCTTGAATTTTATAGTTTTAATTGAGTAAAGAAAAATATTAAAGCATTCCAGAACATGTAGAAATTAAAACACTAGGATACTGCTTTTACACACCTTAAAAAGTGGGGTATAGTAATACAGTGGCTAAACAAAAAGGCTTTTAAAATCTAAGAAATGTGACAAAATAAATTATGACTAGAAAATAAAGAATTGCTAATGAATCAAAATATGTACTAACAAGAAAAACAGAAATGTAGACACATGGCTACTTTTCAACTGTGGCTTATTCAATAATAGGAGATACTAGAGCATTTAGTTTTTAAAATTTATTCACTTACATTTTTATGTGAAAGACTATGACATGTTAGTGTGGGCATATAGATGTCATGCCATGCTGCACATGACAAACCATGTGTTGGTTCTTTCTTTTTACTATTACATAAGTTTTATGATTCAGCTCAGGTCATCAAGGTCGCAAAATGAGTGTTTTTTATACTGATAAATCTTGGTGGATCATAGTTTTAACCATTTTATTCATTTCAAAATATTTCTAAATTTTATGAAAATAAAATATAATTGTATAATTTTTCTCTCTTCTTATCTCTCCAACTCCTCCCACATACTCCATGCTGATCTCTTTCAAATTAGTGACCTAATTAAATTCAAAATATTTGTACATATATGCATGGATAAGTGTTTGTGTCACCACTCATCAAATATACATTTCCTTGCAGCAGAAAAGAAACCATTATAGAAAACCACAATTGAACAAAACTGCAAAGAACAACTGACTGTGTCATAGCCAGCTCAATTGATCAATGTACAACTCAACTACTAGAGAGTTTAATTTCAATGATAATAGCAGAAGACATGGAAATAGTATAAGTGCCAAAGGAAGAATAAGAGTAAGTTTACTGATTGTATATGCTCCCTTATAATTGGGCACTAGCACAAAAGGCATGTCCCATGAAAGCCTTCACTTACCATGATATTGGGACAGATGTGAGGACATCCTAGTGGGACTCTAGGTAAGACAAATATAGGAGATGGGGAAATAGAAGGATCCAGAAGGTCCTAGAAACCTACAAGAAGAACATCGTGATGGGTGTATCGGGACCCAGGAGGGTCTGGTCAAACTATTGCACTAACCAAGGATAATACAAGTAGTAAACACTGAACCCCTACTCTGATCAAGCCAATGGACAAGACAGTCTCCACAGTTATAAGGAGAGTGGGAACTGAATCTTACATGAACTCTGGTGCCCCATATTTGACCACCTCCTCTAGGTGGGGAGACCTGATGGCACTCAAAGAAAGAATAAGCAGGCTACCAAGATGAGACTTGATAGCCTATGACCATATAGTGTGGGAGGAAGTCCCCCTTGGTCATAGACTTAGGGCAGGGGAATGGGGGGAAGCAGGAGGATAAAAGTGATAGAATAACAATTGAGCCATAATCTGACTAAATTAACAAAATAAAATTTAAAAAAAGAATAAATTTGCTTTGAGAACTTTTTTTTCTTGATATAATGGTAGAAAAGCAACACTCATGAAGTGTCTTCAACATGGGTGCCAAACAAGACCTAAATAAGGATTACACCAATAGATATGCTTCCATGGAAGGTAAAATCTAATGCAACCACAAGCCTCCACAAAGAACTAAAGAATAAAAATGCTGAGAGTGAGAGAGATAAATTCCTCGGGGAAGAACCTCAAATTATTTATATAATACCAAGTAGTCTCCTCTAAACACATATACATATAAGTAATGTTTTTATATACACACACACACAGAGAGACAGTGTGTGTGTGTGTGTGTGTATGTGTGTGTGTGTGTGTGTGTGTGTGTGAAAACAATTAAGGAATAATTTTCAAAAGACTATATTAGGATGAATATACCTAGATCTTCAAATAATCTCTAAGAGCTTTATATGAAAAAAATACATCTATTTTAATTTAAGAACTATGGAATTTAAATGTGTACTTAGAAAACATAACCCAAATCACCTAAGAGTGAAATAAATGTAGAATGTGGGAGTGAAGATCAACAAGTAAATTTACATGAGGAAAATCCCTGAACTTTCAAAACAGAATATAAATTCAATCTTAATTTTATAGCATTAGTTTTATGTAATTAAGAAGGCTTATTAAAGTTTTTATTTCAAAAGATTAAAATCTACAGGGCATTGTACCCTTGAACATCATGTTTAATATGCGTTGTGTAAATTTTGGAAGATCCTGTGTTACCAATCCTCTGAATACATAATTAGGAGATTCATGAACTTGAAGGCAGACCGAGCTACTGAGTCAAACAGGTTGCACAAGGAGAAGAGGAAGATGAGAAGTAGTAGGTCAGCTTACGAATTTGTATCTCGAATCAAACACCATAAAGTATAATGTTATTTTAATAGTATGTTTTACTTTTAATTATATGTATATATAAGCATATTAAAGGTTATATGCTCATAAGTGCATGTGCACATGGAGTCCAGAAGACAGTATTGGATCTCCAAAAACTACCAAATTTAACTCTGTTCTGATTTCTATAATTCCTGCCTCTTTAAAGCAAAATAACTTTTATATTCTATAGTAACAGTAACTTTTTCCATAGTTTTGAAATTTTATTAGCGCTAAAAATCGAAAGCTATTGTATGAATACTTTTATGAGAAGAAAAATATTAAATAATGAACTAGATAAACATATTTTGCTAAAGTTGTGACCAAATCTAATATTTAATAAACTCACAAGCATTTCTTCTGTAAGTTTAATTTCACTTATTAGTCACCAAATTATAATTGCATAAGTAACATTTTATTGTGCACAAAAATCATAATGTCTGATTACAAAATTTAAAATTAGAAGAACAGAAAGTTGAGAGAGATAACTGTGCTCAGTTTAAGTTCATGGATAACAGAGGAGATTTGTAATAGTAAATAGATTCACCTTATTCAAAATTTACAAGTTGGCCAAGGATATACTTACCACAAATATTAAGGAATAATTAATACTTTCCTACATGCCCAAATGAAAAAATGTTCTGTGACTTCAATAGAAAATTTGGTTAGAAAGAAAAAGGAAGAGACAAAATAAATAGCTTTTTCATTAAACATGAAGTTGTATAATGTTTTAAAAGTAAAGGATTTTAAAATTAGTATTAATGAAACCATTTATGTTTAGGAAGAAGACAAATCAAATAAAAGATGCAACAATTTCCAGTGAGCATAGTGACTTTCCTTGACATCTGGCATGTCAAGTACTATCATTGTACAGTATTGCGTTATGTAAAAATTCTGTGACATTAATAGGTTCTTCATCTATGTCAGGTGAAATCAGTGTCATTCTTATCCTTCTAGAGGGATAACTGCTACCTCTTTTCTAATTTAGAACTGCTAAAATGAAGCTGACACCTTCTTTTCTTCGTTTACTTGTCAGAGGAATGGACACAGTGCAAATATAGAAGAAAATGTAATGAATAGAAATGGAAATCATCTTATAAGATCAGCATATAACATTAGTTTTTAAGTAAAATGCTTTTATAAGTATTTTGTAGCTACTTTAATACAATCATACCAACAAAAAGTGGGATAGTCAGCAGTCTTTTAGTGGCTAAGGCAGGTCATAGGGAACAAATGATTAAAAATAGAGTATATCTGAAACAGTTACATGGGAGATGATCACAAAAATGATTGGTGCTAATGTGAGGGAGAGGGAAAAGGAGTTGGCTCTAGTAATTGGTAAATGGCCATCGAACTATTATAGAACATCTAATTCATTGTCTTAGAAAGAGAAAGTGCTTTGATATACACTATAACAATTGTCTAATATCAAAGTATAAAGCATTTCATCTTTTATCATAAGTGTAAAATCTTAAAGAACATATAAAATTGTGATCATTTCAATAAAGTGATGTTAGTGTAATTTCACATAAGATGCATACGCCATTATCACTAAATAGTATGTGTCCCTATACATTCTGATGTACTATGAAAGAGTGTTTCCTAACATGTAAAAAATAAGCTTGAGGTCCAGATTTAAACAGTTTGAAAATTCTACCTCTTCCAGATACTAAGTCTAGATATGATTTGAATTTTATTAAGAACTATTTTCCATGCTCTTTTCTCATGCTCAATGTTAGGAATAACCTGTACATATCCACTGCTCATATTGGGAAACACTTGAAATACACAGATGAGTTTCCTACTATTACTTTATTCCACATGTTTATTCCAGCTATAAAGGGAACTATGCCTGACTTTCTCTTTTTTTGTATTCATTCTGACATCTAAAATGTTTTCTTGTACTTTCTTTTTTCTGTTTTCTTTGTTTGTTTGTTTGTTTGTTTGTTTGTTTGTTTGTTTTCATCTCCAAGTACAATGATCAAAGGCTTTGGAAGACAAATGCAGGCAATATTTGGATGGGTAGCTGACCAGGCATGAGCAGCAAGGAGACTGTCATTTTAAAACATACTGACTAGGTCAGCAGGATGTTAGATGTGAGGTGACCAAGAAAACTACAGATGTATTTTGACAGTAGGGACTCTGATGGATAAACACTCATACCTCAGGCCGTGTCAATGTATCTCTGGAGTGTACTGTAGCAACCTTGGCTTTGGTTTCCTAAATAAACTTCTGATTAAATTTTCTGTGACTCTGGTTGGATTTTTTTCCTTTGGGAAGACAAGAATGAAGGACAAACCTATTTCTGGCAATAGCACACCAACACTCATATAATTTGTCAGCATGTCAAAACAGGGATATCATAGCCAGGAAACAGTAAACTTGATGCTTTGTTTTGATAAGAACATTATGAAATTTTTCCTATACTTCTGTTTCTTTAGGCAAATCTCACTATGTAGCCTAGACTGGCCTGGAACTTGTAATCTTCCTGCCTCACAATATCTAGCTCTGGCAATAAGGATGCACACTACAATGATGGCTTTGCTTGTGCTAGTTGCTAGTACAGTATGTATTTCTCAAAATTGGAAAGCTTACTAGATTTATTCATATATTTTACACTTTTTAAAAATTATAAGGCAGTGCTTTTATACTATTACAGAGATAACGACAGAAAACATTTTATCTCACTGTGATTATACAGTGCACAGAGTAAAGACAGAAGCTGAGCCCTTCAAGTGCAGATACTTTGTCATAAGACCTGCATTGTTGTTTCTACCTTATTTTCATACTACCAATAAAACGTCACAATTAAATTATGTCATTCATGTATTTTTCTGCCTGCTTGTTTTGGGATTTCATATTTGTCATCACCTTTGCTCTTTGATTTCATACATCATAAGCACCTCATGAGCTTCCGTCAAATCTTCATACCACACATTTCCATTGATTCAGGTGTTCCAAAGTGAATGCACCATTTGCAGTGTTTGCAAGAAAATCTTTCTCTCTTCTGCTTTGTTGACCTACTGTCCATGAAGATTATATATTAGCTAAATTTCTTTTCATGAATTCTCTCTTATAAAAATAACTTTTCTTCTCTTCTGTTCACAACTATTGTAATTGTTTATTCATTTATATTTGCGACCACAGAAGCCCATCTGCAAAAACACTTATTTTCTAGAAGGCAAAGGATAAGTTAGTATTTTCATAACAGCAGAACTCGTAAGTCAGTCCCCGGGCTCCCTTGTGTTTAGTGACTTAATGACCTATTCTTGAGGTATTGACTTAAAACTTGTAATTGCATATACAGAAGACATTTTGAATATCTGCCTTTTCTGACCTTGAGACTTTTAACCTATCTTTTCAGTTTTGTCTTTAGTTACCTTTTATATAACTCTAACACAAAATTCAGTTTATATAATAAGTTAGCTATAGTTTTATTCATTTGCATGATGTCCACATTTTTCTCCCACTTTTATACATACAAGAGTTCATGGTTATATTTATTCCTTTAGAAAGCAAATCTTCTCACCTTTCCCTGACAGAAGTACCACCCGAATAACTCTGACTAATCCATAGCTTGGCTTCCAAGAAACACAAGTGCTGTACTTGAAATCAATGGCTATGAAATTTTAAAGTGCTCTCAATGCTCCCTGGAAACCCTAATACTAGGTCCTTGGTAAAGAAGGTTCTCCAAAGTTTTACTCTGTTCTCACATATCAAATATTTCTCTGTTTTATATCATAACCATCTTTTCTTATGTAATTTAAAATATAAGGATAAAATTGTAAAATGTTAGTAGCTGTTTCAGGACTCAAGATATGAATTCTCATGATACAGGGGAAACATGTTTTCTTTATTACGTTTCTTTTTTAACATATAAATTAATATTATTACACATTAATAAAATAAACTACATACAGCAGGAAGAACCACAAGACAATCAGGATTATATAAATTTTATTTGCATAGTCATTTGGCTAATTGTATTTGGCAAACCTGAATAAACATCTTTCCTACCTTGTTGAGTCTAAAATTCTGAATGAAAATCAATATCTATTATATCACATCTCTATTAAGTTAAAACATCTCTCTTGATCTAAATATGTCTTCACCCCTGCCCAACTTAGCTTAATTGTAAGACTAAACTATTTGGTCTTCATCCCCTTCAGAGACTTGAAAATGAATAAAACTTAATTACCTGAGTGAACCAGAAGTGCAGTTTAGCAGCTTCCAAAATTAAAAGAAAAAAATGATTGAAACAGTTTATTGTCTGAACTGTCGCCCAACACTCTCTATAAAGTTGGAGCATCATTTTCAACCTTCTAGCCCAATATATCTGACAGACATATTTGTGAGTTACGAACTATTGAGGACTTTCTTACCATGTCTTGGTAGAGTTTGGCCATTGACTCTGCTTGCATTCTAAGCATGCCAAATTTTAGGCAGAATTATGTCTGTGGCAGAAATGAGAACATTTTCCCTAGTGGCTGGTTTGCTATATTGGAAGTCAACTCTTTAAGGGGGTTCCTTGACGCTCATCATCCTCTTTGAGGCAGGCTGGGTATTGCCAGGTATTAATCTGACTCATTGTCAAAGAATCTCTAGAATAACAAAACATCTTTAAATGCCATATTCTGTAGATCTCTGAGGCTTTTGAAGACCTTATTTAACTAGGTTAGACTCAGGAATGTTTCTCTTTTCTTTTTTCTTTCCCTCATAGGTAAGGAGATAAGAACTGAAAAAAATAAATGGGGATATAAAAATATAGAAGGAAGATAGAACAAAAAGCAGACTACTGAATTTACTTCTCATCTCAAGGCCTTAATTGCTATTCACAAATAAGGTTATTTTTAATTCATTGGTATAGAATTTTGTATACTGATGCAAAAGAAGTGTAATTCTGATAGATTGGTATAGAATTCAAATTTAAATTATTCTTCACACACTATATATATACTCTCTAATATGAAATATTATACCCATCCATCTCAATTATAGTACAAGGTTTACTTCTAATATCTTGAAAGAGGTGTTGCATAGCTTATTTAGGGTAATTAAGTAATACAAACTAATTGTTAGTTGAACAAATCATGGTCGTGTCAAATACTAGTCTAATTTTATCACAAGAATATATAACCTATGTCTAACAGATAGATATGACTCTATAGATATATAAGGATCCTGTTTTTTAAGGGTATAGCAGCTGCTAGGTTGATGACTTCCAGGGGATGGTCATGTAGCTAAGAGAATATGAATAGCACAAATTGGACTTCATGGTTTTGATTGGTTTACAAAAAGGAGTTTGGAGAGGCAGAAAGTTATGTGGATACAGAAGGAAAAGTAGAGGAGTTGGGGAATGGTAGTGAATATAATCACACAAAAAAACCTAAAAAAATGCATATAAAAAAGGTAAGATTATTTTTCACACACATTAGATTTATTTTTACACCAATGTGAGGTATTGTATATACATAACTTAATTATAATACAAGGTTTACTTCCAATACACAGGAAGCGCTATTGCTATTTAGGATAAATAAGTTATACAAGTAATTAGTTGATTAAATCATGGTCATATCAAGTACTAGTCTATTTTTATCACAAGAATATACATCATAGGTACAACAGATATATATGATTCTATAGAAAGATAAGGTAAAATAGTTAGACAAGGGCTTCAAAAACCCCAGAGACATACTGAATATGGTATTTAAAATGTTTTTATTAGTTTAAAGATTCATTGACTTTGAGACAGGTTTACTCCTGGCAACACGTAGCCTACCTACCTCAAAGAGGATGATGAAACAACAAAGAACCTACTTTTGGAGATTGCTTCAAATGTAGCAAAGAAGGTACTGAAAAAATGTTCATGTTTCTCCCACATACAGAATTCTGCCTAAAAAAGAGCAAGTTTAGATGCAGGCAGAATCGATGGCCAAACTGTACCAGGATAGGGTAAGAAAGTCCTCAATAGTTCCTGCCTCACGAATATGTCTGTCAGATATATTGGGCCAGAAGGCTGAAGATGAGGCTCCAACAGAGAACTTGGGGTCACTATTCCAGTAGCAAACTGTCTCTGTCATGTTCTCATATGGAAGTCTACTCACTTGCACTCTGGTATACTCAGATAATCAGTTTTATTCCTTCTCAAGTCACTGAAGGGGTTGAAGACCAGATAGTTTAGTCTTCCAATTAAGCTTAGTTGTTTAGGGACTAACATGTTTTTAGGTCTAGATAGATGCTTTAAGTTGATAATGATGAAATATTATAGAAATTGATTTACATTCATAATTTTATACACACCAAAATAGGAAAGATGTTTCCTTCAAGGTTGTCAAATACAAATAGCCAAAACACTAAGAATATAACATTTGTATAATTCGTAATTGTGTCATGGTTATTCTTGCTATAGGTAGTTTATTGTATATATGAGTAATAATATACATACATATGTAAAAACAAAAAATGTTTAATAAAAACCACATACACAAAAATAAAATACATGTTCATTTTAATAAAGAAAAATGGTAAGTGATACCTCTAATTTATAGTACACACACACACAAACACACACACACACACACACACACACACACACACACACACACACACACATCTCATAAAGTTTTAATGATCCTTATACCCTAGATAGAAGCCAAGACATTAAAATAAAGATGAGTAAATGATCTTTGACTAGGCAATAGTTGATTTCTGAATGTTATCTCAAGTTCATGTAAACAAAAGGTAAAATAGATGATATATTAGCCTTCATTGTATTTGAATGTAACAAGGCCGAATAAGCTCATGTGTTTGAACATTTTATCTAAAGATGGTGGCTAGGGACTCTGAAGGCATAGCCCTTCACTTAAGAAAGGCACTGACAGCGGGCTGGGTGTTTCACAGTCCAATACTAGTTTTGGTTGTTTCTTTACTTCTTGTGAGCAAAATGTAGCTATCTGCTTCTTGCACATGTCACAAGCCATTCATTACTAAACTTAGAAGCTATATACTGTAAACTGAAAGACAAAATAAATCTTTCCCTTTTCATTTGTTTGTTTGTTTTGATACATTTTGATGCAAATTTTCTTATGGTTCTTTTTTAACATATATACATATATTACTACACATGAATAAAATAAACTACATACAGCAGGAAGATTCATGAGGCAAACAGGAATTATATAAATGTTACATTCATAGTGATTTGGCTATTTGTATTTGGCAAACTTGAAGTAAACCTCTTTCCTATCTTATTGGGTCTAAATTTCTGAATGAAAAGCTATATCTATCATATCTCATCCCTATTAAGTTAAAACATCTATCTTGATCTAAAAACAACTTAACCCCTAACTGACTAAGCTTAATTGTAAGACTACATTATCTGGTCCTCTCCCCCATCAGAGACTTAAGAGGGAATAAAACTTTAGTAGACACTCTGCTTCAAAAGACAACTAAGAAATAAAACACAGCTTATAAAAAGTAGAAAACAAATATTTTAACTCATATCAAAAAAGATCAACAACTTAGAAATGATAAATATATGTAATCTAAAGGAAAAGAATTCATTTGAAAAAGAGATGAAGGTTTCTAGGATCCAGTCACAGTCATAGGGGAGGGGAGTAAGAGGAAAATGGGAGGGAGGGTGGAGTGGGAGGATACAAGGGAGGGGATAACCATTGAGGTGTAATATGAATAAATTAATAAAATAAAATTTAAAAAAAGAAAAAGAGATGAAATGTATGAATAATCTTTATTAAATAGCATAGTCAATGAGTAGAAGTTCACATCATTACTTACTAGAGAAGCGGCAATAAAATCTAAATAAGACTTGAGTTTATGTACACTAAGGTAGACAACATAAAAGAAATAACAAGTGTTGGTTAGAATAATGGAAAATTAAAATTAAGACACTATGGATTTGATTTAAAATAGAAAAAAAAGCTTAGTATTTTCTCTAGATGTTGAATAAACAATACAATATGATCCACAATTTTATATCTGAGTGTGAGACACAATTCAAACACAAATTTCATATAAATGTTTATGTGTGTGTAGTTATTGAAAGCTCAAACTGACAAACAATTATTTATCAACAGATTAATGGAAAACTACACAAACTTCTCATAATACAGTAAAATGCATCATATCAGAGTCTGTGAAATCTTTTTTTTTTCATTTATGCTCTTCTCTGTCGGTGCCGCACCCATCCAGCGGGAAAGAGACACAGACAACCAGGATCCTTCTTCAAGCAGTTTACTCGGGAGGTTTCAGGAAGTGACTGCCCCCGCACCCCAGGATAGCAGTTATATAGCAAACAGCAAAACCAAACACAGTCCGTCACGTAGCCGAACTCTATTGGTGGACGCCAAGCAAGTCCAAATAAGGCAGTTGCTTACTACCAAGCTTTGCAGGAACAGGAACAGGAAGAGGCGCCATCTTCTAGGTGCGGCACTGCTCCGAAAGGCTCCCGACAGTTCCCCCTTTTTGTTTTAGCTGAGCCAGAAGGTCCGATCACTTGCGAGATCATTCTAGATTCCGCCAGATCAAGGACAAAGAGGACAGTACCAACGCCATTTCGCGTGCAATGGGATACTCCCAGCGAAGTGCAATGGCCGTTGACAAAAGAACTGACATATGCCTTCCAGCATGCAATGACCAAAAGCCAGCCGGGTGCAAAGGCCATATGTCAGGGAAAAGGCTCCAAACTTCAAGTCAGGCTAGCAAGCCATACTTGAGGGGACTGTCCAGCCTCGATAGCTACGAAAGCTTGAGCAATGGCCGCAAGATCTCTTCTGCGCCGTTGAGCCATGCGGCAAAAACACCACAGGCAAAGACCCGCAATCAGCATCATCAGGACAAGCATGGATCCCAAGCTAGCCCATTCTCTGAGGTGGCTCATGGCCTGCTGAATCCAGGCGCCAAACCCTTCTGCCATAGAGAGGTCAATTCGAGTTGTATTGACATCTACTATAGCCAACCGGAGTTCAGTCATAAGTTTGTCAAAGTCTTTGGACCAATTGCCTTGTAAATACTTAGAAAGTTTCCGGGATAAGTTGGCAGCCGTAGAAAAATTATGGAAAGTTATTGGGGTAACGCAAAGTCCTGGTGACCGTTGTGCACAGCCTACTAGAGCCAACTGCCAAAGAGTCTCCAGTCTTTCTTCCACCAAGTCCACACGTTGGTTCACTAGCATAATGCCTCCTTTCAATTGGGAGTTAATGCCAGCTTGCAAATCCAATGCATGTGTTACATTAGCAGAGAGATTATTAAGCGTTGCTGCTGTCTGTATGGACGAGGTCAAAGATACCGCTGCCGCGGTGGCACCTGCTGCTGCGATGGCAATGGCAGCAACAATGGCAGCTGTTTCCAGACCAGCCTCTCAGGAACCCAAATTGAGTCATGGCGATCCTGAGGGAAAACACAAACAGAACCTCGTGCCCAAGACAGCACTGGGTGAACAAATTGTGTGCACTTGGGAGAATTAAAAGTTGAGCAACTCTATCTCCTGGAGATATAGCAGGAATTGCCCGAGGGGAAGAGACTAAAATTTTTACCGCTCCTTTAAGCTCATTATCTATCACACCAGGATGAACCTGTAAGCCTTTTAGAGCAGAGGAGGATCGGCCAATTAAAAGCCCCACTGTAGGACAAGGAACTATTTCGCCTTTCAGGAGTTGTGGATTGGCTAGAATCCTCTAAGTCCTTAACGTCAGGATAGAGCCACCTTGCCTGTTTTGCGCCTTCACCTTCCTTCAATTTAATTTTGTTGGCACTACCAATACTGCCCTCATTCTCTGAGCCACTTTGCCTTCCCTCACTAGAGCAGTCTCCCTCAACTGCTCTAAAGCGGAAGTTGTCTGCTCTATTTCATCAATGCAGCGTTCATCTTTAAGGCAGCTGCGGATTAATTTCCAAATGGGGCGTACTCCATGTTTGAGTGTGCCCTGCTCCCAGGCAAAATCTAGGTCTTTCCCTAACTTGTCCCAGCTGGCCACTGTGAGGTTGCCTGAAACGGCAAACCAGGGCGCCACAACATCGACCTCGTCCAGGAAGCGAATAATAGTTTCCTTTTGAATTTTCAGTTTCTTCGCCCGCAATAAGCTCTGAACAGCTTCCTGTAACGGGCGGGACGAGGAAGAACCCATGTTTATTCTCTCTAGCTTTAACAAGTGCACTCCTACTAACACAGTCAACAACAAGAACAGCCCTGCAGCCAGAAGGGGGTCAATGTCAAATGGGAGCATGCCCTTGAAGGGGAGCTTTTGGATCCTCTTAGGGTCTCTTGTCTCTGAGGATTTTTACAGGTGTTTCAGCGGTCTGCGCACTGTTCCTGTTATAGATTGTCTCTTTACCAAGAACCTTTAACTTGGCCCTACCGATTTACTCGTCTCTTTACCAAGAACCTTTAACTTGGCCCTACCGATTTACTCGTCTCTTTACCGAGAACCTTTAACTTGAGATTGTCTCTTTACCGAGAACCTTTAACTTGAGATTGTCTCTTTACCGAGAACCTTTAACTTGAGATTGTCTCTTTACCGAGAACCTTTAACTTGCCCTACCGATTTACTCACCGGGCTTTCCGACGTCGCCCCGACCACAAGAAGTTCTGAACCCTGCATATGGACCTTTAAGAGGTTCCCCGTACGGGCCACCACTTGTCGGTGCTGCACCCGTCCAGCGGGAAATAGACACAGACAACCAGGATCCTTCTTCAAGCAGTTTACTCGGGAGGTTTCAGGAAGTGACTGCCCCCGCACCCCAGGATAGCAGTTATATAGCAAACAGCAAAACCAAACACAGTTCGTCACGTAGCCGAACTCTATTGGCGGACGCCAAGCAGGTCCAAATAAGGCAGTTGCTTACTACCAAGCTTTGCAGGAACAGGAACAGGAAGAGGCGCCATCTTCTAGGTGCGGCACTGCTCCGAACGGCTTCCGACACTTCTCATTTCTAATTTTGTTTGCAATCTTCTTTTTCTTTTTTATTAGTTTATTCATATTACATCTCAATGGTTATCCAGCCCTTGTATCCTCCCATTCCTCTCTCCCTCCCTCCCATTTTCCCCTTACTCCCCTCCCCTATGATTATGAGTAAGGAGGACCTCCTCCCCCTGTATATCCTCATAGGGTATCAAGTCTCTTCTTGGTAACCTGCTATCCTTCCTCTTAGTGCCACCAGGTCTCCACATCCAGGGGACATGGTCAAATATGGGGCACCAGAGTTCCTGTGAGAGTCAGACCTCACTCTCCACTCAACTGTGGAGAATGTTCTGTCCATTGGATAAACCTATCAGAATTACACCTGACTTCTCAGCAGAGACCATAAAAGCCAGAAGGGCCTACACCGAGATTCTGCAAACCCTAAGAGACCACAGATGCCAGGCCAGACAACTTTACCCAGCAAAACTCTCAATAACCATTGTTGGAAAAAAAAATATTCCATGACAAAAACAAATTCAAACAGTACCTATCCACAAATCCAGCTTTACAGAAGGTACTAGATGGAAAACTCCACCCAAAGGGGACAAGCTACAACCAAAGCTAAACAGGAAGCAGATAACTACACCATGACAAAAACACAACCACACAAACACTCTTTGTTTGCCATCTTAGTATCACTTGACTCCATCTACTTCAATATGTACGAGTTGGGATATCCAAACTCTCAGACTTCTTCTGTAAATGTGTTATTTCCATTCCCTTTTCCAGAATATACAACTTATTGTTTTATTTTATCTTACACATGTTAAGTATCAAAATGATTTGAACACAAACTTTCATAAAAGCACTAAGAGGTGATTTGGGGACTGTAGAAATGGTCCCGGGCATGAGAATCCAAATTCAAACCCAAAGAACACACATAAAGTCATAGGTAATAGCATGTGTCTGCCAGGCCAATACCACTCTAAGACAACATGGAAAAAAGAGACAGAAGAATTGCTGAAAGCGCTCTGGGAGTTTAGTGTCCACAGAATAAATAATATTTGGAAAGATGGACCGATACTTGAAGTTGTCCTCTATTCTTCATTTTTTTACCTGGTGGTTGTGTACTTGTCTTCTCCCAGGTCTCACACACACACACACACACACAGACACTATAAAAAGCTGAAGTCTTTGAAATAATTGTTGCCTTCATTTATCATTTTACATATGGCCTGAGTTATATGTCATGTATATGAACATCAACTAGATTTATTATAATTAGAAATCTAGGTAAGTTTCAAATATTATAGCTTGAGTGATAACTTATACATTAAAATATACTTTGCACCTACATATATGAGAATAACAGAAGAAACATATATTCATAATAAATAAAGAAAATCCTTATGCTAGTTTTCTGAAACGCACAGTACATTTCTGTTTTCTTTATTAGTCTTAAATCCATTGATATACAGCTATCACATATTAAAATACAACTTGATAGAGAGTAATTTCATACAGAATGAAAATACCTTTAAGAAAACATTATATCTCATAAATAGAATTATTAAGGTAATTGAATGAGTGAAGTACTTAATAGACCTTAATACATTATGTAAACAAAATGTACGAAATTGTGATCAACAAATAATAAGTGGTTATCAGCATTTTAGGTATGTCAGGGCTTCTGGTGTTAAATGCTGTTAAAATTTTCTTAACATTTAATTAAGGATTATTAAGTGTTTTTGCAATGGCATACCAAGTCAATTTGTGATATATGAGAACAAATTGTAAATTGTATAAAATAATTATACTTGATAATATTCTCTATGATGTTTATATTGAGCATGAAAGTTGATATTAATAATTATTATAGCATAGAAATGTGGATGTCATCCAAGACTAAAGTTTCTCTGGACAGCAAACCTCATATGCACATAGGAGATATTTGTATTCACACTTATAGCCTTTGGACATCTTCTAGAAATCAAACTAGCTATTAAAGTACATAGATCATACCACTTTCTGTTTGTTAGTATAAATTAATCTCTAAGAATTAATAAAAAGGAAATATAGTGATTTCCTCACAACAAATTAAATAGGGAGTTATAGTTTGTAACATGGCATCTGACGCTAATGTGTTTTTAGATTAATCAATTGGAAAAATCCACTATGATCTTAACCTAACATTTCATTCTTAGAGTAAACATTTGATATTTTTTTGTCAACTTAAAATAAAATAGAGTCATCTGTGAAGTGGGAACCTTAATTATGAAAAAGCTTTCATAAAATGGACAAATAGGCAAGTTTATGGGGCATTTGCTTGTTTAACTATTGATGTAAGAAGGCTCAGCCCTCTGAAACAATGCCGCTTCTGGGCAGGAAGATTGGATTTTATTTAAAAAATCAAGCTACTTCTTAGGCTTTTTATTGCTGTGACAGAAACCCAATCAAATAATATAAAGGAAGAAAAAATTTATTTTATCCAAGATTGGCTGGCTCCATGTTTCTGGACTAGTGTCGAGATAGAACAATGGTTATTGTTGGACATGATGAAAAAGGCTGCTCACCTCATCACAGGCAGGAGACTCTGGCAAAGTTAATGAGAAGCAAGGGACAAGATACCATTATTCTGCTAAAGTATCTTATCCTGAGATAATCTTCCTCAAACCTAGCCACAACTTCAAATAATGCCACCATGTTACACATCTCTCAATGCATGAACCCACTTCGTCTATCAGTCTTTGGGATCAAGTTTCATTTCAATGACAGCATTTCCCATCAACGGCCAACCCTCCAACATATGAACACATTTTGGGTTGAATTTATAGTCAAACTAAAAGAGAAATGTAAGTCTAAACTTAAAAATTCCTCCAGAAGTCAGAAACTACTTCAACTAGAAAGACATCGTTTCAGGAAATTGTACATCAAATCTAGTGGGCTATATGAAAATAAACACTATAAAGTGTATGTTTTTTTAAAAAAAGGAAAGAAAAGCAAGCTGATCAAGCTAAGAGGAGCAGGTGAGTAAGTGGAACTCCTCTGTGGTATCTAAATCTGTTCCTGCTTTGCTTTCCTCTGTCCTTCCCTTTGTGATGGACTGTGAGATGTAAAATGAAACAAGGCATTCTCTCCTCAAGTTGTTTCCTAATCATAGTGCTTATGACAACATATAAAATGAATCCTGAATAATGTGATAAACATTATATCTTAAAGATTAAATACATACAATTTAACATATATTTTAATAATGTATTATGAATAAAGAGACAATGCTAAAATCTGAAATTATATGTACAACTGTACTCAGGAATTAAAACCAAGTGTATCAATCTGCTCATGATTTTCACTTAGAGGAAGAAATTTTGGACTTCAATGTTTAACTAAATAATGGGAGAACTAGAGAGTATTTGATTATTTTAGACAAAGGAAGGTTAACAAACCCTATTAAATGGAGTATATATCAAATATCTAATAGCACAATGTATCACCCTTGTTTTCAACATAGAAGATTAGAGATTTACTGGACTGATGAAGATGGAATGAGCAAAACTCTACTACTTTGTTTTCCTATAAAGTGAAGGACCGAGTGGAGAGTGGGTCTGACTTTCACACGAACTCTGCTGCCTCATATTTGACCATGTCCCCTGGAGGGGGATACCTGGTGGCACTAAGAGGAAGGATAGCAGGTTACCAAGAAGAGACTTGATACCCTATGAGCATATACAGGGGGAGGAAATCCCCCTCAGGAACAGTCATAGGGGAGGGGAATAAGGGGAAAATGGGAGGGAGGGAAGAATGGGAGGATACAAGGGATGGGATAACCATTGAGATGTAGCAAGAATAAATTAATAAAAAATTTCAAAAGAAAGTGAAGGACCTAACAGTGATGGTCACTTCAGAGATAGAATGTTTAGGATGAAAATGATCGAGCAGCAAGAATAGAAAAGGAACATGTGTGTGTGTGTGTGTGTGTGTGTGTGTGTGTGTGTGTGAGAGAGAGAGAGAGAGAGAGAGAGAGAGAGAGAGAGAGAGAGAGAG
>OU015747.1:100758064-100780635 GCA_907169655.1 Acomys percivali
AGAGAGAGAGAGAGAGAGAGAGAGAGAGAGAGAGAGAGAGAGAGAGATTAGAACAGTAAAGAGGAGAGGAAAATAAAAGAGTACTAGAAAAATAAAAACAAAACATAGTAATAAAAACAAAAACAACATCAGGAATAGAAAAATACACAAACAAATACTCAAAGGTATTGGTAGTATTTGTAGAGTACCAAACACTATTTGTTTGCCAATATATTGAAGAATTTTTCTAAGTATTTATAAACATTCTTTCTATAAATCTCTCAATTCTGAAGTTTGTGAAGCAATAAAAATAAGCATTTTAACTCTACAAAAGTGGGTTATCACACAACGTGAGAGAAATTGACATAGCAACAGGCAAAATGGAAAGGATTGAAATTATATTGAGAGGAAAGTGAATTGTTACCCATGGTGAGATTCCATAATTTAAAATTTATTGTAATTTTAAATTTAATTCATTTTTATTTAAGTTAGAGATTTTTTAACAATATGATATGATTAGGAAATAAGGTGAAAGAAGTTTAATTCATGAAATAAAGTTCTAAAATATTCTATAGAACATTATTTGAAGTCTAAAGTAGTCATGAGTGTTCAGAAAGTAGCTCCTGCTTTGACATGCTTGAAATGATGGTGAGGGAAGAAAATGAGTAGTCAAATTGAGTTCTAAGACCTAGCATGTGGTGTGTATTTATGAGAAATTGAAGAGAGTTCTAAGAATAAAAGAAACAAAACTGCCCAAAGTTCAGTGAACATATTGATGAGCGACAATGAAGGTAGGAAAAGAAGGCACCAGACATGCAAGATTACTCTTCATAATTGCAAAACAAAGGAAGTGGGAAAGTGAAGATGGGCAATCATCTTGACATCACTGTTACCTCATTCTGCTGGCTGCTTTTTTTTTTTTTTACATTTAATAGGACTATTTAGGGGCTGGAGCAGGGGGAACTGGTTAAATAGTTACACTAATGAAATACCTTTAGTTTAAAGAGGGCTGTCTGTCCCTTCCAATAAAGAGACAGAAACATCTTATGCAATACCATCCTCCTCCCTAAGCCATTACGGTGGAGATAGTGGTGAACATATTGGTGGCATATGACACCTACTTAAGAGGACTGTCTTCAACACTGATAATCTAGGAATTGTTGCTTTCAATGACTGCTGCATCATCATCAAATACAGGGTGTATGTGTTCTGTTATGATTCCAACCATATTACACAGCCCAATCAAGGCTGACAAATGGAATCTTGTCACCAATTGGGAAACTAGCTCCATATTTAATGAGTGAAATATTGCCAACATGAGATCTGTTAATGTTGACAGTATGTAAGTTTTGGAGTCTACTGGAATATTCACTACAGTGGAGAAGACTGTGGCCCATTTGAAGGGTCCAGCCCATAATGTCATCATGTCTACCTCTTTTGTTGATTCCCTCTGTTTATTATGGAGATAAACCAAAAGAAGTTTGACAACTCACAAAAAAATTTTAGCAATTTCTCATGCACCAACAATTGCTTTGCCTAACTTCTTATTCCTGGTATCCACAGAAACATTGGCATTATAGAGGAACTAATGACCACAGCTCATTCCATCACCCAGAACTGATGGTCAACTCTGTCACAATGTCCACTTCAATGAGTTTGAATGCCCAGAACACAATCTTTGTAGTCACTGTTGTTGCTAAGACAGTAAGCAATGTCATCCCAGAGCTGAATGGCATGCTCACTGGAATGGCTTCTGTATTCTTGCCCCAGTGGGTCCAACCTGGATCTGACTTGCTGCTTAGAGAAAGCTGCCAATCATGATGATATAAGAGAAATGGATATACAGGGATTTAAAGGCAATCCTTGATTGTACTGAAAATCAGGTTTCCTTCTGTCACTTTATAAATGACACCATTGATGCTAGGGCCAGAATTACTCCCAACATCTACTTTAAAAAAAAACATTTCTGAGTATGACAATGAATTTGGCTACAGCAACAAGGTGATGATCCTTGTGCTCCATGTGGTCTCCTAAGGGTCAGAAACCCTGGACCACTCACCACAGCAAAAACATGAGGGGAAGAGAAAGGCCTTCAGATGCTCGGGAGTCCTTGTCATGATTCAGTCCCCAGCATATTTGCACCTTCCCTTACAGTTTCCATCCCAATGCCTAGAAGAAGGAGAAGAGCTCAGGGAGGTCTTCTCTCTCAAATGGCATCAGTAAAGTTCACTACACCCAGGTTCTCAAAACATTAAAAGATTTTAACGTTGAATCACTGTTATGTATAAAATAGTATGTTATTTATGTGGTGCAAAATAATCCAGGAATAATTGCATTAAAACGAGTTAAGATAGGTTTGAATAAACAAAGCAAAATGACAAAATTGTCTTCTGAAATAAACAAAAAATATGTTTATCTAAAAGTATTGTTGTTTCACTTTGTAAGAAAATCAAAATAGCCTCCTATGCATGCCACATGTGTGCATGTGTGAGGATGCTTACATGCTAGGATTTAAGTATTACATCTGTAATGAGCAAGTAGTCTATGAGTGAGAAAAAAATAAAGCTATGGAGATGAGGAGATGGGTGGTAAGAAAGAATAACAAAATAAAATTATTTTAACAGTATTAAAAGTGGATGATAAGCCATCTGAACCAGAGAGTATATATTCTCTTTTGCTTTATTTATTATAATTTATTCATCATATATCCAGATTGTCCTTCTCTCATTTCTTTCTTCCCATTCCCATCCTCCTTGCATCTTCTGCCCTATTTCCCTCCACTAGACCTCTGATGAGAGGGAGCCCTCCTCCTCTGCCTACTGACCACACTCTATCAGGTCTCATATGGATAACCACCATCCCCTTCCTCTGTGTGCCTGCTAGGCCTCCAGTTCAAGGGGAAGTGATATAATCAGGATCACCAGAGTTCATGGCAGAGGCAGTTCCTGCTTCCCCCACAACCTTCCTTGGAAAATGACCTGTCCATTGGCTGTATCTTAACAGAGAGTCTAAGTTCTCTGCATGCATTGGCCTTGGTTGGTAGAACAGTTACTTCAGACCCCACTGGGTCCAGATCAGCTGGCCTTGATGGTCTACCTGTGGGGCTCCAGAACTCTCTAGGTGCTTCCTTCCCTCCACTCTTCCTTACCACTCTCAGTGCTCTGTACATAGTCCTGTTGGGAGTCTCAGCATCTGTTCTGATTACATCCTGGATGTGTTCTTTCAGAGGACATTTGTGTTGGGCTATACTTCACTTATAAATGAGTATATGCCATGTGTGTTCTTATGGGTCTGGGTTACCTCACTCAGGATGATCTTTTCTAGTTCCATCCATTTACAAGCAAATTTCAAGATTTTCTTGTTTTTAACAGCTAAGTTGTATTCCATTATGTAAATATGTCTTTATTATAATTTCTTTTATTTTTGAAACAAGGTCTCATTAGATAGCCCAGAATGGCGGACCTGATACTTGTTACATAGACTAGGCTGGGCCTGAAATCACAGAGATAAACATATGTTAATTTCTCAGTGTTGAGGTTACAGCTGTGCATCACCACACAAAGCTGATTTAATATTTGTGTGTGTTTATACTTTATGCCCTTAAACAACATACATATATTTAATAAGAAAGATTGAGGAAAGATTTGTAATACAAATGGTGAAAAATCTACTGTTCACAATGTGTCTATGGAGAAATATAGATTAATGTAGTAAAGGATGTGGGTTACATTCTTAGCCAGATCCTAACCTATTTGGAAGGTTGTGTGTAAGTAGGATCATGTGAAGACTACATTGTATTGAACACGTGTAAGTATTATTGTGATGATAATAATAACAGATTATGTTACTTTTATAAATTTGAATGTTGGCAGACATATTAATAAAGAAAAGTTACGTTTTAGGATATCATGTAATATGAGAAATATGTGTTATTAGATGTATAAGAGGGAAGGTTCAGGAAACCTTGGAAATGTCAGCTTCCAGGGACCAAGCCAATACAGATGCAGAGTGATTGGGATATTTTGACTTTTATGTAACATTAGACATATGTGAAATGAGGTATTCTCTTATTTTCTTTATAACCTCTTAGGAATTGACAATTGTTTGTCTCAGAAGGTGAAATAATCAATTTAGTTGTTTAACACCACTCTGACACTGATATTTTTATAGATCAGAGAATGAAAGAGCACACCATTGAGACCAGGTCTGAAGCAATAATACTTGTTTCTAACTTGAGGTGACAAAGGCCACTATCGTCAGTCTTATATGTTAGATGATAACTGAAATAACTTACCTTTTCAAACTGTGAATGGCTTTTAAGTTCTTTAAAATGTACTTTTCAAAATAGACCAGGGATTGACATTTTGATCTGTGTATTTCTCAAGTTTTCTAAGCAAGCACTTCATGAATTTTCATGATATATTTGACAACCACAACTGTCTTTATAACTTCATAAATAATGTTCAAATGTGCTAAAATAAAACCCACTTACACATGTCTGAAGTTTGTCATCCTTATTCAGTTTTAATTTTATGAAGGAAAATAAATGTAGTTAAATTTTTTTAAAAAGAAAGAAAGAAAGCAGAAATGAATTGAATCATTTAATCTTATAATTTCAATCCGTGTTTCATCACACAGTGTGCATGTGTACTTTGCCTTGACCAAGCATAGGCACTCTTGAATTATATCAGGAAAACTGAACTATATATTTCATGTCTATTTGTGATCAACATTTTACTTTCACTTTTTACTTTAATATACATTATGTATGATTCACATGTAGATTATGGATGGCTTTTTAGCACAATCTATGTTTGAAATATGCATGTTAAGTTTTAAATTCATTATGTCTCTAATAATGGAAGCTGTCAGTAAAATTTTTCTATTCATGGATTTTAATCAGTATTTAAAAACCTCGAAATAGTTCTTTCAAGTACTAAGCAAAAAAGTTAATATATGTTACAAAATATAATTTATTTTATATAAAATATAAGTTGAACTATAGTGGTGTGTGTGTGTGTGTGTGTGTGTGTGTGTGTGTGTGTGTGTGTGTGTGAGCAGAGATGTATTTACAAGGAATTATTTAAGGTTCCATCATCAGAATTACAAAAGGGATGAGTGAACATCTGGTTTTGAATTCATGTCTATGCTCATTCACATTTTTACATGCATATTAAAGGGAAGTATTTTAAAAAGCATTTCACTCTCTAAAATAGCAATTGTTAGTAGTGATTGTGAGTGACAGGGAAAATGCAGCAAGTAAATCACCATGTTTTAGAAAGTGAATTTCATTGCTTCTGCAAAGATTTGAAGGATGGCTTTTGTGATTTAACACAGATTATGAAAGAACAGGAAGCTTATATTTGTGCTTTTTCAATTCTATGTCTTAACCTTTGGCAGAACAGTCGTCTACCTCTTCAGCCAGTGTGAAACCTAACATCTTTCAGAGAACCCTTGTATAATTCTTATCCTACTTCTCTTCCATATGTATAGGAAACCTGAGGAAGAGTCAATGTTCTTGCTTTGGAATAAGACTAAATCAGTTTAGAAATGTTTCAGTCTTCCTCCTTCAGCAATATGTCAGCACACTGAATAAAACAATGCCCTTTCCACCTCTTCAGACCCAGTGGAAAATGGACTAGAACAGAGTTCTGTCCTCTGCTACATTCAAGACAACTTCACGGCTGCAGTTTTGTGTAGGAAATTTTTCATGATCATGGTATGGACAAAGATGAATGTGTGTGTGTGTGTGTGTGTGTGTGTGTGTGTGTGTGTGTGTGTGTGTATCCAAATATTCATTCTTATTTGAATAGTCACATTCAATGAATGCTAGACCATATTTAAATAAAACCCATACAAATCAGAGGATTTATATCAGATATTGCCCTCTCTACATCTTTAGAAAATGCCTTTAAAAATTCTTTTTTTTTTTCTTTAAAAAATTCTTAGTGAAACAAATTAAGACTGCACATTTAATACATGTTGGCTGAGTAGGAATATTTAGTCCATGTTGTGTCTCATTTACATTTTGGTGCTCAACATTTGAAAGTTTTTTGTTCATTGTCATAAGCTTAATTGAATACAATATTAACAAACATATTAATATATTTTAATATATGTGTATATACTTTTTAGCTACTAAATTTTAACTACTAAAATTAATACTCTTGAGAGGGAATTGAAAACAAGAAGAGTGATATCTAATCATTCCTCAGCAATGAAAATATAGGCACATCATGAGTTATTTCCACTCCTTCTTTCATACACTGGATTTAGGCCACATTTCTGAAGCATAATGATTTAACTTTGAGGCTTTTATTACTGTTTGATTGTCCTATTCATTAAAAAATCAAAGACAAAAGTATTATACATTATTTAAATATTCTTCTAGTTACTATACAATTCTGCACATATTCTTTTCTGTTAATATTAATTAAATAGAGGTATTTAAAACTATTTTGAGAATGAGAAAATGAACTTTCAAAACTTAACTGATATGTTCAGTAACAAATGGCTAAGTAGAATCATCTTATTTTTATTCTGTGATTCACATACTGAAACATTTTTCATTAACTTTTATATGAACACTGGTACCTGAGTACTTTAAACTTTAACATTAGAAATATAACATAAGATCTACTTCATATTATATAATACAAATAAAGGAAAAGATGCTTCTGTAAAATACACATTCAGTTATATTTGATCTCCTTAATTATATCATATGAATCAAAGTTTTTGCCATTTAATATTTTCAATAATTTTATTAACAGCATAACATCTCAACATTATAAATTATCATTCTCCTCTTCAGCGTGATATAAAGTTATTTCTTTAAGTTTTAGAAAGTTTACGCTTTAATAGCAAGCATTACTTACTGTTAAATTCAAAGTTGATGTAGGCTCACAATAAAGGGTTGAAGTTGAGATCCAAGATGTCGGCGAGCAGTGTGGACTGTGTTTGGAAGCTCCAGTGAACAATTCAGGGAATTGCACAGATTTGTGGGCCAGGATTACCAAGGTCCCAACACCACAGCAGTAGGAGTGCTCCATGGTTCGGAGGGACCAGGGTGTGGAGGACATGTGTGCCCCTCTACATGGGAGGAGCGTGGATTTTCTCGGATCAGAGCATCAGTGGTCCAAGCTCTGAAGACCTATAAAGAGGCAATGGAAGAATCTCAGGAATATAGAAACAATCAGATGAAAGAAATAAAAAAATCAGTTCAAGATCTGAAGACGAAAATGGATTCAATGATAAACACACAGACAGAAGAAAAACGAGAATGAGAGATCTCAGAGAAGAAGGCAAGCAACACAGAGATGAGCTTTTCTAACAGAATGAAAGAATTGGAAGAATGAATCTCAGGTCTAGAAGATACAATCACAGATCTTGAAGTAACCATTAAAGAAAATGCCAAATGTGGAAAACTCCTGACACAAAACATCCAAGAAATTAAGGACACCATGAAAAGAAGAAATCTGAGGATAATAGGCATTGAAGAAAGAGAAGATATCAGACTCCAAGGCCCAGAAACTATTCTCAACAAAATCATAGAAGAAAATTTCCCCAACCTAAAGAGAGATACCTATAAACATAAAAGAGGCCTACAGAACACCAAATAGAATTGACCAGAAAAGGAAAACTGCCTGTCACATAATAACCAAAACATAAAACATACAGAACAAATAAAAATATTAAAAGCTGCAAGGGAAAAGAGCCAAATAACATTCAATGGCAAATCTATCAGAATTACACCCGATTTCTCAGCAGAGACCATAAAAGCCAGAAGGGCCTGGACAGAGATCCTGCAAAGCCTGAGAGACCACAGATGCCAGGCCAGACTACTTTACCCAGCAAAACTATCAATAACCATTGATGGAGAAAACAAAATATTCTATGACAAAAACATATTCAAACAGTATCTATCCACAAATCCAGCTTTACAGAAGGTACTAGAAGGAAAATTCCATCCCAAAGGGTCAAGCTACAACCAAAACTACTCAGGAAATAGGTAACTATACCATGGCAAAAACACAGCTACACAAACACTCTATTGGAAACAACATCAAAATAAAGACTCTTAACAGTCACTGGTCGTTAATATCTCTCAACATCAATGGCCTCAATTCTCCAATAAAAATACACAGACTAACTGAATGGGTGCATAAACAAGATCCAAATTTCTTCTGCATTCAAGAAACACATCTCACCTATAACGATAGGCATTACCTCAGGGTAAAAGGTTGGAAAAAAATATTCCAAGCAAATGGACACAAGAAGCAAGCAGGCATAGCCATTTTAATGTCGAACAAAATAGACTTTCAACCAAAATTAATCAAAAGGGAGGAGGAAGGACACTTCATACTCATCAAAGATAAAGTCAACCAAGATGACATCACAATTCTGAACATCTATGCTCCCAATACAAGGGCACCCACATTTGTAAAAGATCTGCTAAAAAAGCTTAAACCTCACATCGTTCCCCACACAATAAGAGTGGGAGACTTCAACACCCCACTCTCAATGAAGGGTAAGTCATTGAAACAGAAACTAAGCCAAGAAATAACATCATTAACCTATGCCATGGCTCAAATGGATCTAACAGATATCTATAGAACCTTTTAGCCAATATATGTATATATATGTATATATGTATATATATGTATATATATCTGCCTTTTCTCTGCATCCCATGGAACCTTCTCTAAAATTGATAACATTGTAGGTCACAAAGAAAGCCTCAACAGATACAAGAGGATTGAAATAATACCTTGTATCCTGTCAGATCACCATGCTCTTAGACTGCAATTCAACAACAACCGAAATAGCAAAAAGCCTACATGTACTTGGAAACGAAACAACTCTCTGCTAAATGACACTTGGGTCAGGGAAGAAATAAAGAAAGAAATCAAGGAGCTTCTGAAATTCAATGAAAATGAACGAACAACATACCCGAATTTGTCGGATACATTGAAAGCAGTGCTAAGAGGAAAATTCATAGCACTAAGTGTCTTTAAAAAGAAATTGGAAACATCGCACATAAGCGTCTTAACGACACAACTGGAAGCCCTAGAAAAAAAAGAAGAAAAACATCCAAAAGGAGTAGATGTCTGGAAATAATCAAACTCACGGCTGAAATTAACAAATTAGAAATTAAGAAATCAGTCCAAAGAATCAACAAAACCAAGAGCTGGTTCTTTGAGAAAATCAACAAGATAGACAGACCATTAGCCAAACTAACTAAAAAGCAGAGAGACAGTATTGAAATCAACAAAATCAGAAATGAAAAGGGAGACATAACAACAGATACTGAAGAAATACAAAGAATCATAAGATCCTACTTAGAAGGCATATATGCCACAAAATTTGAAAATCTAAGGGAAATGGACGATTTTCTTGAACAATTTCATTTTCCAAAGATGAGTGAAGAACAGATAAAGAAGTTAAATAGTCCGATTTCCCCTACAGAAATAGAAGCAATCATTGATAGTCTCCCAAAGAAAAAAAGCCCAGGGCCAGATGGTTTCAATGCAGAATTCTACCACACCTTCAAGGGCAAGCTAATACCGAGATTCTTCAAGCTACTCCAAAAGATAGAAATGGATGGAACATTACCAAATTCATTCTATGAGGCCATAGTCACGTTGATACCTAAGTCACACAAAGGCTCAACAAAGAAAGAGAATTTCAGACCAATTTCTCTTATGAACATCGATGCAAAAATACTCAATAAAATACTTGCAAAACGAATACAAGAACACATCAAAGATATCATTCATCATGACCAAGTAGGCTTCCTTCCAGGCATTCAGGGATGGTTTTATATAAAGAAATCCATCAATGTAATACACCATGTAAACAAACTGAAAATAAAAAACCATATGATCATCTCTTTAGATGCAGAGAAAGCATTTGATAAAATCCAACACACATTCATGTTTAAAGTTTTAGAGAGATCGGGGATACAAGGCACTTTCCTCAATATAATAAAGGCTATATACAGCAATCCAATAGCCAAAATCAAAGTAAATGGTGAGATACTCAAGGAAATTCCTCTATAATGGGGAACAAGTCAAAGCTGTCCACTCTATCCATATCTCTTCAATATAGTACGTGAAATTTTAGCCAGAGCAATAAGATAACAAAAGGAGATCAAGGGTATCCAAATGGTAAAGGAGGAAGTCAAACTATCTTTATTTGCAGATGATATGATAGTGTACATAAGTGACCCTCAAAATTCCACCAGAGAACTCCTACAGCTGATAAACACCTTCAGCAAATTGGCTGGATACAAAATTAACATAAAAAAGTCTGTAGCCTTCCTATACACAAATGACAAGCTTGCAGAGGAAGAAATTAGGAAAGCCACACGCTTCACTTTAGCCACAAGCAATAATAAATATCTAGGAGTTACTCTTACTAAGCAAATGAAGGACTTGTTTGAAAAGAATTTCAAAACTCTGAAGAAGAAAATTGAAGATGACATGAGAAGATGGAAGGATCTTCCTTGCTCATGGATAGGGAGAATTAACATAGTAAAAATGGCCATCATACCAAAAGCAATTTACAGATTCAATGCAATCCCTATCAAAATACCTACAAAATTTTTTAAAGACATTGAAATTTCAATTCTGAACTTCATATGGAAAAACAAAAAGCCCAGAATAGCTAAAACAATCTTGGGCAATAAAAGGTGATCCAGAGGATTCTCCATACCTGATCTCAAACTCTACTGTAAAGCAATAGTAATTAAAACAGCATGGTACTGGCATAGCAACAGGCTGGTTGATCAGGGGAATCGAATTGAGGACCCAGATATGAATCCACACACATATGGTCACTTGATTTTTGACAAAGAAGCCAAATCCATTCAATGGAAAAAGGATAGCATCTTCAACAAATGATGCTGGTCCAACAGGAGGTCTATGTGTAAAAAAAAATGCAACTGGACCCATATTTGTCACCTTGCACAAAACCCAAATCCAAGTGGATTAAAGACTTCAACATAAAACCTGAGACAGTAAGTCAGTTTGTAGAAAAAGTGGGGAAGAGCCTGGAACATATTGGCACAGGAGTAAACTTCCTGAACAGAACACCAACAGCCTAGGCCTTAATGTCAACAATTAATAAATGGGACCTCATGAGGCTGAGAAGCTTCTGTAAGGCTGGAGACACTGTCAAGAGAACAAAGCAACTGCCTACAGACTGGGAAAAGAACCTCACCAACCCTACATCTGACAAAGTTCTAATATCCAAAATATATAAAGAACTCAAGAAATAAAACAACACCAAACCAAATAGCCCAATTTAGAAATGGAGCTTGGTACTAAGCAGAGAACTCTCAACAGAAGAATATCAAACGGCTGAGAAACACTTAAAGAAATGCTCAACCTCCTTAGTCATCAGGGAAATGCAAATCAAAACAACTCTGAGATTCTATCTTACACCCATCAGAATGGCTAAGATCAAAAACTCAAGCAACACCATATGCTGGAGAGAATGTGGGGAGAGAGGAACACTCCCTCATTGCTGGTGGGAATGCAAACTAGTACAACCACTTTGGAAATCTATCTGGTGCTATCTCAGAAAACTGGGAATAGGGCTTCCTCAAGACCCAGCTATTCCACTCCTTGGAATATACCCAGAAGATTCTCCAGCACACAACAAAAAATTTTGCTCCACCATGTTCATAGCATCCTTATTCATAATAGCCAGATCATGGAAACAGCCTAAGTGTCCCTCAGTAGAAGAATGGATAAAGAAACTGTGGTACATATACACTATGGAATACTACTCAGCTATTCAAAACAAGGAATTCCCGAAATTTGTGGACAAATGGATTGAGCTGAAATGATCATAATGAGTGAGTTAACCAAGAAGCAGAAAGACTCAAATGGTATATTACTCACTTATATCTGCATACTAGCCCAATGGGCATGTCCCAGGAAAGCCTTCCCTTACCAGGATACTGGGACAGAGGGTAGGACATTCTATTGGGACCATAGATGAGAGAATCATGGGAGAATAGCAAAGTAGAAGGATCCAGAGGGTCCTAGAAACCTACAAGTAGAACATTATGATAGGCAGATTAGGCCCATGGGTCCCGCTGAAATTAAAGCACCAACCAAAGAAAATATGGACAGTAAACATTAAACCCCTACCCAGATCTAGCCAATGGACAGGACAGTCTCCACACTTGAGTGGAGAGTGGGATATGACTTTCTCATGTACTCTGGTTCCTCACATTTGTACATGTCCCCTGGCTGGGGAGACCTGGTGGCACTCAGAGGAAGGACAGCAGGTTACTGAGAAGAGACTTGGTACCCTATGAGCATATATAGGGTGAGGTAGTCCCCCTCAAGAACAGTCATAGGGGAGGGAAATAAAGGGAATATGGGAGGGAGGGAAGATTGGGAGGATACAAGGGATGGGATAACCATTGAGATGTAACAAGAATTAATTAATAAAAAATAATTAAAAAAAATAAAGTTGGACTTTAAAAGTAAAAAACAAAAAGGGTTGAAGTTTACAGATAACAATGAAGAAGAACAGTGAAGAAGAGAAGTTCAATGTAAATTGTTATTTTCCTTTACTATTTAGTTATTGCCAAGAGATGTACAGTCCTTAGTATCCTTAAAGGCATGAGGTGACATTGAAAAAAATACCTATAAAACTAGTACAGCCCATCAAATAGTAAAAACTCAAAAATTCTACTTCGGAACTATTATTTGAAGACAGAAATAGAAAAACAAAAATAAAATAAACCATCCTTATGTGTTGAGGAGTTCTGATTACTATGGAACAATTTCATTATTGGAATTCTGATTAAAATTTAAAATAAAGCAAGAGCTAAATTATCATCTAGTATTGACTAAACAAAGCATAATGCTGCAAGAATGTAATACTTGTTCCAGATCTGTTTTTTGAAAATGTCACACTTAAAAAATACTGTAATTAAAAAGTCTAAAGAGGGATAAATAACACTAAAAGCTTTTTTGAAGCAATCATTTAAAAACCTGCTACTTCAGAAAACTTCTAAATATATGCACATTAAAAAGTAGCTAAAATGGAACTATCCTATAGTAGAGAATGAATATTCCAAGGAGACATCGTGCTCTACTAAATAAAAATCTCAGTACCCACAATGTGTTACTCTTTTGTTTTGTGTTGTTTTATTGTTTTGTTTTTGTTGATGTTTGTTTTCTTTTGTTTGTTTGTTTATTTTTGGCCAGTGATTTCCCTTAGACCTTCAAACTTTACAGTCAATTGCTTATGTTCTCAGAATTTATGGTAAGACTTTAATTGTTGAAGAAAACCTTAGCTGGTACTACACTTGGAACTTTGTTCTTATTAACAATCATTTGTAGTGCTACAAGATAGTATACAGGCTCCTGGAGGAGAAAATAATCATCAATTACACCTGTGTATAACCTTCAATTTTCAAGAATAGCCTGCCTTACAAGATATGTCCATTTGTGCAATTGCAGCAAGGACATTACAGGACATTACAACCACCTTTCTTTATTGAATTTAAAGACTGGTCCATGATATATCTTGTACTGCCATTTAGCACAAAAACTTAAGGGAAGAAACCAAATACTTTCCCCAATGAAAGGCCCAGAAGACACGCTATTAGTTAATCCTATAAGATATAAAGTGGTGAAAGGGTTTCTAGAACTTTTGAATGACTTTGTTGTTGTTCTTTCCCTTGTTCTAAACCTTAGGGTCAGATATGCTGCTACTAAGTCAATGAATTAAATTAATAGGTTTAATTGAGCTCCTATGTAGCAGGGACCAGGTGGTAGCACTAAATCACCAAAGGTAAAGTGATCATAGTTTTCACAATGGACAACATAGGCAAACAATGTAACAGGCAAAAGGCAAAGTGATCTTATGATATCATGATTGTATGTAACATTGGTTAATCAGTCAAAGTGTTTCTAGGCATGAAATCAACTAGAATCAGTTATTTCCCTAGTTCCATAATGTATAACTGAAAAGATGTACTTAGATATTGAAGGAATTCCTTTATTGTTAACCTGATTTTGCAGTGAGTCCTATTGTTGAAAACGCAAAATGAAAGAAAGCAATTGGAATTTCCTCTACTAGAAAAATAGTGACTCAAAGACAATATTGAATCCCCAGTAGGAACTGCAGAAAACAGTTCCAAGATAAAGAGTATCAAAAATGTCAAAGAGGTAGTTTGTACCACATCAACCTTTAACTCTCTTATCTGACAGTGCCAAAGACAGATGGATCATAAAGAATGACAGTTGACTATTAAAATCCTAATTAAATAGTGTCTTTAATTGTGGTTGATGTACCAAATGTGATATCCTTAGTTGAACAGATTAATATATCTATTGTTATGTGGTATCAAGCTTTTGATCTACAAATGACCCCGCCTAGAAAATGAATTTTTGTTATTCGTACCTTATCTCTTTATGGAGATAAGGACCACCGGAGGCAATTTGCTTTCTGTTGACAAGACCAGAAGGATACTTTCACTGTTTTACCTCAAGGATCTTGTGAAGTTGTAAGATCTATCTTACATCTGTGTTAAGCCTTCTGGTGGCAGCAGCCTATATAGTGGACATGGAAGAAGAGAGCATTCACTTCTTGTTTGCTTCCCCTCGCTTTCATTGGCAGGTCCATCACTTAATTTTTATTTGATCCTACTGTTTTGGGATTCCAGAATATACTGAAAACCAGTAAAATATACAGCATAATGGCTTAAAAATCACTGGATCTTTGACTTTCCTTTAGTAAGCAACAATTGTTGGACTAGTAAAAAGACTCTAAAAAATAGTCTAGATATATATATATGTATTTATGTATATATATATATATATATACATGTTTGTGTATGTATGTATGTATGTATGTATACACACACACACACAAACACACACACACACACACATGTTTGTGTGGGTTGAAACTTTTGAAATCTCAGAGTGCACCCTGTGTCTCATTTTCTCCAACAGTGCCACACATCGTAACCTTTTCCAAATACTTCTATTTAGTCGGGGACCTTATAAGAATATAGGACCATTCTCATTCAAACCACTTTTTATATACATCCTAATAACCAAAACTAAGTAAACTGCATTTTTCTTTTTCTAGAGAATTAGAACATGAAGTAACTTCATCCACTAGAAAGAAGTCAAGCACAGTGTGCCAGGATAACAAAAAAATGTTGTTTGGGGGACAACTTTGAACTTAGACCGACCACAAATATTGCTGGCTACAAGGTATAAAGATGGTAATTCACCTTCAAGATTCTTTTTTGAGAAGAAGGGTCTTGGAATTCTTGGCGGCTGCTTAAAGAAACGGTCTTCCACATCCAGCCATGCTGATATTCACATGGTGCTGCAGCAATGTCTGGGTGAGACACACGGGAACCACAATGGAGGAAGCAAGGGCAGCTGAACTCTCAAACCCTCCCTTTATTGCCGCTGAGTAGTCTGACCAACTGCGGTTCTTGAACTTCTATTTCTTTTTCCTCTTCTGCATCTTGAAGCCCTCAGTTAAGATGAGGGCTATCATTTTATCAATCCAAGCAAATCCATAGAAACTTTTTCTTTTCATTTTGTTTAAAATACACACTGGCCTGTCAGGGTCAACTCCTTTATATCCATGAGCTGCAATTCCAAATAGAATCAGTCTAGTCAAGAGTCTATAAGCAAAAGAGTAATAATTATTGAACCCCCCATGCCAGTTGTGTTGCAACTGTAATTATTAGGTCTTATGTGTAGTTCTTACTTTGTGATTATGTAAAGAAGGAATTCTAAAATTTATAAGATGATTAATAGGTTATATTAACTTTGCAACAATTTTAATAGAACATACTGAGATTTGATAAGAAGATATATGGTAGTAAAATAATATAAGGGGTTTATCTACTTTATTTATAAGCACAGATACCTTCATTATTCATATTGTATGATGATAGATGACAAACTGACATATCAATGGTTCAATTGACCAGTTGATTTATTAGGCACAGATGGCAATAGGCTACATTGTAAGAGATGAAATCATTTTATTTATAAATACAATTTATCTGAAGTAAGCATTTTATTGTGGTAATACTGTTGCATAAGAACATACTTTTCAGATTTTTCTATTCCAAGTATATTGAGGGGGCTGCTAAAATGCCTCCACAATATAAGCAACTATTGTCAAACAACTTTTCTTACTGAATGTGAAGTAAATAAGAAGCATGTGTTCATTAAGTATTATCATTGGTTTTGAGACTATCAAGTATAGCCCCTTCTATAAGAAACCTCACAATGTATTTGCGTATGATATTCAGCTTTAATATTTCATATCTGGATGTGACAGTACAGTGACAACAGATGAAGGTTTTATGTTCTCACTCCACGGAAACCCTCATCACTAAGAGTCACTGTTAAGGAAATAAAAGAACATTCTATCAAATGCATGACAGATCAGGGAAATACAAAATTTAGAAGACCCTATACAATAAATTAATTAAAAAAACACTTTTATCATATTAAGTAAAAAAATAAAGAAAAATTAATGTGGAAGTAGCCATTTACAATGTACACTATATAAGAACATTATAGTACTTGTCAGCAAAAGAGAATGGATATATGTATTGCCAAAAAATTTTATTTAAGTCATATGAAGAATCTGCTTTGCTGTTAGAACAACTGAAGTTTAAGAAGAATATGTAATTTAGAAAATCAAACAATAGCTGGGGCTACACCACCATGGATCTGATGCCCATTGGAAACTCCAGTTTCAGGGGCTCCCATGACATCTTCAGACCTCTGTGAGTACCAGGAATGCACACATGGATACATGCTGGAACAATACTTGTACATATAAATAAAAATAAAGGAATTGTTTTTTAAAAGAAAAAAAAGGAATTTGCAATATATTCAGGAACCAATGGCAATGAATTATTCTAAAACTTCTACATTAACTATGCTATTTGTTTTACTCATCAATATATTTTCTGTTAACATTCTGTTGAAAAAAACCTCATACTAATTATTTGCTTTTAGAGAAAAATATTGAACTGGAAGCATTTTCACAATCCATTCTTCTTCTAAATTACTGTTGACATTTATGTGTGTGGCACATGTAATTGCTCTAATCTTTTTCTAGGCTACTAAATGTCCTGCTGTGCTAACCTGAGTTTAAAACACAATAGTTTCAAAGCTTGCTGCGATTCTTAACACATTTACATTGACATGGTTAGTGACTAGTATCATAATTCCAGCGGGTTGTTTAATGAAACATACCTGGCAATTTTGTTTATATGATACCATAGAAATAAATTTTAAAAATTTATTCTCCATATAATTATTAAAAATTGATATATTTATACATTTGTGTATTAATTTTCTCTTTTACCAGTAACCCTCATATTGCCATTTTATGATTTTTACTTAAGTATTTTTTTATGTTCATGAGTTTTATATTTACACAATTTTCACCCCTCTTCTCTTCTCTCCAATTATCCCAATGTGCCTACAACTGCCTTTCAAGTTAATGACCTCTTATTGTTTATAATAATTATTATTATCTGCACACACATATAACAGTATAGTGACATGTATATGTGTGTGTATATATGGGCATACATATACATACACATGTATATATGTATGTGTGTATATATACATCTTACAGAAACCCATTAGGTTTGCTTGTATTTAGTTAAGATTGACCACTTATGCTTAAGTAATTAATTTATCAGGGAATTTGTACCTCTATGGAGAAGATTCATTCTCTTCTCTCCCAGCAAATACTGATTACCTGTAGTTCTTTACTTGTGGGTGGGGTCTTGTGGGATGTCTACTATTCTACAAGGAATGAAGTGGTTGTTGTCATTATGGAGGTCTTATTTGGCAGCCATGCAATTGAGATTTTGTAGGTTTAGCTTCTCATCATGTCTAGAATACTCTATGACTCTATCTAGGAGCAACCCTTGAAATGTTCTGCTTTGTCTTCTGGAGTTATAAATCTTTGTTGATGAATGTGTGTGTGTGTGTGTGTGTGTGTGTGTGTGTGTGTGTGTGTGTGTGTGTGTGTGTGTGTGTGTAGGAAGGAAGAGACAAATGGAAGTGGAAGGAAACTATGGATACTGAAGAAAGGATGATTAAAGAAGGGGGAGAATGAGAGAAAAAGTAAGACTAAGAATGTTTGAAAATGGAACTTTATAAATTTAAAACACTCATGCACAAACACACATGTAAATACACACACACACGCACGCACACACGCATGCACATACACACAAACACTCACACTTTAAATAGAATTATACTACATAGGATGATAATGCTTCCCAAAGAAGCATAGACTGGTTTCCTCTTTGTGCTCATCTCCAACAGGTGACTCAGATCTCCTAAAATTCCCTCACCATCAATCCCTTTGCCTCAACCACCAAATCCTACAGACATTCCCTTTTAGCATTCCAGCCACAACAGCCAGGGAAACAAATATGCGATCTTCAGTCTCCTGCTCACGTTGCAAACCAAATGGCCCGTCTCACCCCCAGCTCCATAGTAGGCTACTGGCTTGTCATCTCTCCTTCCCTATCTCCATTTCCAAGGAACCGAGCAGATTTTGGTGATATGCTGATGCTGTCCTCCCTCCTATGGATCCCCTCAACTCTTCCTCCCCCTCTACTCATACTCCACTGGTAAGTATTATCTATCAATACAAAAATATATTCTAACAGAAAGAGTGGAAAAATATTTGTTAGGAACACAGAAGAATTACCACGACACTGGCCTAAGAATGAGAAAAGGCAACAGAAAACAAAAATAGAATACCCAAGCAACAAAGAGAAGATTAGATATCAGCACCTAGAATTTCAAGCATCCAACCCCAGATGCCTATATACCACCATAAAAACAGACTCAATAAAAATGAGGATGATATATCCACTAAATACCAACAATCTTAATACAGTAGACCCAGAGAAATTCAGAATACTTGAAGCTCAAACCGAGGGCTTCAAAATAGCCTTTATGACTATGTTAGAAGTCTGGAAGAGGAAATGAACCAATCTCCTAAAGAAGTCTACGAAAGGACAAACAAACAGTGGAATGAAATGAAGAAAACATTTCAAGTCTTGAAACTGGAAATAGAGTCAATAAAGAAAACTCAAACTGAGGGAAATCTGAAACTGAAAGATACATAATACTGAACAAGAGCCAGAGCAAGCACAACCAACAGTATATAAGAGATGAAAGAGAAAGTTTCAGGCATAGAAGAGGTGCTAAAAGAAATGGATACCTTGTTAAAAGAAAAATGTAAAAGCTACAAACAAATCAACAATGAAAGACAACCAAGCAACAACAAAAGCACCTCCTTCTCAAAATGGCACAAAACCTCCAGGGAATCTAGGACACCATGAAAAGACCAAGTCTATAAATAATGGGGACTGAGGAAGGACAAGGAACCTAGGCTAAACTCACAGAAAATATTTGCAACTTAATCATAAAATATTCCCCAAACCAAAATAAGGAGATTCCTATGGAGGTACAAGAATCATACAAAGAACTCTGGCCAGGGAAACATTTTGGCTAAATGCAAATAAGCACTCCTCTCCTCCAGTTTCAATGCCCCAGATTTATTCCTAACTATATAGCAGATAACTTGCTAAGGCCTTCCTATCCTTCACACCACAATCTCCAGTGAATCACACAGATAACTTCCTAACTTCTCTCACTCCCTAACCCTTCTGTTCCTGACTCATTGCTATATAAAAGGACTAACCTCCAGCAGGCACACACCCTGGAACCCCTCAAGCCACTCTGGCCATTAACACAGATAGACAATCTGTAAATCTTTACCTCTACCTCAGCTACCACAAAATCAATTCACCATCATATGCTCAGTTCTATGAAAGACCACGTGCTACAGCTTCCTTCCATTCCTCACACTTTCTACAGTATATCAAATGGATGTTCCACTTGAAATTTCCATCTCCTCACTTATTGCTTTATTCCAGTCCCCCCCCCCCAGCTCCAACAGGCATTCCCTGAGAATCCTCAATCTACTCCGACCAGAAAAGCAAATCTTTTTCTTCAGATCTTTACTTGTCCCTCACTTCCTCATGCCAAATCTCCTTTGGTCTCATTACAGGCACTGGAACAGACCACCAACCAAGACTTCTCCTCACTTTTTGACACCATTCCCAGGAAATTTGGCAGATCATGATGAAACAATCTGCTCTTCCTTCTCCTGTGGGCAGTCTCAGTTTCCCTGCCATCCTACCAACCTAAACAGTTCCCAATACCTAGACATGCAGTTTAGCTCAAACCCCCAGTTACCATATCATTCAGGATCCCAGAAGACTTTCCAATTAGGCAACATACAACAGCCATACTTTCTTGAGATATGTTGCCTACTAAAATTAAATCAAAATTAGATAAGCAATCTAAAAAGACTTATACTTATCAGTCATAAAAGCCTCCCAACCAAAAAAAAAAATTGCAAGGCTAGATAATTTTAGTGCAGCATTCTACCACAATTCCAAAGAAGAGTTAATGTCAAACTTCTCCAATTATTCCATAAAATAGAAACTAAGGAAAAATTGTCCAATTCATTTTATAATGATATAGTAATGCTGATACTTAAACCACACAAACAACTAACAATTAAAGAGAATACAGACATAGATCCTTTATCAATATAGATGCAAACATTATTAATAAAATATTTACCTACCGAATCCAATAACACATCAGAAAGATCATCCATCATGACCAAACAAGCTTTAACCCAGGAATGCAAGGATGATTCAACATAAGGAAATCAATAAATGTAATGCATCATAAAACGAACTAAAAGACAAAATCTCAAGCAAGCTCATAACCAACATGAACCTAAACAGAAGAAGAAATCAACACATCACCACTGAAATCTGGAACTAGTAAAGGTTTTACATTCCCTCCATATCTATTCAAAATAGTAATAGAAATATTAGCTAGCAGAATAAGAATATCAAGGGATACAAGTGAGAAATAAAAAGTTCAACATATAATTTGCAGATGATAAGATAGCAAAGTAGTAAGTCACAAAATTAAATTGTAGCATTCCTATATACAAAAGACTAATGGACTGCAAAAGGAATCAGGAAAGCATCTTTCACAATAAACTAAAAAATATGAAATGTCTTGGAGTAACTCTTACCAAGCAAGTGAAAAACTTGTATGATTAAGACTTTAGTATTTTGAAGAAAGAAATTAAAGAGGATATCAGAAGATTGAGATATTTCCCATGCTTATGGATTGGTAGTATTAAAATGTTTTTTAAAATGTCCTCCTACCAAATTAATATAGAGAGTCAATGTAGTCCTAATCAAAATTCCATCACAATTTTTCCCAGAACTTGAAAGGACAATTTTCAACTTTATATTGACATAAGTACACACACACACACACACACACACACACACACACACACGGAGAGAAGGAGAGGGAGGGACGGAGGGAGGGAGGGAGGGAGGGAGGAAGGGAGGGACGAGAGGGAGTGGTGAGGGGAGACCATAGCTAAACCACTTCTGGATGATAAAAGAACTGATGAAGTCATTACCATGCTCAATCTACAATTGTACTACTGAGCTGTAGAAATACAAAAGGGATAGTGTAATCACCAAAGCAGACAGGTTGACCAATGGTATCAATCTGAGGACCCAGGCGTGAATTAGTAAACCTACTATTCATAAAGAAGCCCAAATACATTACATGCTTTAATAGAAGACAGCATTTCTCTGTGCTCCTCTCCCACGTTGTTCTCTTTCTTCAAGCACTTCCATTGACTATTCAGTTTCCCCTTCTGAGTGATATTAAACATCCTACCTTGGGTCCTCCTTGTTACTTTTCCTTGGGTGTGTGATTAGTATGTTTATCCTGTACTATTTGGCTAAAATATGTTTATGAGTGAGTACATACCATGTGTGTCTTTCTGGGTCTGCATTACCTCATTCAGAATTGTCCTCTCTAGTTCCATCAGTTTGCCTGGACATTTCATGGTTTCCTTGTTTTTAATAGCTGAGTAGTATTCCATTGTGTAAATGTACCACAGGTTCTTTATCCATTCTTCAGTTGAGAAACGTCGTTTGTTTCCAGAATGCGGTTATTACAAATAAAGCTTCTATGAACATAGTTGAACAAATGTCCTTGTGGTATGGAAGAGCATCTTTTGGTTATATGCCAAGAAGTGAAATAGCTGGGTCATTAGGTAGCACTATTTCCAGTGTTCTGAGAAAGTGCCAGACTAATTTCCAAAGTGACTGTACATATTTTCACTACCACCAGGAACAGAGGAGTGTTATCCTTTCTCCACATCCTTTTTAGCATATGCTGTCACCTGAGTTTTTTATCTTAGCTATTCTGGCTTGTATAAGATGAAATCTCAGAACCAGTTGGTGGTTGCATACACCTTTAATCCCAGCACTTGGGAGAAAGAGACAGATGGATCGATGTGAGTTCAAGGCCAGACTGATTTACAGAGTGAGTTCCTTGACAGTTAGAGCTGTTACACAGAGAAATCCTGTCTCAAAAAAAAAAAAAAAAAAAAAAAAAAAAAAAAAAAAAAAA
>OU015747.1:100790576-100800744 GCA_907169655.1 Acomys percivali
AGACAGAGACAGAGACACAGACAGAGACAGAGACACAGACAGAGACAGAGACAGAGAGAATATGAATCAAACCAAAGTAAAAAAAGTCCTAGAAAGGAATGGGAGACCTAATAAACACAGTGGCATTAGCCAGCCTCGACCAGAGGTGACATGGCGTCATCCATATTGCCTTTGATAAATATGTCCTTTTATTGACAAATGCCATTTCATACCTACAACTTTCCTCAGCAAGCATCTCTCAACTCTCATTGTCAGTATCTGAACTCTCCTTGGCTATGCCACCTCTCCCCCACTCCCAATTTAGGGTCCTTCTTCAAAGCATCATGCACAGTACAGTCAGGCTCTGAGTGAGGAGAATAGAGGCCTGTTTGCCTCCCAACAGCTTTAAGGACACATAGTGGAAATCTCCATGATTTTATTTAGCTGGCCAGAAAAGCAGCACCATATGGAAGCCCAGGTTCTGCTGCCTGCTTGAGAGGTACTTTTGCACCTTTTGATCATAACTGTAGTGCTATTTATAGTTCTTCAAGTCTGAATTTGAAAAAATACATTTCTGTGAGTGACTGTGCTGGAGCAACATACTCTAGAGATACTCATCACAGCATTCCATGTTTACATGAAAATTTTTGGTTTTGTTTGTGCTTGCGTTATTAAACTCTGTTGTTCTCTAAGGGTGGCTCTTGTACTTAAGAAACTTATTCTGTTGTTCCTGCCACAAACATGAAATTATCAACTAAAGATACCTTAACCGTGTCTTCCAAGAGTTCTCTGTCTTAGAGTAAAACTCATCAAGTGAAGTACACAAAAATAATATCACGGCCTAAATGCTATGCTGTTCTAAAATATCCTCTGTCAAACTAATTCACTCATTATTTACCTGTATTTATCTGTAATTATCTGTAATTTATCATTTAGCCTCACTCAAATTAATAAAATGTGGGCAGATAGCAGCATTAAGTTTTTACTTTATTTAATTTTTTCCAGAATAGAGCACAAATGGTTTCTTCTCTAATCCCAAGAGTCTTTACTTTCCTATGAAACCACCCAGGCACTTACTGTTTCCCGTTCTACCATCATTCTGGTCTTCTGGATTTCCATTAGAATTGTTCATTAAGCTCTGATTATGGCATTCTAGGGATTTTCTAAGCCACAAATACAAATTATCTGCCATTTATTCTGAAAAACAGATCCAAAGGTCTACACATAATAACTTAGGTAAATCACAACAATGGCTTCACACAAAGTATCATTTTGTATATCAGATACTATTCAAATTACCAAAAAATATACTATTTAAAGGAAGAGATGTTATTTCATCTCAACATACAGTGGCTTACAGTCAGTTGTGTGAGAAAGACACAGAAGAAGGAATATTCAGTCCATGATGCCAACTGAGAAACCCAGAAATGTGGTACTCCTATAGATTGCTTTCCCTCCTTTTTCTTAAGTCCTTGACCTATCTTCATGGGATAGTTCCACCTTATGGAAAGGCTCTTATCCACGTAGGTGAAAATGTGTCTAAATGATATACCCATTGGTGTGTCTTCTAGATGAATTCAAATCCAGTTGAATTGACAGTGAAGAACACCACAGTACTGTAGAACTCTTTACACATGTAATTATCTGTAATTATATTTTGAATGTATTTCCATTGCCTATTTTCCTACTTACAGGGTTGAAATAAAGCACTTAAGAATAGCATGATTCTTGGTAACCGATGAGCATATGCTGGGGGAGGAAATCCCCCTCAGGAACAGTCATAGGGGAGGGGAATAAGGGGAAAATGGGAGGGAGGGAAGAATGGGAGGATACAAGCGATAGGATAACTATTGAGATGTAACAAGAAAAAAATTTTAAAAAAGAGTAGCATGATTTAAAGCATGTCCTGAAGTGCTTGCAAATCTGTCTCTGTCTCTCTGTATCTCTGTCTTTCTCTGTCACTCTCTGTCTCTCTGTCTCTGTCTTTCAGTTTTCAAGAAAGGGTTATTCTGTGAAGCTCTGACTGACTTGACACTAGCATCTTAGAGCAGGCTGGCCTCAAATTTACAGAGAGCTACCAATTTACTCAAAGTCCAAATATTTAAACATATATGTTCTTTTCTATATATTAACCTACTTGCAAGCATACATATTATCACTTCTCTTAGTCAAATCTAGGGACTCTTTTATATTTGTGCTTTTTACTGTGTTACACTATCCCTATGTTATAGCATCATGGCATCATTTTGTGTCTCTTATTATGGGGCTTTCTTGTTAGCAGTGTTGGCGTCTAGTTTGTCACTGCTCTTTTACTACCCATATACGCTCCTATTGTGAAATTTTAATAAATATTAATATTTAATGAATCATTGCAAAAGCCATTATATTTTAATATAATAATTTAAAGAGAAGATTAAAGAGATTTCTATAGCTCAATAATATACTCAAGAATGAGATACCACACAAGGTAGTTATTAATGCAGAAAAGGCTAAATTGCCCATTTCTAAAGAGTCATGCAGCAGTGTTATCGCAGGTTTGCTATCATTATCCTATTCCTAACATTCAATATGATTTAAGACAAGAGAGAATCTGTTTTTAACAAGGGCTCTTATTTTATGCAAGACCAGAATACTGATGTAGAAAATTCTCATATCAAATTATTTCTTTGTCTTGAGAAATATAATTATTGTAATGGACCAGAAAACTAAGCAGTATGATTAGCATATTCCTTCAAAGCCTGAAACTGCAAGAAGTCAAATAATATGGAAAGGGTTGTTTGATGAGTGTGAGATCATTACAATATTTGAATGCTGAATTTTTTCAAGTTTGTTCATGCTATGCTCATCTCCACATCAGTGGATACTCAGTCATTGGGTCTCTGGTTATCCCATGTTAGGAAGATAATGCATACACACGGTTCCCTATAATTCACATCTGATGGCTTTTCTGTTGTGCTCTGTTATTTGCTTATGAAAATCAATCAACCTAATTACGAAGGATTGGCTTGGTAAGCTTGTAAACATCAACTGAGCATTTGAATTACTCTACCTCTTGAAACATAGGCAAGCCCAAAAGTTTAAAACAAGTTTTGGTTATATGTCATACGTGTTGCCAAACACAATTTCTATACTAGATGAATAAAAAGAAAACGTAGAGTAGAATTCAAGGAAAAATCGGGTAGCAATTGATGTGAAGCACCAACATGTACATAGTTAAGTAGCAATAATCTTTCCAGTGGGTTGTAGTCTCACAACTGTTGAATCTCATAGAAGAATGACTCAGAATAGAAACACCACAAATAATCTCAATCATAAATGGTTATCTGACCTTAAAAGAATTCTAGGAAAACACGAGTGGGAAAAAATATTCTATTAAATCAACAGCATAGAACCATTGGATATGAATATGCAAACAACAATAAAAGTGATCAACTCAAACCTAGTAGATATCATATTCAAAACCAACTCAAATCAAATTAATAAAATACATACATCGACTAGATGCCTTTTTAGAGTAGTTTCTAGCTATTTCACTCTTGTAATGGTCTTTTAAATTCATCATATTAAAACCACAGGCAATAAATTAAAAATAATCAATGTGGAATAAATGAAACTAATGCTCTGTAAAGAAAAGAAGACTCAATAGCAGCCAAAATGTAACCTATATATCAGGAGAAACTTTTTAAAAATACATTTTATTAATTTATTCATATTACGTCTAAATTGTTATCCCATCCCTTGTATCCTTTCATTCCTCCCTCCCTCCCACTTTCCCCTTACTCCCTTCCCCTATGACTGTGACTGAGGGGGACCTCTTCCCCCTGTATATGCTCATAGGGTATCAAGTCTCTTCTTGGTAGCCTGCTATCCTTCCTCTGAGTGCCACCAGGTCTCCCCATCCAGGGGACATGGTCAAATATGGGGCACCAGGATTCTTGCTAAAGTCAGACCCCACTCTCCACACAACTGTGGAGAATGTCCTGTCCATTGGGTGGATCTGGGTAGGGGTTTGAAGTTTACTGCGTGCATTGTCCTTGGCTGAGAAACTATTTCTAAATCATGTAATTGGTAAGGTGTTAATTTGAAACCATATAAAGAAACTTCTAAAACTCAATAGCAATAACATGACTTGGTTTGACAACTATTTCCTAGAAAAATATGGAAAATTCCTAATGGCATACAAAGTGATCACCATCATTAATTACCAGTGAAATGCAAATATAAACTATAGTCTAATAATATGTTGGATCAATTAGGATGAATTTTGTTGAAAAGACAAGATTGTGTTTGTATATGCATATGTGCATGCATGTATGTGAATATAAGAAAATTATATTTCCATGATTTTTATTGGAAAATTATAATGATATAGCCACTATCAAACTATAAAGGGTCCCTCTAAATTCAACCACTAATGTTGCTGAAATAATTCTTCTTTTCATATGTTGAGAATATATTTGGATCTTTATTTACCTGGCAAGAATGCACTCAACAGTCAATATAGTGGAGCAACATTCATTCAGAGAAATATAAATGAATATAGAAAACTTGGCACAAGTGTTCTATGAAAATGTATAATGGAATGCTATTCAAAATTTATAAGAAATAGATTGTGCCATTTTTGACAACACAGGTGAACCTCAGAGAGCTTCTCTCAAAATTTTCCTTGTATAAATAAAAATACTGCCTGATTCCATTTTATTTGCTCTATGAAACAATCACATTTACAAATCAATGAGTAAAATAATGATATCCAAGTGCTGGAGATGAGGGAATGTGTGAGGTGTTTAGTTTTAGATTCAAGTTTCAGTTATTCTTTGAATAATATGTAGGGATCTACTGTACAACATAGATCCAAAAGTTACAAACTTTACATATCAAAATTGTTAGAGAAGTTTTGATATTTAGTAAAATAACCTTCACTAGCCACAGAACACAGACACATTTTTATAAAGAAAAAAGTAAATTATAATAAATATTTAAGGTGTATCAGAGTACTTTGTTTTCTTTACTGCAGCATCATAAGACATTGCATATGTTCAAACTTATCATAATACATTGAATATATCCAGTTCTTTGCACTAATATGTCAGTTTATGTCTCTGTAGAAACAGTAAGAGTAGCTAGTTACTCCAAATCCTTTCTAAAACTGATGTGATTTAATGACCCATGTAGTTCATGGTATCACTAAACTTGAACCACCTACCATAGCCTAACTAGAAACTATATTACAAATATGCACCAACAGACTGCTCTTTATATGTTTATTTAATGACATATGAATAGACATTTTGATTTCTGTAACTTATTCATGTAATATGAAAGTCCAAATTTTCTTCCGTTTTGACATATATTACAGGATTCTATTTTTTTTTTTTTTACACTACACATCTTTGGTCCATTCACCACTCAATAATATCTAGGTAATTTCTAGATCTTGGGTATACTGATAACCACTACAATATCATACCAGCCAATGTGGAAATTTTTCATTTTGCTTTTGATTTCGTTGATGATTGGTGACATTGAGTATTTGTCACAAATATTTGATATTCATTTGCATACTTTCTTTGGGTACATGTTTGAGTTTCTACATATTCTTTGTTTTTAGCTGAGGTTATAAGCTTTTGCTTATATATATTTATATACATATATATTTAAAGTAATCCAAAATGTGTGTCTATGTTATCATTGCAAGCATGTAGAACATTTAAAGAGAATAAAGACTATGGAAATAAATCTACCCATATGTAGTCAACTGGTCTTTGGCAAGCATGGCCATACTCAGGAAGACATTGGTAGACCTGAGGACAAATGATACTGTAGAAACTGGAAATCTATATGCTAAGGTATGAAAGTCTAGTTTTTGTCAGCCCATACCAAATCAGTAACATAATGTAGATTTTTTTTTTTATTTTAATCCCAGGCCTGAAAATAAAACTTCAGGTAGAACAAAGAAGAAACACATGGACTAAATGCTTCAGTGATATCCTACACATGTCCATGTTATAGTGTCAAAACAAAGAGAAGAAAAACAAACTAGACAGGTGAAGTTATATCAAATTGAAAGTAGCTGCACTAAAAAAAAGAATCACTGGAGGGAAAGGTGATCTATGGAATGATCCATATATGTGTATATCCATGAATTAAAATGCTCCTTATTTGATACAGAGGTTCAAATAAACAAAAATTTATTGCACCACAAGATATGGTAGAAAAGAATGTTGCACAATAAAATTTCCAGCCTCAGTACAATTAAACACATACTGTTTCACACACCAACACAGTTTCAACATTCAATACAAATATCACTAACAATATCTCAAAAGTTATATCCAAGTAAGCCCTAAGAAAACTTTGAAAATTGTAACAGTTATTGCAATGCTGACTTCTCTAAACTTAGTGCTGCTGTGGACAGCACAGAAAGCTCTAGGTCTTCTTTTTTTTGTTGTTTGTTTTCATAAGCTTTAATCTCATAGTCAAATAACCATTAAGTTATGTTCTTTAACTGCCCAAAGTGAGGATGAAGAAACATGTTATGTCCTAAAATATTTTAATTTATAATGTTAAACAGATGAGGTATATCATTTCACAAATAATTCCAAATTATACAGGGATTACATAGTAATTAATGAACATTTCACAAAAATACAATGACAAAGTTTGTTTAGAAATTTTGATATTCCTGATGTTGCATGAATAGTAGTAAAATATTGTCAGTAAACATTGTGAAAATAGCTATATAAAAGGAACACCATATTACTATTGGAGCATTGATAGATTTTATATTTTAAATTTTTTATTATTTTTTCAATAAAAACCTCTTTTTTTGTGTTAAAACTGTGTAAACTACTTACCACTATGCATGTAATTATTTCAATGTTTTTTTGAAAAGAGCATTATTCTTTACCCTTTTTATTTGCTTTTAGTCATAAGTGAAACAGTCTGGATAGAGATTCAAACATTGGACAATCCTAAATAGAAGTATGCTTCTTCGAGGACAAGTATCATAGGAGAGTCTGGAGTGTTTTCTCCTCATATTTCATATATCCTTGTATAATATTGGTAAATTGGCCTCTACATAACGTATTTGGTATAAAGAGATTTATTGTAAAATGGAGGAGGGGCTAGAAAGAGGTGAAGGATTGCCCCAGGGGAACAAAGAGAAGGAAAGGAGCTGAGAAAGTGATCGAGAGTGCCAGGTGAGTTAGATCTCACCTACTTGGCTCAGGTGATGACACAGGACATCCTCATGACCCTAAAGACCCCTAATGGCAGGCCAGTTAAATTGCCTGCATATTAACATTACATTCCTCCCTTTGTGTCTAATTAAAAGTGAGGAACTAGAAAGGAGTAGCAAGCTGGGAATGAGGATACTGCGTTCAAAGTGGAAAATGGCTGCTTCCTACATATGTGGGGGTGAAGATATCTTTTGGAAACTCCAAGAGAGGGGAAGTGGGAACAGACTGGAAAAGTCATGAGAAAGCCAGTTGTTTTGTTTTGCTAAGATCCAGGATATGGGAGAACATCTAGAAAGTACAGGCCTAGCTGACTCAGTCTGCAAGGATACACTAGATCACCTACGGGTAGCAGCTTTGTTGCTAAATTGTATGTAGGAAACACCTGAACCTGTCATGATACTGCTGTGTGTGTGTGTGTGTGTGTGTGTGTGTGTGTGTGTGTACAGGCAAAGACACAGTTAAGTAGGTTATGGAGAAAAAATTGGGTATACATTTTAATCTTTAGTTCCTACTTTTGACTTTTGGTAGAGGGGACTACAGAAACTAGTGAAAGAGGGAGGAATCTCACCCTCATAAACAGGCAGTGGGAGGGAAACTTGGGCTGTTGTTTGGCAGTACTTATTTGGGTTCCATTTGACATGAGAGGTGGATTCATGTGCATTTCCTGTAGCTTACAAGAATCCTATTTTAAATTTACTAAGGAGATTAAATTTAAAATGTTAGCATGGCCATTGTTTGTAATCTGAAGTCACATACACATTGTAGAAAAGGCAATAGACACACATTTCTTTTAAAAGCACGAAGACTCTTAGGTGAGCTCAGGGAGGGCAGAAGTCTTCCATGAAGGAGAAGAAGCAAAAAAAATCATTTGATCTTAATTTTCATCATGATTACTCATCATGGAAGACGAGTAATCTTCCCTCTATCCAGAAGACTGGATGTATATAAGTCTAGCACAATGAGAAACATCTTTAAGTCTACACTTAAAAGACAAACCAAAGGAAAGTTATAATCTTGAGCTTGGAATTGTAATAGTGGATCTTATAGTGGAATGTTTTTGTTTTGTTTTGTTTGTTTATCAGAGTTAGATATTTTCTTAGGTCTTCATACCTTAAGCTTCTCTATACTTAGGCCTTTTTTTATATTTACTATGAGACACAGGTGAGGCTCCTGAGAACAGTCATTGTCCTTTAACTAAAGTAATGGGAAATGGTTACATATGAGACTTGCTTTTAAGTCTGGTAACAATGTAAGTTGTGTCTAGACCTGATAGTAGCAGCTTAAAAGCTGGTCCCCTCAACATGAAGAGGACTGAGAAGGTATCTGAAGCTGCCCCTTACAGAAGTTGGCAATGTGACCATGGAACCCAAGTATTATGGTTAAACAGACCTTCAGTGCTACCCTTGGCTCGGTGAGGGATGGTGAATTTGGGAGCCTTCAGTCCTCTGTCAGGCGAAAGAACTCGAAGGCTGGAAGTGTCTGTGGTAGCTGTGCTGATTGGGCTTCCGTGTCTGTGCACAGAGAACTAGTCACTGTGAGAGCATTTCTCTTTCCAGAGGCCACCCTGCCAGTAGGCAGGGCATGGCTTGTTGAGGCAGCTCCTGGACCAATGTCTTAACTGGCTGCATTTGAAACAGGTCCCTGATAGAGTTGACTTAGGCTGTACACAGGTGGAAAGGCACATCACAGACTTATGATTCCAGGTTCAGAGGTGCTAGAGAAGTGTTGAGGCAATCTGGTGAAACAAGTTGTCCCAGTTTGGCAGAGCAAAGACAGACATGAATTGCCTGCACAGCAATGTAACAGAATTTCCTCATTAAATTAAAGATTATTATCATGTTTTTAAAATCTATGCATAATTCCAATGATATGTATGTAGAATACATATGTGGCATTTTATGAGCAGGTGAAGTTTACATTGATTCCTATAAATTAAATGTGCTTTATTTTTTGCAAATTATAATGGTTATGATATATTAGCTTCTGATCTATAGTACTGGCATAATTTCTTCTGGAGACATTGATCAATCAGGTGCCATAGATACCATAACCCAAACATTACAGGCTGTTGCCATTGCTGTTGCTTAAACTCCAGAACTTGACAATAAGATCATATTGTTGAATATACCACACACTTGAGCATAAATCATTTCAAAATGAAGGTAGCATAGATCTGGAAGCATTATTCTTACTAGCTAGCTACCAGAGAAGGAAAACTAACCAATAGTCATACCCAACTATGAACTATTTGAGAAAAAATAATGTCTGTCTTGAAAAAACATACACACTCCTACAATGTTGTCATGAATCTCATGGGAGCAACTAGTCACTTTCTGATTGAATATAAGTCTCACACAACAGGATTAAATCTGTACGAGTCACCATCCTTGTACTAAGAACCTATGACTAGACAGTGTATAGGCCCTAAAGAAGATTCCATTTCTATAATGCTTCTTAATGGGCATAGTTTTACACTGAATCCTGATGGTTCCATTATACCCATAGATCAGTGCATTTCTAATACCTCATCTTAGAAGATTCTAATTGAAATAGATTGTGATTAACACAGTGGCATAAAATGTTCCAAGGTATATTGAACAAGATACAGCAGACCTCTCAGAATGAGAGGAAACATATTCCTCAACATGAAAGGAAACATAAATACCACCAGCTCTTCCTAAGCCTCAGAGATAATCATCGAAGAGAAGACAAAAAGAGTGTAAGAGCCTAATGTGGTAGTTGAATATAAAAATACATTGTCTTCTGGATTAAAGCAGGGCACTGGCACACATGAATTCACAGAGTTTGATACAGTGAAGTGGGTGTAAATATTTCTTTGTTCTCATCCCAAGTGTGTGTGTGTGTGTGTGAGTGTGTGTGTGTGTGTGTGTGCGTGCATGCGTGTGTGTGTGTGTGTGTGTGTGTGTGTGTGTGTGTGTGTGTGTGTG
>OU015747.1:100808507-100837014 GCA_907169655.1 Acomys percivali
TCTCTCTCTCTCTCTCTCTCTCTCTCTCTCTCTCTCTCTCTCTCTCCGTCTCTCTCTCTCATGCACACGCACACACACACACATTAAATTTTCAATTTTTTTCTATCTCTCTTTCATTTCTCTTCCTTTCACAGAGTTGGATACTGAACCTAGGATCTGGTGAAACTTAGATACTCTATCACTGAGCCAAATGTCCATTTTAAAGAGAGAGCATTGTGCATAATTAACTATTACTGATCTTAGTTGTTGAATTTTACAAGTTATAGTTATAGTTATTCTACTTTGTATGTATGTGTGTTTGCTTGTGTGAGTGTGTGTGTGTATTAGTGAGCATGTGTGTGCTGTATGTATACATGTTCATGTGTGTGCACACTTTCAGGCAAGCATAGGTAGAGGTCACAAGACTGTGTTTGGTTTATTCTTCAATATCTCTCCATCTCAATTTTTTAAGAGTGTCTCTTATTAGACTTGGAGTTGACAGAATTTGCTAGGCTAGTTGGCCAGTGAGCTCCAGGACTATTTCAGGACCTTCATATAACTGTGTGTGTGTGTGTGTGTGTGTGTGTGTGTGTGTGTGTGTGTGTGTGTCTGTGTGTGAGCACGCTTGTGTGTGTGTGTCTATGTGTGTGCCACCACACAATTTTTAATGTGGGTTCTGTGAATTTGAACTGAATTCCTCATGTATTCTGATTACTGTAACCCTTTAACCTTTTCAATATTCCCTAAAGATCTGTTAAACTACCCTCAACACTTGTGTCCACTTTCTGGGTTGTTTTCATTTGTCTTGATTTTGTTTGATTGTTTTTATTTGTTTCTTTTGTTATAATACCCACTGATTTTAACCAATATCATTTGTGTGTTCTGGGGTTTGGAACTTTCCATTGGGTCCACTTCTTCCCATGTATACATCAATAATAAATACTGTGTAATGAATGGGTAGGTATGCTTGAGCCTTTCCAACATCTATAATATACTATCTGTGGACCACATCATTAGTTAGGTCATAACTGCCCTGGATAGCCAATATCCAGAAAGTAACATTTCACAGCCTTTCACTTTGTCTTCCTCCTCTGAAATAATTTCTACTTTTTTCTTATGAGGATTCCTGCTTCTCTGTACCCACTACCATTTGCTGAAAAGACAAGCTTCTTTTATTATGTCTTGAAAAAGCATAGGTTGATGAGTATAAGAAAATATTTAGAAAGCATCCATTAATATTTAGCTAGGAAAACAGGAGCTTTATCTCTGTAGACTTAGGGATGGATGTTGTACAGGCTTATATGCTAGTTATGAAAACCAAAGCCTCTGGAAGAGCAGGACTCTAATCCAATCAAAGAGAACATGACTAAACCTTAATAGTACCTACACTACTTTTTTAACATGTAAATTTAATGACTGTAAGTAAGATTTTCTGAAGAGTTACTACTGAGGATAGGAGTGATTATTGCTAGCTAGGCTTCTGTGAACTACACTCGTTCACGTATCTATGAAGTACATTTTCAAAGCAGCATCTTAATTTGTGGTAGTGGAGTATGATCAAAGTAAAAAAGTTTGATCAAGAAAATGAAAAAAACTAAGAATTATACTGAAGGTATTACAGAATACAAAACAATGGTCATTTATTACAAAATTTGGATTTAGCTCATGAAAATGTGTGAGATATTATTTTCAATAAAATATCATTACACAAGGTTTATATAATTAATATTCAAAAGTAGCTTCATTGTTTAAAATACAGCTTCTGGGAAGTAAACTAAGTAAAAAAATTATATCATATGAAATCCCCACAAGACTAAGAAGAGTTTATATTAAATTCTTTCTCTACCTCTGGCTATATTTATTTAACAAAAAATATTGTTCAATTTTTCAGTAAGTTATGAATTCTCAATACACACATATATTGTTATGATCCCCAATTTATACGCTTTCTTATGACATAATTGAACTAACAGTATATCTTATTATAAAGTTAAAATATTATAATTCATAAAGATTTTGAAATTATAATCACTTTTTAAACAAGAGAATATGTTTTATCATTTACTAATAAAAGAATACTTGAGTTCCTTGTATTTTCCCCATCAATAAAGTCCCTACTAATGCCCTTTTCAAATTTTACCCATAAAATCATTATTTACATAACTCATAATTTGCATATGTTTCACAGACAAGTGTTGGTGGTGAGTTAAGCAGCTTGTCAAGTCGATAAAAGACTTTGATCATTATGTGTGATCTCTCATCCTCCTCTACAGAAACTCTGAATGGCTCTCATGACAGAAGCAAGACTGTTGTGGAAAACAAGTAATAATAAACCAATAAATGGTAAACATCTGAAGACCCAGGCTTAAATCTATTTCAGCAAATCTATCATAGAAATTCTTAGTCTAGCTAAGCTAATAATTCAGTACATGTTACCTAGGCAAGAACTACACACTTCTGGGTATGACTATGGATACAAGAATGATTTAATTGTAATTATCAGTAATATCTCTAACAATATTCATAATGCAGCTTAAATTCTTTAAACAATGATGCATCTTTAGATGGTGATGATGACAATGCTGATGATAGTGATTTGCTTTAAACAAGTTACTATATGCTGAGTTTTGTGGTGCACTCCTATGATTCTTGTATGCATGAAGTAGAAATATGAGAGGTACAAATTCAAAACCATGTCTAAATAGATAGTAAGGACCTGTAATAGTAAAACAAAAAGAAAACAACAATAACAACAACAAAACAACAAAAACTAAATGAGAACAGCTAGTCAGGATTCTCCAGAGGAAATATATATGATGCATTCAAGATTTATATATATATATATGGAATAATAGTTAATAAGAAATAATATATGTTATATTTATACATTTGTTACTTCAATAATCATACAATGGTAGTGTTTCAGTTTAAAACATTAATAAAACAAGACACTGTTGAGTTATTTAATCAGTTCAATAAGTTGTAAGCCTCATAACAAGAGGGACACATAATAAGATTTCTATCCCTTGTAGAATTTCTGAAAGTCCTATGGAAATTTTTGATACATGTCCAGAGTCCCTGGCTGAACTTAGCTGCCAGTTTGGGCGCAGAGACTCTAGCTGAGCTTGGCGCACTGTCCCAACCCTGAGACTCTGGCTGGACTCTGCGTGCTGTCTGGGCCCTGAGACTCTAGTTGAACTCGGCAAGCTCAGTGTTTGGTTTTGGCCAGTGATCCTGGTTGGGCTCAGCGCTAATTGGACTAAGTGTGTGGATTAGGTCCCAAGACCTGCTTAGGTCCAGAGATGTGAACTGTACTCAGTGTATGTGCGGTTTGGCAGACTGGGTCCTGAAACGCTACTGTGAACGATAGATCTGTGGAGAATCAAAGCTCTGGGACTAGGAAAATCTCAGGAAGAAAGGGAGTAGAGTGGCCACCAGCCCCCTCTGCTTGACCTGCTTAAGTCCCTAGGGAGATCCAGTGCCACAAGAGGAACCAGAAGGTTGTGGACACTGTGGCCTGTCCCAACGCATATTCAGAGACCCAGGATGATTACAGGACCCACAGTACAGGGGAGCTGGGGATCACTGACTATGAGAGACTGAAACCACAGTGCTAGACTCTGGCCATCCAGACCAGTGAAGCATCAGAGCTTCTGGCCTAGGGAAATTGTGAGAAAATGGGTGAATCTATCCTCAGACTCCCTCCACCCAACTCCAGAAGCTACATGCTAAAAACAGAGAAGACAAGATGACTAAAGGACAGTGGAAATCATACACACAAAACAAACAAACAAACAAACAAACAAAAAACAGAACAATATGGTGTCTCCAGATCCCAGCTATCCCAAAGAATTCAAACACAATGGAAATACAAGAACATGACCTCAAATCCTTAGTAATGAGGATGATAATGGAGGAAATAAATAAAATTCATAATCAAATGCAGGAAGACACAGCCAAACAGGTGGAAGACATAAAAAAGGCCTATAGAGGGGCACTGGAAAAAATTCAGGAAAATACAAACAACTAAATGAAGGAAATAAATAAAACTGTTCAAGCAATGAAGGCAAAATCAACAAAATCAGAAATGAAAAGGGACACACTGAAGAAATACAAAGAATCATAAGATCCTACTTCGAAGGCATATATGCCACAAAATTTAAATATCTAAGAGAAATGGAAGTTTTTCTTGATCAACTTCACTTAAGTGAAGAAAAGATTACCAAGCAAAATAGTCCCATTTCCCCTGTAGAAATAGAAGCAATCATTGATAGTCTCCCAACCAAAAATGTCCAGAGCCAGATGGTTTCAGTGCAGAATTCTACCAGACCTTCAAGGATGTGCTAATACCGATACTCTTCAGGCTACTCCAGAAGATAGAAATGGATGAAACATTACCAAATTCATTCTATGAGGCCTTAGTCACATTGATACCTAAACCCCACAAAGACCCACCAAAAAAAGAGAACTTCAGACCAATTTCTCTTATGAACATTGATGCAAAAATACTCAATAAAATACTTGCAAAACAAATACAAGAACACATCAAAGATATCATTCACCATGACCAGGTAGGCTTCACTCCAGGCATGCAAGGATGGTTAATATGCAGAAATCCATCAATGTAATCCACCATATAAACAAACTGAAAATTAAAAAACACACACACACACACACACATGATCATCTCCTTAAATGCAGAGAAAGCATTTAATAAAATCCAAAACCAATTCATGTTTATAGTTTTGGAGAGATCAGGGATACAAGGCACATCCATCAACATAATAAAGGCTATATACAGCAAGCCAATAGCGAAAATTGAATTAAGTGGTGAGACACTCAGGAAAATTCCTATAAAATCAGGAAAAAGGCAAGGCTGCCCACTCTCTCCATATCTCTTCAATATAGTACTGGAAGTTCTAGCCAGAGCAATAAGAAAACAAAAGGAGATCAAGGGGATCCAAATGGGAAAGGATGAAGTCAAAATATCCCTATTTGCAGATGATATGATGGTGTACATAAAGGACCCCCAAAATTCCACCAGAGAACTCCTACAGCTGATAAATACCTTCAGCAAATTGTCTGGATACAAAATTAACTCAAAAAAGTCAGTAGCCTTCTTATATACAAATGACAATCATGCAGAGGAAGAAATTAGGAAAGCCACACCCTTCACCTTAACCACAAGCAATATAAAATATTTAGGAGTTTCTCTAACCAAGCAAGTGAAGGACCTGTTTGAAAAAATTTCAAAACTCTAAAGAAAAAGATTGAAGATGACATGAGATTATGAAATGATCTTCCTTGCTTGTGGATTGGGAGAGTTAACATAGTAAAAATGGCCATCTTACCAAAAGCAATTTACAGATTCAATGTAATCCCTATCAAAATACCTACACAATTTTTAAAGACATTGAAAGTTCAATTGTGAACTTCATACAGAAGAACAAAAAATCTATAATAGCTAAAGGAGGAATCTTGTACAATAAAAGATCCTCAGGAGGAATCTCCATACTTGATCTCAAGCTGTACTATAAAGCAACAGTAATTAAAACAGCATGGTACTAGCACACCAATAGGCTGGTTGACCAGTGAAATTGAATCAAAGACACAAATATGAATCCACACACATATGGTCACTTGATTTTTGACAAAGAAGCCAAATCTATTCAAGAGTAAGACAATAGCATCTTCAACAAATGGTCATGGTCCTAGTGGATGTGTACATGTAAAAAAATGGAGTTAAACCAATATTTGTCACCATGCACAAAACTCAAGTCGAAGTGGATTAAAGACTTCAACATAAAACCAAAGACATTAAATCGGTTGGAGGAAAAAGTGGGGAAGAGCCTGGAACACATTGGCGCAGGAGACAACTTCCTTAACAGAACACCAACAGCCCAGGCCATAAGGTCAACAATTAACAAAAAGCTTCTGTAAGGCAGGAAACCCTGTCAACAGAAAAATGCGACAGCCTACAGACCGGGAAAAGATCATCATGAACCCTACATCTGACAAAAGTCTGATATCCAAAAGATATAAAGAACTCAAGAAATAAAACACCACAAAACCAAATAACCCAATTGAGAAATGGGGCCCAGAACTAAACAGAGAATTCTCAACAGAAGAATATCAAATGGCTGAGAAACACTTAAAGAAATGCTCAACCTCCTTATTCATCAGGGAAATACAAATAAAAACAACTCTGAGATTCCATCTTATACCCATCAGAATGGCTAAGATCAAAAATTCAAGCGACACCACATTCTGGCAAGGATGTGCAGAGAGAGGAACAGTCCTTCATTGCTGGTGGGAATACAAACTAGTTCAGCCATTTTGGGAATCTATCTGGCACTATCTCAGAAAACTGAGAATAAAGCTTTCTCAAGACCTGGCTATTCCACTCCTTGGAATATACGCAGCACACAAGAGCACTTGCTCAACCATTTTCATAGCAGCCTTATTCGTAATAGCCAGAACATGGAAACAACCTAAGTGTCCTTCAGTGGAATAATGGATAAAGAAACTGTGGTACATTTACATTATGGAATACTACTCAGCTAATAAAAACAAAGAATTCACAAAATTTGTGGACAAATGGATTAACTAGAAATGATCATAATGAATGAGTAAATCCAGAAGCAGAAAGACTCAAATGGTATATACTCACTTATATCTGGACACTAGCCTAAGGGGCATGTCCCATGAAAGTCTTCACTTACCAGGAAAGTGGGACAGAGAGGAGAACATGGTACTAGAACTCTAGGTTAGAGAACATGGCAGAATGGGGAAATAAAAGGATCCAGAGGGTCTTAGAAACCTACAAGAAGAACTTTATGATGGGCAGATCTGGGCCCAGGGCTCCTGCTCAAACTATGGTACCAGCCAAGGACAATATGTTCAGTAAACTTCGAATCCCTACCCAGATCTACCCAATGGACAAAATATTCTCCACAGTTGAGTGGAGAGTAGGGTCTGACTTTCACACAAACTCTGGTGCCCCATATTTGACAATGTCCCCTGGATAGAGAGGACTGGTGGCACTTAGAGGAAGAATAGCAGGCTACCAAGAAGAGACTTGATACCCTATGAGCATATACAGGGGGAGGAGGTCTCCCTCAGTCATAGTCATAGGGGAGGGGAATAAGGAGAAATAGGGAGGGATGGAGAAATGGGAGAATACACGGGATGGGATAACAATTGAGATGTAATATGAATAAATTAATAAAACATATTTAAAAAGCTAAAAATGATAAAAGATATGGATTCTACCCTCTACATTTGCATGAAATTGGGAAAAATTTGAAGATGACATGGCACTATTGATTTATCATTTCTATTTCTTAAATATGGTGGGGCACAAGGAAAAGAGCATAAAAATTAGATCTATGGTCAAAAGCCCTTTACTTCTTACAGAGAAGGTAAGGTGTAAATCTGTTGCTGAAAATAAAGAAAAACAAATAGAAGTTATCCCCCTACCAAACATTTTATTAATACAAAGAAAAAGAAAATTCCTATTTGAGACTATAGATTAGAGTCTTATAATGGCCTTGTACTGAAGAGCATGATTATCAAGGAAGACTGAACCTGTATTAGGAAATAATTTTTTAAAAGGGATTGATAGAACATAATCACAGTTTGCCTTATGAAACTGTGTGACATGGATGTAAATAAGAATCTCCTGAAAACAGCATATGAGCAGAGAGGTCAAGTATTTTAGACAGCCACTCTATCATATTTGGAATGAAGCTGAGTCATGTGAGGTTTTATAAGTGAAACTAGTCTCTGATGAACTGTTCCATAAGAGGTATTCATATACTAGTTTATTGCCAGCTGAAATCTCATAGATATTATAAACTAGAAGATGATACAAGAAACACATTCATTATTGAGGGAACTGGTAATGTGAGTGGAGGTGTTGGAATCTCAGTGTTCTTGGACTTATAAGACTCTTCACAGACTTGATACCCTATGAGCATATACAGGGGGAGGAAGTCCCCCTCAGGAACAGTAATAGGGGAGGGGAGTAAGGGGAAATTGGGAGGGAGGGAAGAATGGGAGGATACAAGGGATTGGATAACCATTGAGATGTAAAAAGAATAAATTAATAAAAAAATCATTTTGAAAAAGAAAAGACTCTTCACATGAGACATAAAAAAGAAATCAATAAGTACTGACCCTAAGACAATAATGAGGTTTTCATGATCAATGGTGTAAACTTGCACACCTGAATTACTTTGATCAACATGAAAATTATGTTAATAAATAAATTACTAAATCAATAAAGTAGGATTAAATTAATAACACAGCATGTTCAAATACTTTGTCAGAATTATTCATGGTCAAAATGAATAAGAGAGAGTTTCTAAGGTTTTTTTTTTTTTTTTTTTTTTTTTTTGAGCGCCTAATTCTGTGATTTAAAATCTGAATAACTGTTCACAAAAAGGTGAAAGGAATGGAAAAGAAAGCTATTACAAGTAAAAAGGGTGAAGTTTTCCCATGTGGTAGACAATTTTCTTTTTGCCATGAGTTAACTGTGAATATTTCTACATTACAAGAAAGTATGCTGTAACTACAGATAATTTGTCTTGCACAGGATGATTTTTAGCAGTTTTCTTAGACTGATCAAGACAAGGAAGCTATGGTACCAGTACAAAGGCTGTGAGACTAAGTGTGACTATTCCAGAGGCTGGTAGGGTTGGCTAAAATTTTTTACTTTTCTTTAATGATCTGTGCAATGAAGTGGATTGGATATGTACAGAAACTCTGCTGTAGTACCTAAAGAGGAGGAAATGAAACATTTCTGGAGCACGACAAGAATGAAGAGTGCTAAATGTCTTTATAGCTCCCATTCATGTAGCTGTATGCAACATCACTCTTTTATAAAATAATAGACATAAATGAAAATTTTCATTCTATTTGACCTTCCTACAGTTTTAGTTGCTGCTTGTAAAGATCAGCTACTCATTCCTGAAAGGGACAGCTGGTAGACCTTCATAAGATTAAACAATGATTCTGAATGGCTTACAAATTTACAAAGTCATCTGTAAAGACAGAACCTATTAACAGCTACTGAATTTAAAAGGAAGTATCCGGCATATCTGAGAAATAAAGAACTCTTATATCATAAGGTTGTGGAGTAAAATTCCAACGTTTTTTATAATCATCATCATAGAGGAAAATCTTTTCAGCAATAGAGTGTAGTTATTGCAGAGATTCATAACTATTTAATCTGCTAAAAATAAGTGTATTGTTGCTGTGATATAGTGGCTCAGTATTCACTTATACATCAAATAACATTTTCAGACATATAAAATCCCCTCCAAGGCTCAGAGAATATTGTAAAATGTGAAGAAGAAAAATGTAAACTCCAAAGAAAAGAATAGAATATTTTGTAGTTATTTCCACCAAATTGAAACATTTCTTTTTAATTAGACCAGCAGATTATAAGACTTGGGAAACTAAATAAAATTTTCAACATGGGAGACTCTTGATTCTTGTTTGAATCTTCATAAAAATAGCTTTTGTTTGGAAGACTCATAAAAGTTAAGGTATTAGTAAGAAATTGTGAAGGGTGTCTTTAAGGAAGGGGTGGTAGAATGCAGTGGTATAAAAGGTTTAAGGGGAATAATAAAACAGAGTAAATTAAATGGTGATAGTTGAAGAGAATGAAATGTAGAGGATGGAATATGGAAAGATAAAACATAATAAAAAGTTTGAAATATTATATAGAAAACAGCTACTGTAGAATCATCCCACATTTCTACATACACAGACATACATGCACACATTCACACAAAGAAACAAACATCAACAGAATTAGAGAGGAGAAAATAGAGGTGGAGAGAGAAAGAGAAAGAGACATAGAGATGCCGAGACATACACAGAGTTAAAATAGAGTTACTCTATAGTGAGTTAACAAAGCCTTTACTAAACCCTACAGGGTAAGTAATAAAAAGTCTACTTTCAGGAATAGGTTACTGCTCTTAGAATTGTAAGTTCACATTAGGCAGAATATTACAGGAAATATCCAATTATATTTTTTACCCAACAGAATTTTCCAGTTAGAAATTTCAGAATGGACCACATGCTTAGAACATAATATCAGAAAAAATATAAACTCATATTTACCTGAAAGCTTCATTTCTACTGGCTAGTTCCCATAGTGCTAGAAGGTAATATTGATGCTCCAGAGGAAAAAGTAGTCGTAACTCTTCCCCAGATGTGAACACCGAGAACTACAATTACTGTCCTGGCAAGATATGCTCACTTGTACAATAGTGAGAAAATATCACAGAAATGATTCAGTGTTTCTGGTTAGCTATAAAGCCCAGTGCACAAGTTGAAACCAACACCTAGCAACCTTTTGATGGTAAGGCAGCACATGTAATTCTAATGTGAACTCAAACCCAACGAAAACATTCCCAAATCAAGTGGATAAGTGTGGATAGGTAGGCATGGAGTTCCACTTACTGCTGAGGAGTATTGTTGATTGATCTCTGCTCAGATAGGGACTTTAATTTTTCTTTAAATGTGTAAGCATGGTCAGTTGAGGATGCACCAGCAGCACGTCCCACAAACAAGAGTTTATGAACAACATAAATTGGATTTGGTATTAAAAAAGAAAGATCACAATTTTTGGTGGCTAAGGAAAAGCTTTTAGATCTAGAAAGAGATGAGAAGAGGGGTGATTTTGACCAGTGTACGTTGTAAGGAAATCTTAAAAAACTAATAAAAAGTGAGGAGAGGGGAAATGTTCAGTCAAAAGATGTAGTCTGAGAAGAAAACATTTTACAAAGCTGAGGAAAGCAAGCACTTCAAAGAGGTATTGGTTCTAACTTATCTAATATGTGGAGTGAAGAAGATCTTTTCCCAGTCTTCAGGCTGTGATATGGATTATAAATGTTTATTTTTAATATTTATTAGGCATATTGTATAGTCACTAATTTCAGGTGTATATTTTTCGGGATACTGAGCAGCCAAATAGTAGGTAAAATATTATTTTGACATATCTATAAAAGTATTTTTATATGTTAATATATGAATGAATAAATAGGATTTCCTTCAACTTAACAACATGATTATTAATTGTACAATCTAGTAAGGGAATGGTTTTTAACAATTCAGAAAAAGTTAATTTTTTTCCTGGAGCATGTGTAAGAAGTCTATTTTGTCTTGTCATTGGACTGAACGTCCTTGTACGGTGTAGCATCTTTCAGGTATATGCCAAGGAATGGTATTGCTGGGTCTTGAGGGAAAGCTATTCCTGATTTTCTGAGAAAAGTGCCACACTAATTTCCAAAGTGGTTGTAGAAGTTTGCACTCCCACCAGCAATGGAGGAATGTTCCCCTTTCTCCACATCCTTACTAGCATGTGCTGCCACTTGAGATTTTGATCTTAGCCATACTGATTTTTATAAGATGAAATCTCAGATTTGTTTTGATTTACATTTCTTTAGGTGTTGCTCAGCCAATTGATATTCTTTTGCTGAGCATTCTGGGGTTAGTTTTGTATCCGAGTCTTCAGTTGGATTATTTGATTGGGTGGTGTTTAATTTACTAAGTTCTTCATATATTTTTGATAATAGCCCATGCCAGATGGAGAGTTGGTGAAGATCTTTCCCCAGTCTTTAGACTGTCATTTTTTCTGTTGACAGTGTCCTCTGCCTTACAGAAGCTTTTCAGTTTCATGAGGTCCCATCTAGTAATTGTTGATCCTAGAGTCTGAGCTGTTAGAGTTCTGTTTAGGAAGTTTTCTCATGTGCCATTATGCTCAAGGCTCTTCCCCGTTTTCTTTTAACAGATTTAATGTGTCTTGTTTTATGTTGAGGTCTTTAATCACTTGGACTTTAATGTTGTTCAGGGTGATAGATAAGGGTACACTTGCATTTTTCTACAAGTAGACATCCAGGTAGACCAGCACCATTTGTTGACGCAACATGCAGACTGGGAAAATATCTTCACCACTCTATATTAGATGAGTTAGATTCTTTGATGTGTTTGCTTTGCTCAGCTTTTGCTTCACTATCAAAAATCAAGTGTCTGTGTGTGTGTGTGTGTGTGTGTGTGTGTGTGTGTGTGTGTGTTTATTTCTAGTTCTTTGATTTTACTCCATCGATCCACCAGTCTGTTTCTATGCCAGTACTATGCTGTTTTTATTACAAGATAGCCACTAATTGTTAGCACTAGAATTCCAATTAGGAATTGCATCCTTTCCTCTCCCAATTATTGATTCTTCTTGTTTTTAATGTAAGCATGGCATGTATATGCCTCACTCTATGTTGATTCTGTTCTTCCATTTGAAGATGGTGACAGAATTTTGTAAGACTGGCTTCATATCTGTGGCTAAACTGCTAACAGACTGTAGAAGTTACTAAGAAATCTATTACAGAGAAAGGGAAAATATTAGGGAATCATTATACCTACAGCTCAGAACAAATGATAATATCTACATAGAACTTCATTTGTTAGGAGAATCATAGAGCACTACACTGGTTTCAACCTTATAGATAAAGCAATTTAAAAACAGACACATAGAAGACTTGAGTCCCTTTAGATTTGTAGGAGGAAATGGTAGAAAAAGTGGTGAAGGAAGAGAAAATAGAGCCATGGAGAGGGAAAGAGAGGGAGACTTGAAGGCATTATAACATCAAAGTTTCCTATGCCCACAGATTCAGTGAGGAGAGACACATACAAGATGGGGATAAACAGTTATGTCTTCTAAAGGGAAAAAAATCTCATAAATGAAGCAGGCAGGTGAATAGATGAATTCACCCTCCCAAAGAATAGGAATTTGGGTGCATATATACATAGACCTACAATGAAAGCAGTTATTCTTCCAATATCCTTATATCTTCAGACATGATACTTCTTTTCAACATTTTGCCTTAGACTATTCTCTTTTAGCTTTCACAACAGTATTTCCTCTGTGATATAGCAGAGATTTTACATGAAATGGGGTTCACAACCTTGTCTGGACATCAGCAGTTTCCACTGTCTACAGCAAATTGTGAGGGAGATAGTTAGCCATTAGCAGTAGACAGTAGGAAGGTCATTCAGGGTGGGCCACTTTCTCCTACTAAGACGCTTATAAAAACTATGAGTTTAAGTACTGATTACAGGTGAAAAGAATGGGGCTTGAGTGATGTCTCTGACCCTGCATGGAGACATGACATTTTGAACTGCCCTAAAAATAATGATTGCTATATAGCTGCAGGCTTTCTGAAAAAAAAAAAAAGACACATTTCCCCTTCATTAAAATATAATTCAAATGAGTTTCACAGCAGTATTTGCTGAAGATGTTGCCCTTTCTCCATCGTATATTTTTATGCCTTTGTCAAAAATCAGATAGCTGAAGTTGTGTAGAATTATATCTGATTCCACTATTCTATTGTATTAATGTATGTGTCTGTCTTTCTACTAGACCATGTTATTTTTATAACTATATCTCTGTAGAACAACTAGAAATCAGATGTGATATTCTCCAACATATTCTTTTTGTTCATGTCTGTTTGGCTGAACTTTATCTTTTATACCAGACTTTTATATAATTTTTAATATTTTAAAAATATCTGTACAAAGCAACTCTAAAATAATTAAATTAATTACACAAGTAATTGACTTTAATAGGAAGGTCCATTTTACAATACTAACTCTTTTGATTCATGCTTATGGGACGGCTTTTCATCTTCTAATGGCTTCATCAACATTTTCTTCAACATCTTAAAGGTTTCATTGCAAAGGTATTATCTAAGCCCCCCATTGTTTCTAAATACATTAGCACAACCAGCACCCCTTTGTATGCCCTGGCCACTGAGCTAGACTTGGGCTGGCCTTCTCTGGACATGATAATTTGTCCTCTATCATTAGGCACATGGGCAAGTGACTGGCTGATTATAGAATGGCCTCAGCTAGGGAAATTTGTTGTTTTGAATGGTTTTTTTGTTTTTGTTTTTGTTTTTTGTTTTGTATGTCTCTAGTAGGCTAGCTTGAAGCAAGGGGCCAGATTTATGTGTGCAAGTGGTTTTCATAGACTCTACTTAAACTAATTTACTTTGTCTTTTTGTTTAAAGCAAACAGGCTGAAAAGATAGCTCCAGGTGCTTGCATCCAAGCCTAAGATCCTGAGTTCAATCCCTAGTACTAAGGTGCTGGAAGACGAGATCTGACCTTTGAAAGTTGTTCTTCCACATATTTACCCTGACACTTGAGTACACATTCATAAACACACTCCTACACACACATAATAATAATTTTGTGTGTCTTCATCTGGTTTTAAAATCAGAACAATATTGTCTTCATAGTAATTTTAATCTTTTATTCTTATGGCAAAAAAAAAATGTTCCTCTAAGAAAACTACCTGTCCAGTAAAACTTATAGTGAAGAAAAAATTCTCAAAAGCATAGGTCACCAATTTAATCCTATTCTTCAATACATACACAAAAACAACAAAAACCATGAGAATTCAAAGTTTCTGCCCAGAATTGGGTCATGGAGACTCTTGAAGGAAACTGTCTATATCAGAAAAGCAAAGCTTAAATAATATGACGCACATATAGATAACTTTGGAGAGCCAAGAATATCTATCAGTGGACTATGAGTCAGCTAATGATGGCTGACCTCAGATATGCTGGGAATCCAGAGTAAGAGGAAATGCAAACATCTGTAAAACCATGTCTTGCAGAAGGCAACGATAGTGCACATTTTACATGAATATAGCCTTGAGGTCATAGTTGAGGGCCATTGTCTTGGTCCTGATCAGCCGGCCTATATCTTCCTACCTGTATGCCTACTTCCATTCAGCCTCTGAGTAAATCTGTTTGTGTGCTTGTGTGTTTACTGAAGCCTATTAGTCTGTATGATGTTAAATATGTATGTCCCATATGCCTGTTATTCCTCACAATATCTTTGACCTCCCACTCTCCTGTGACCCTCTTTTTTCCCTCAATTTTGGGCTGTGTCTCTCACATTACTGTGTCTATAAAATTCACTAGCCCACTAGAGCTTCACCTGGGGTTAAAAGATATCCCAATCTGAGGGACATCTCAAACCAGGGTTTACCCGAAAAAGGGGGTACGAATTGGAAGAGACAGAGACACTTGGGGTATGAGGCCAAGAAGGATTCCTATTAAGGCCCACTTTATTAAAAGTGAGTAAGGTTTATATAGGAAGGATGGGCCACAAGCTCTATTAAAATCTCACTTCCCCCTAGGCCCCAGGCAAGAATATAATCCTCTGAGTAGTTCCCTGTAAAAACTTTCTTATTTCTTTCAAAGATAAACAATCCAAAGATAGCCTAAACACAAGAACTCCTTCAGCAAAGGTCAAGTGGAAGGTCACAGCCTGCAGCTTAAGCGTAGGATTTCTAGTATGGCTGATTTTCTAGCATGGCTTCCCAAAAACAGATGTGGAACTTCTGAGTGCAGCTAATGGATCCTAGATGTCATTGTCAGGGTACCCTTTCAGGACTGCTAGCTACCCACATTCACTGTTATATTGTCTTAACAAATATATAAATATATTTTTCTTGAGATATGCCATCCACATAAATTTCACTACTGTTATAATTAATAATGCTAGGCTTTAATTGAGTTATTAACAAATCTGTGTTCTCCTTCATATATAATTTCTTGATTCCTTATACTGTGAAGAAGCTGATAATTTTTCAAATCCTTAACATTTAAATCCATTTTAATTGTACATTAGTGTAACAGTTCTTTAAGTAGGTACTAATAGATCTACCTCAAGATCCAGATATATCATTCCTGGGCATATATCCAATGGACAAATCATCCTACCATAGAGACATTTCGTCACCCATGTTCATTGGACTGTATTGATAATATCCAGAAAATGGAAGCAACCTAGATGTCTCTCTAGAGATAACTGGTAAAGAATACAGAAGCAATGTAATATTACCCAGCTAGTAAAATATTATCAGCTCATGAAATACACAGGTAAATGGATTGAACTAGAAAAAAATCATCCCAAGTGGGGTAAACCAGACACAGAAATACAAATGTGGAACAAATTCTCTTATATGTGGATATTGGTCATTTAGTCAACGATGGTCAAGCTACAATCAATAGAATCACAGGGGTTAGGTAGAGAGTAATGGACAGGGTTGGGAGGGGGATAGATCTCCACAGGAAAGAGAAACAGAATAAATATTTGTGGATGTATGGGACTGAGGGACTGGGATGTGTGTACTGAGTAGAACCTGTGAAGAAAGAAGGGGACAAGGGAGCATAAGTTAAGGACCATTTGATAAGTAATATGAAAACCTAATACAGTAGGAGTGTCCTGAAATGTATACATATATGAAGATGGTCTAAATGAAATCACTGAATAATGGGGGAGAAAAAGCCAGAAGTGGACATCTCTTGTTAACAAAAGAAGCTTTTAGTACCCAGTCTGAGTTACATAAAAATGAGTTATTGGCGAAAATTAAAAAAAAACAAAACAAACAAAAACATGGGGTTCCCTAAACAACCCAGACTATGACAAAGGTTATAGGATGCTCTTGACAAATTGGTGCCAAAGCCCTATTGCTGAAGACAACATCAATAAAACACACTGAGCATGGAGATGCAGAGCCTTCACCCCTACATACTAGCATCTTTAATAAAAGAAGGCAGTCTGCATGTTACCAAAAGAAAAACACAAACACCAGCCTAGCCACAAAACTCCTATCTACAATGATGTCTTGTCTGCAAGATATGCTAGCACAATGGTGGTATCAGTTTGTTGGGAGTAACCAATGAACATATAATTTTGCCAAAGACCAGACATTTTTATGTGTTTTTGTCCTATTTTGTACATAATTTTATTCCTTTGAGATGTAGAACACTTCAATGGTGTTGTGTACAAATTCTGGAGAACGCTAAATGTTGCTTACTAAGGATAATACATACTAATAAAGCATTTTTTAATCAACAGTTTACCTTTATCCCTTAGAAGCGCCATTAATATATTTCCAGATTTTTAATCTCCAAAGGAGATTAAACAGAAAGAAGAGAAATAAATAACTTGTACACAGATCGGCTGAAATGATTGATCCAGAAGCTAAGGATTGGTTGAAATTAACAGAACCTAGAAAAATTCTACCTTATCAACAGTGAAAGAAATCATGGCACTCCATAACATTTTCCCAATAATGACCTAAGACCTTTTAATCTCTAAAGCTCTGAGGTGTTATACTACATTTATGCCCACTTGTTACAAAATGTGTGGTGGGTCTTAAAGCAGCCATGGGGATCCAATGCACCTTAAACTAAATATTTCTCATTATACATTATCCAGAATAAAGCACAAGTTTAATGTCAAATACTCTCTTCTACACAAAATCAAAGGAGACAGAATATAGTCAACTGGATCAGATGAAGTTTGAGAGCACTTCATGGCACATTCTGTCTCCTGTCTGCTTCTCACTAGGGTAGCCAGGCTCATTGTGCACCAGGCTAGGCTGTAGGGAGTGAAGCTTCGCTTGGGCAGGTGGATGCACTGTAGAATATTGACCAGTCATTGGTGAGTGTAAGGGCAAAGAACACATGCTGAGAACAGCTTTAAACCTCAGAGTTCTTCAGAATATGGCATTTAAAGATGTTTATATTATTTTAATGATTCTTTGACAACAAGACATGTTAACCCCCGGCAACACCTAACCTACCTCAAAGATGATGATGAGCATCAGTGAACTTCCTCATGGAGATGGCTTCAAATATGGCAAACCACCCACTGGGCAAAATGTCCTTGTTTCATCCACTGGAGTAGGTATTCTAACAGGCCATATTCTGGGACTGACCAAGGGCTGGGCATGATCAAGCTTAAGTTTCCTGAAGAAATGTCTGCAGTAAGGATAAGTACAGATTACACATCATGGGACCTGCGGAAGGACACATGGTCTCTACTCCAAGGAATGCTAAGGGGCTGAAGACATTAAATGGCAGATGTACCAGAGAGATGGATCCCAGGCAAAACTAATGTGATGAATTGTTAAGTTCACATGGGTAAGTCCAGCCTTGTGATCATTATATTTTATATTCCACATTGTTCGAAAAGCTGGAATGAGACTAAACTGAAGCCCTAATCATTGCATCTCGCTAGCATACAGATGTCAGCAGATAACTGGCATAGATAAAAAATGAGCTGGGGGGGGGAAGACTTATTTATTATCAAAGTTTTCACAGAATGACAGTACTGTAAAAGTCCTGTGATTAATAAAAATAACAGAAGCATATTCTAGAAAAAATACTAAGCAACATTTCAAATGTAAAAAAAAAAAAAAAATGATAAGACATGAGTCTAATAATGTTCCATTAAGCAAGATGGCTTAGAAATTCCAGGAAGTTTTCCAACAAAATGGATCTATTAGTACTATGAAAATATCAGCTGGTAACTGAGGTATATTTATATGACAATAAAGAATGGGTCATAAGCATCATGAAAAGGGATGTCACAACCTTCAAGAATCCTATTGCTACTCTAGCATTATCGGTAAGAAATTTTCATGTTATACCACAGCACTGCTTCCCTTTACTGTTTCAATAATCCATTTCATTCCATCTCATCTTTATCACTGAGTGCCTAAATTGTAGTATGAAGTTGCCTTAAAAATATGCAGCTATCCATTCCTCTGTGAGACCCAAAGAATACAGTATTCATTTACATTTCAAGATCTGTCTCTCTTGTACACCATTCTAGATGACGCTGCGTGCACTTGAGTGATATTTTATATTCTCAGCACAAGTATGAATTTGAATACATTTACATGGAAATAGCATAAAATTTAGCAGCACCTCTTTTCATTAAAATCCAAGCGCAGACACTGATTTCTGATGAATTTTTATTAGAGATTTAAGAATATTGTAATTAGGTCTATTGAAAAACTTAGATGGACATCTAGCATACTAAATTGGTAAATTCTTATAAAATATTTTAAAAGTTACACCTTACATAAAAATTAGAGTGAAAACACATAGCAAATCCTATTATTTACTTTTGAGACAAAATAGGAATAACATTATCTCTCAAAATGAAGACATTCTGTATCATGGTTTGAATGAAAATGACTCCACAGGCTCACAGACTGTGAAACTTTTAGGTGGTATGGTCTTTTTGGAATATGTGTGGCTTTGTTGGAGGAAGTGTGTCCATAGTTGTGGGTGTTGAAGTCTTAGATGCTCAAATTAGAAGCAGTGTGACCTTCTGTTCTTGTTGCCTGCAGATCCAGGTGTAAACTCTTAGCTTCTTCTCCATCATCACGTCTGCTTTAATCCCACCATGCTTCCTGCCATGATGATAATGGACTATACCTCTGAACTGAAGACAAGAATGTATTCCTTTATAAGAGTTTCCATGATTTCATGTTTCTTCTTTATAGCAATAAAACTCAACTAAGACATTCTGATAAATATATTTCCTAAAGTTCTGAAACTATGTCTTAAATGATTATTTATATAGAAATGAAAATGTGCTGTATGTTTATTGACATTGATGTTTTTATTGTTTGAGTATAACTTCTTTCAATGTATTAAAACCATTCAAACAGAAAAGGTCTCTTTCGAATTCCCATTCTTAAAAATTCTTAGCATACTACCCTCATCCCATCCTAATTGTAATTATATTTTTACATATATTTCCTATGTCAGTTTGTAGTTCTGGTTCAAACTTTAAAACATATCCCTGTGAATTCTGTATCTCTACATTCTTCAATATTCCATCTATTCATTACATTTTGATATTTTAATTGACTGATTAATGTGGTATATATTAATTACTCTCATTGTTTTTAATTTAATTCTGATACTATCTTTCATACACTACCCATAATTTTATACTCTAATGAACAAGAGAAAGCACAAACTGGGGGTGCCCTGTTCATTCTTATTTCCTTAGAATATAAAATATTAATGGGAAAACTGAGAAAAATATTTTTACTAAGTCAGTAAAAATCATATCTTGCTTTTACCATGTTCTCATGTATGCAATATTTAAGAGGAATATAAACAAAAAAGAAAGCAGTGAAAATTTATTTACTCAAGACTCTGAGTTCATGAATCTTTTCATCAGGAATGGGTAATGCTGACTAGTTGCACATACCTGACTCTCACTTCAGAGGTAAATACCAACAAAATGTTTTAGGTTTAAATTTGTATTGAGGATTATATGCATAGTTAAATTATAAGACTAATCCTAAGGCATGTACATTTTATTGTGCTTAAAATATTCACAGTTATACTTACAAGTAATATTCATTTTTTGCTTCCTTTTCTCACTTAACAGATTACATGCATTTTCCATGTGGATTCACTTTTTATAATTTCTTATTTCTCCCCTTGACTCCACTGAATTAATTATTCCTGAGGTAACTGGATTTATTCTAAATTTAAACTATGGTGAAGGAATGCTAAAGTCAAATTCCTTTGTGGAATAGGCATGTGTTTATCTCTTAACCTCCACTAAGAAAGGGGCTATCTGCAGTATAACAATTAATTAGTCCTTTGTTATCCCACTTTGAGAGTGACATAGATACAGATAAATGTTTTGTTTCTTTAATCAGAAAAGGGGTAAAATTTTATCTTTGTAGCGTGATTGATACTTTGGAGGTTGAGTCAGGAGGCTAACTTGAGGCTAGGAATTAAAGACCAGAGTGGGTAACTTAGTGAGAGCCCATTTCTCAAACAAAATTAGACTCAAGTAACCCATTATAGCACCTATCATGGCTGTACAGCATACCGTGCTCATTTTAATGGTGGATACCACTACTGAGCATTCTTTACCTGATTACAGCTATTTTGAGACCTTTTTTATACCCAGCAAAGTGAAGCAGAATAGATAGAGTAGAGCATCTCTCATGCTAGTTAAGCTTTTAATAGAAGCAGTAAAGTAGACTTTGCTCAAAACATGTTTCCTAAGCATAGGCTTTTAAAGTAAGCAACACATGACTTAATGTATTTCAAAATTATTCTAATTTTTTATTCATTTTATTGAAGTATGGGACTGCATTTCTCCAGAATTTGTTATGATAGCTCAGTGAATCTCTTTAATGTAAAGCTTAGAAAAAGTGTAGTTCCAGCCTAACCAACTTTGCTACTGAGGATTTTACTTTCACCATAACGATCATGGAGGAACCTGAAACTATAAGCAAGCTCCCAAGTAAATGATTTCTTTAACAACAACAACAACGACTATGATGACAATAACAACAACCAAAAAAAAAAAAAAAAGAATTTGTCAAGTTTAAATTCCAAAGACAAATACATTATTCACGGAGTCACTGGGCTATGAAATACTTCCGCTTGCTCTATGCCATCCTGCTACGTTCAAGGTCTCTGTACAAGACATTCTTTTACTCGGGAAATAATGGCCTGCTGATAAGAAAAATAGACTAGCCACATGGAAATTCATAAAACAAATAGAAGAGAACAAATCAGAATCAGAACCAGACTAGCAACTCTCACACTGGTGAACTAGTTAAACAAATAGGGAAGAATATGAGAAAGGAAAGGAACGGATAAAGCATGCACTCTGCAAGGTCAGTTGAGTAGTGTCATCAAGGATATGAAGGCGTAAGAAAAAAAAAAACACAGAGACATTTTATAACACTAGGTACAAATGATTCCAATGGAATTGGCAGATTGTATGTGACAGAAGAAATATTCATAGTCTTCAAGGTATGTCTTTATAATGGTTTATATTGTTGTGATAAAATACCATGACCAAAAACACTGCCAATACAGGGTAAGCAAGTCCTCAATAGTTCCTGACTCATAAATATATCTGTCAGATACATTGGGCCAGGGGCTGAAGATGAGGCTCCAACATTATAGAGTTATGGGTGACTGCTCCGGCAGCACACTCTCTCTGTCATTTTTTTTTTTTTCAAATTGGAAGCTATTAACCTGAACTTCTTGTTCACTCAGGTAATTAATTGTATTCCTTCTTCAAGTCTGTGATGGGGTTGAAGACAAAATAGGTTAGTTTCACAATGAAGCTTAGTTGTTTAGGAGTTAAGATGTTTTTAGGACTAGATAGATGTTTTAAGTTGATAGAGATGAAATATGATATTAATTTACATTCACAAATTTAGACTCATCAAGATAGGAAAGATGTTTTTTCAAGGCTGCCATGTACTAATAGCCAAAACACTATGAATACAATGTTAATATAATTCCTGATTATTTTGTGGTTCTTCTTGCTCTATGTAGTTTATTTTATATATGTATAATAAATATATATGTAAAAAATATAGAAAATATTAATAAAAAATACCATGACCAAAAACAAGTTAGGAGGTTTATTTGGCTTAAATTTGTAAAACGTATTGCATCATTGAAGGAAGTCAGTACAAGAGCTCAAACAGGGAAAGAACCTGGATATAGGAACAGATGCGAAGTCCATGGAGAAATCTTCCTTCCTGGCTTTCTCCTCATGCCTAGCTCACCTTGCTCTGTTATTGCACCCACAACCACAAGCCCTGGAATGGCATTGTCCACAGGGAGGTGAGCCTTCCCACATCAAACCTTATGTTTTGTCTTGTCCAAGTTTGATCTGATAGTTTTTGTTTTATCTGGTTATATTTTACTTTTTTTATATATTTAAAAAAAATGATTGGACAAGTCAGTAAAAACTAAGCCCACTAGGTTAAAGGTTAACAACTCATTTATACCAGTGGGAGAAGCAAAGTAAGTTTTCTCCAGTGGAACAACAGGAGGTATATTAACGACTAGAGGGAAGTGTTGAAGGCCATGGAAGAATAACAATAAATGGTTTTAGATCTCATAGAATGTGCCCCAATTGGTTAGCACAGCCACTACAGGATGTGACTTGAAGAGTCAGAGGGCTGAGGACTTACATTTCCTGAGAACTTTATGCTGTTGTGGAGCACTGCTTGTTACTCTGGCGACTACCATGTCCCTCATAATATCTGAGGACTTCCAGTCCTTCACTGTACAGCATCATTGGCACTTACAATAATAGTGCTTGATCTTTTGCAAACCTTGCTGCTGGAGTTGGTTAATGATGTACACTGTTAGCAATTATCACCAACCTTAGAAAGAATTTGAAAAATAGATTGCTTAGTAAGGTTAGATTAAGATATTTTAGTCTGTGCCTCTGATGTAGGAACAATCTGAAGTTTAGAAGGGGAACTTGTAATAGTTGAAGGGACTTTGTTAGTTTGGCTTTTGTTTAAGTGAATATGACATACTTCATAATGTATTGAAGGATCATTTAATCACCATAATCATTTAACTGGCATTCTTTGTCTTTTTTTTTTTTTCCTTTTTTCTTTCTGATCCCAGGCCCCTGCTTCCTCTCCTTCTAGGCTTGCCCTCATGTCTCCTCACCCCCATTCTACCTTCTCCTTCTCAGAGAAGGGGAGAATCTTAGGGGCCACCAAACCACCCTGTACCTCAAGTCCCAGGAGGAATAAGCACATCTTCTCCCACTGAGGCCAGATAAGGTAGCCTAGCTAGGGGGAATGGACCAAAGGGCAGCCAACAGAGTTACAGATAATCCCTACTCCCATTGTTAAGGGACCCACATGAGGATAAAGCTGCACATCTGTTACATCTGTATAGGGGTCTAGGTCTGGCAAGGAGCTAGTGACTTTCTGAGGTTAAGGAGCAAGAACAATAGCCTAAGTTAGCACTAGCTGACGTGACTATCTCTTTGAAGCTGGGCGGTGATCAAGGTGATAATTAATTTCTTGTACTCATTTTTCCCCTAACCTTCCTGAGATGAGTTAATAAAGCTGTTAATGGGTAGATGTGCAACTTGAGGATTTAAGGTATAAATAGATGATTGGGCGCTTTTTGTTTTTTGGGTTTTGGGGGGTTGTTTTTTTTGGGGGGGTACAAAAGTTTAGATTTTGATTCTTTTAAGGTTTTCATAAGTTTACTTTTAAAGATAATTGATTCTTTCTTTATGACTACAAATTGCAGCCTGCAAGTAAAAAGAAGCTAGATAAGAAAGTTACCTTACTTACTTCCACTTTTTACTCTATAACAGGTTGCTTAGTTACAAATGTATGTGGGTTCTTGGCAATCGTTTGTTTTCTTTACCTGTAATATGTTAAAATGTTTCCTGTCTATGTATTGTGGTATTTTACATGATCATACACCAAAAGAAAAATAGAATGTAATCACATTGTAATTGTAATTCTACTTAAAACATTTTGCTGGGATATATAAGCTGTGGGAAAAAAATAAAGTTTTTGGAGCTTGATGGAATTTGTCTTGCGTCATACATCTAGTGTGTGTCTGTGTGTGTCTGTGTGTGTCTGTGTGTGTCTGTGTGTGTGTGTGTGTGTGTGTGTGTGTGTGTGTGTGTGTGTGTGATTCTTCCTCCCTTCCTTCTCTATTTGAAGAAAATGGCTTCTTCCCCCATTTCTGTCCTAGAGAATCAAGCTTCATAGCCTTAGAGGAAAGTTAGCTGGATGATCAGTCACTGACCCTATGCCCTGCTACAGTTTATCCCGTGATGACAAAGCTGGCCATTGACAGGGAAGGCCTCTTGTTCAGGAGTAGTTGACCAACATCGTATGAACTTGACCATTTCATTCTATGCTTTTACTTTCTTACAGATTGCTGGGCTCTGCATTTGTGGGGGGGTATTAGTTTGTGTTCTGTGGTTTATCAGGGGCTGGTCTTGTGTTGTGAGGATTGTTCTTCCAATTGCTCTTTTAATTGTTTTTTGAGAAAGAACTTGAAGTCGGGTGGGGAGGGAGGAGGAGAGGATTTGGAAGGAGCACAAAAATTTCCCCAAGAGTAGGGATATTTTCTTGATTGAGGTTCCTCTTGCAAAATGACTATATCCTGTGTCAAATTGACATAGAACTATCCATCACATCATTTCAAGAGAACATTCTAATAGTTAAAAGCAAAATTATGCAGTGACAAACACATGCACGTACACATTTACCCTCATAGCACCCTCTCCCTAGAACACACAATTCTTCTGTAAAGGCCACCCTTATAATGTTATGAAAATATGGCTGAGAAAACAAATTAAATCCTCTTTTGAAATAAGTTTTCATGGTTAGTTTTTTTCTTCATCTGACACAAGCTAGAGTTATGTAAGAAGAGGAACCTCAATTGAACAAATCCCTCCATCAAATTCCTTGTAAAGAAGTCTGTTGACATTTTTCTCCATAAATGATTAATACGTGAGCCCATCCCACTGAGGGTGATGCCATTCCTGACATGTGCTTCTGGTAGACTATGGGAGTATCCTGAGTTGGACAGGTAAAACAAGGCAGGCATCATACTTAGTTTGTGTGATGCTAGAAATCAAACCTAGGGCTTAGTGTATTCTTGGCTAGCAAGCTGCAAACTGAGCCATATATCAACTCTTAAGAAGAAAAGTTTTACTTTGTACTTTAGTTTCAGAATTTATGCTATGGTCACTTGAGCTTGCTACTTTTGGATGTAAGGCTAAACACTACTGCACAGAACAAGGACAAGGTGGGCGGTGCTCCACTAATGTAGCCTCAGAACTGAAAAACAGAAGGAAGATAGTGTTTGAACTTTAATAACCTCCTAAAGTCACACTCTCAAATATTCTGACGGCTATGGCCCCAACTCCAAAAGCTTCCATCACATGTAACACTATAGGCAGAATATCAAGCCTTTAAGAAGTTCACAGTTATGGTAAAAGTCAAGAACAAAACTGAGGTCTGTGCCTCAACTACATAAGATGTAATGGACCTAAAAGGGTAACACAAGAAGATAAGAACAGACAAAAGCAAGACCAGAAACAACTGTGGCTTGCAGCTTCTCGAAATTAGTACCAGAAATCAAAACACAGATTTACAATGCTAAAGAAACACTAAGCAGGGGAGATGCTTCATGTGGGTCCTCTAATAAGGGGAGCAGGGGCGTTCACCAACCTGGACACTTGACAACTTTTTTATCACCTCCCCACCTTGTGGGACAGCTTTACCAGGCCACAGGGAAAGAGGACACACTCAGTCCTGATTTGACTTGACTCGTTGGGGTGAATATTTGACTTGATGAGTTAGGGTGAATAGGAAGAGGGGGGCTCTGCATTTCTGATTGATTAGAAAGAGTGTTGTGGGAGATGAAGGGAGGATGGATGGGACTGGGAGGTGAGTAGGGATGAAGCTAAGACCAGGATGTAAAGTGTGTGTGTATGTGTGTGTGTGTGTGTATGTGTGTGTGTGTATGTGTGTGTGTGTGTGTATGATAGCCTTGCCTTTCAAAATTCCATACTCTATACCTATGTGTCTATGTAATTGTACATTAAGCAAAATTTAATACATTAAAACAAATAGAGACCCATTAAAGATGTTGAGCACTTATACTTAAGGAAATGTTCAGGGTCCTAAGAAATCCGGGAATTACAAGTCAAAATGAATCTGAGATTCCATCTTACACCTGTCAACTGGTGAGGATATAGAGAAAGGGGAAAGTCCTCTACTGCTGGAGGGAGTGCAGATTTATACAGCCATTTTGGAAATCAATCTGGTGCTTTCTTAAAAATTGGGAATGGTGCTACCTCAAGAACCAGCTGTACTTCTACTGGGCATATACCAGAAATATGTTCCACCATACAACAAGGACATTTGCTTAACTATGTTCATAGCAGCATTATCAGTAATAGCTAAAATCTGGAAACAACTTATATGTGCCCATCAACCAAAGAATGGATAAAGAAACTGTGGTACATTTACACAATGGAAACTTCTCAGCTATTAAATTCAAGGAAATCTTGAAATTTGGATGGAACTAGAAAACATCATCTTGAGTGATGCAACCCAGACACAGAAAGACACTCATGGTTTATACTCCCTTGTAAGTGGAAATTATTCCATAATATATCTCTTCTGAGAGAATCCACTCAGCAGTGACTCAGGACAGATACTGGAACTCAAAGCTGTACTCCAGGCAGCGTGCTGAGAGTTGTATGGAAGGTCCTGGAGGGAGCAGGACTGCCACGGGCTGATTATCAAGGCCAATAGGTCTGGACACAGGGTAGTCCTGCACAAACTGATGCACCAACCAAGGGCAAACGATGCAGAGATCCAAGACCCCCTGTTAAGATAAAACTGATAGACAGGTGATCTTCCAAGTGGGTGGGGTGGAGGACTTCTGTTGAACTTCTGACATGCACTCTGGTGCCCAGGATTTGGTCCTTGCCCCTTGGCAAGACGGCCTTGTGGGCACACAGAGGAAGTGGATGCAGGCTATCCCGATGAGACCTAATAGCCTGTGGCCAGGCAGTGGGGTAGGAGGGCAGTTATGAGATGTCTATGGGAGGAGAATAGGGCAGAAGTGGGGCCTGGAAGTGAATGGAAAGATAAGAGAGAGGGGATTATAGTTGGGATGTAATGGGAATAAATTATAATAAATAAAATATACATAAGTAAAAGGAATCTGACTTGCAGTGCTTAGATTTGTAAGAAAAAAAGTCAAATTCAGTTTATTTATTTATTGTGTTTTACAATAAGGTAAAAATTATTTTACATATGTAAACATATATATGGAATTTTCCTTAATTTCTTAAATATATTATTTACTCATCTGTCATTTATTTATTTGTTTGTTTGTTTTATGTGTACATGTCAGGGGTTGTCTGTGTCTTTCCTTGCTGGTGAAGAGATTTTCCAACATCCAGACCAATCACTCCCTGCCTTGTCTTCTTAGAGAGTTTTTCTCTTTTCCTTACATCTGGTACTCACATTATAGCTTGCTTGGAAGCCATCAAACACCAACAACCCTCTGGTCTCTACTTCATCCAGAGCTAGGTTTACAGATAGTTGCAGAAATTCCTAACTTGCTATAGTGTCATTGGTATAGGAACTCATGAGGAAATGTTGATCCTAACCCCTGAGACTTTCCTCCAACCATTCTTTAGAAGTATGGATAAGTTAGAATTCACAGAAAATCATCTCTATTATGTATATATTCAGTTTTATTGTTATCTAACAACTGTATATTATGTACGGGCTATTCTCATTATCATTATTTATATATTATTTTATTTATCACCTATGTTATGTAGTCATATGCTATTTAAAGCTTCTTTTAGGTTTTACAAAGTATCTCAGCTTTAAATTGATCTTTTAGCCTATCAATCTATTAAAAAATTATCATTGATTGCACACTTATATAATTCTCTGCTTATTATTTCATTGTGTAGGATACAGCTCAGCATTGTCCATATTCTAAGCAAGTGCTTTTATAGCTGATCTGCTAAAGTTTCGTCCCCTTATTGGAAAAGATAAATATTTTCTGATGCTTCCAGCTTTGTTTGTTTTGCTAAGATAGCTTTAGCTATTCGGGACCTTTTGTACTTCTGAATGAATTTTAAATTGTTCTTTATTCATCATGGAAATTTTTGCTGGTGAATACCCTGAATCTGTGGATTGCTTTAAGAGATGTGGTTTTTTCACAGTAAGAATTCTGGCAGCTTCAGCATTTTAGGAATTCTAACCTATGAACACGAGCAGGCAGTAGATGTGTGTGTGTGTGTGTGTGTGTGTGTGTGTGTGTGTGTGTGTGTGT
>OU015747.1:100837024-100848248 GCA_907169655.1 Acomys percivali
TGTGTGTGTGTGTGTGTGTGTGTGTGTGTGTGTGTGTGTGTGTGTGTTCTTCGTTAGTGTTTACAAATTGTATTATAGCGGTATTTACCAGCTTCAGTTGAGTTTTTATCTAGAGTTCTGTCAAGAAGGATGTTTTTTGGTCAAATTTATTATTGCCATATAGAAAGACTGGTGATTTTGAAGATTTACTTTGGGTCCTACATTAGTCAGTAGTATCATTAATTTTTTGTAGCCTTTTAGTTGGGCCTTTGGGTATTTCTATGTTAAAAAAAAATACCAAAAATTTACAGGAGCAACTTGACTTCCTAGTATATCAGTTTTCCTGGGAAAGTATGACCAAGAATGTGTTGGCTTCTGGTAGAAGAGTGCTAGATGTTTAGAGTACTAAATAAGTTTGCTGAACATATAATGAATTTGCCGATGTCACTTGCTGAATCACCTTCCTATCTCAAGATAAATAATGACTCAAGAAAGCTGGACCTTGGTATCCTCAGTGTCAGTTTTTCTTCTAATTCTGAAGCAGTCTAGCCTTTCCTAAGGTCACATGCATCTGCGAGGCAGAGGAATGGAATATATGAAATCTCAGGTTATATTCTGGGAACAATTTTACGCTTGTCCTTCCAAGTATCTTCTATTTATCATTATATTGTTTTGCTCCTTTGAAATGAATGTGCAGTCCAAGTACTCAGTATGTTACTATAACCACCCTTGATCTATAATGGTGCCAGTGAAGTTATGCCTATAGTAAATATCTACTTAATAAACTTTCTCTTTTCTTCTTTGTATGCTTGTTTTATCAATGTTTTTCTTGCCTGTTTTTATTAGTGCCGCAATCATGATAATAAATAAAAGTTTAAAGAGAGGGTACTTATTTATAATCTTAATTCTTTCAATTTGTCTTCTTATTTATGATGTTGGCTTTTGAAGGTATTGTCATAAAAACATATAAACAAGTCAATGGAATAGACTATAGATCCAAGAAATAAATGAAAGCATCATTAGCTAAGTGCTTATAAACAGTGTTATCAAAAACACCAGTTAAATATTGGTAGATACCAAAGCAAATAATACTGATAAAGTTGAAAAGAAAAGGAAAAATAGCTAATAATTATATAGGCTGAGCATATTGAATTAAAATATTTCATTCAACTCTATTAATATCCCTTTCTATTTCCTCTCAGAATCACTCTACATTTATAGCCATTCAATTTTATATTCTCTATTTTTTAAACCGAGAAGTCCCATTCATGCTGCCTATATATTAGGGTATGTTGCCACCCACTAGAGCATGTTAAGGGTAACAAGAACCATACTCTTAAAGAAGTAGCTGCTCTCCTGGCTGAAATCAATTATTACTAACAACTCCTTATCTATGCATGGAATCCATGCCCTCTGCACTCTTTAATGCTGACATTTTGTATGACTTGGGCTTGTGCAGGTCTTGTGCATGTTTTTATCACTAATGTAAATTTTTCACATGTGCAACTACCTAATTTTGTTCAGGTAACACTGCTTCCTAACATTTACCCATATATCTACTACCTGTGATAGTGATCTTTATGCTTCATTTTCCCCAATAACGCCTGAGTCTTGGGAAGATGTGTGGATGAAAGATCCCTAATGGGATGCCCGGTTAAGAGTTGAGAATTCTACAGTTACTTATTCTATGCATCTTGACAAGATACTGATCTGACACAGTCTCCTCTATAAGATGTCTAAATAATTGTCTTCCATGCAGCACAGCAAATGACTACAGTATTGCTGTAGACACTCCTTGATACAATACTTAAAGAAAGCAATGAATGAAAATCTACTTTGTCATTATTAGTACCTCTATGTTTGTTTTCCACCTTAGGTTTGGGAACAAGATTTTTACCTGCATGAAATCTAGAACATGATCAAATAAATTGTTATAAAATAGCATCTAAAAGATTTTTATATAAAACTAGAATGCCTGTGCATATATCTTACCCAGGCCTTTTGTTATTAACAAATTTTCAACACAGGGATAAATTCTGCTTCATTACATATGGGAATTTTTGGTGGCCTATGTACTACTAAATTTTTGGAGAAACTTAAATACCATAGAAAATGAAGAGTCCTAGCTTGTATAAGATAATTATAGATAATTATATTCAAACTTGTCAAAATTAAAGTATTGATTAAAATTTAGCTTACTGTTACAGGAAAATACTATATTGTAGTTAGGAATGTATTTACAGATGTAGTTTACAAATACCATGTTCACGATATTATTAGAAGTCTTATTACTAGTAATATTGCAACTTTCCACTGTGTGATGTTCTATGTATGCATTGCATCTATAAATTTCAGTAAAATTCATCTTATGATGATAAAAATTTGAAGATTTATTGAAATGATATTGAATAGCTACAGGAACATTTGAGACCTAACATAAGCACATGATTAAGTTACAATTAATTGGTACAAATGAGTTGAAGATTTGCCTTACTTTTTTAAGAAGCTTCTAGTCAACACAATGCCTTAGAGCTGCAGGATCCACTTTCACTTCCGTCAACAGAAAAGATATTAAAGTAAGCTCTCTTGTCGGTCAATAGCCTACTTTTAACATAAACTCAAGGACAGGTAAACTAAGTCTACATCAATTTACTTGGCTAAAAATATTTATAGAAGCATATCTTCTTTTTTTTAAATAGAGGTATATATTGATGGTAATAGAATAAGACCACAGTTACGGTAAAAAGCAAACATACACTATTATAACACTAATGTGTCTTTATTTTGACATATGTTGAAAACCTTAAGGTATGTGTATATCGGAGTAAGATACACATGGGCTGTTGATCAAAATTGTTTCCTTATAACAATAAAGAGTTTAAGCTTTATAATAATAAATAAATAACATATTGGCCAAAAAAGTGACTTGTAAATTTTCATAATGATGTAAATAAAGAAAGAAAATTTGAGTAGAAACTAATGACAAGTACTCTTTAAGTATCTGAAGGGACTAAACTTTCAGTGCACTCTGAAGTTTGAAGGGACTTTGAGAGTGTTCCAAACTGGAGTTTGGAAACCTAAACTTTATACTGCTTCATTTCCTAATAATTGCAACCCAGAGGCTTACTAAAAGATAGCAATCTTTTGCGCAAAGACATTCCCAGCCTGGAGGGGTCATTTCCTGTGAGGGGCACAGCTGTGAATCTTCCTAGTTATTGGGCCAACCATAAAATGTCCTTTACATTTTTCTCTGTTACATTGTGTGTCCACAGAACATAATAGAAATTTTTCATCAAATATGAACAAAGGTTCGACTTCTGTTTTAAAGTACTTAAACCTTCTACACTTAAAATATCATGCTGAGGGTTTTGTGACCACAAAATTTAGTTTTGGAATTCAAGCAACCATTGTCACATTTATGTTTCAAAATAATGTAGAATCAATATGCAAAACTTATAGGAATGCTTAGCATCCTTTATGTTTAGTGTGGACAACCCTAAAAAAAAAGGAACATTGAATCAGTCTATAGTGTTCAGGCAGGCCAGCATATGTGAACTCCAGACCTCTTCACCAGAAGGGCACTTGGGTAGAATGAAATGTGCTCTGCAGATGGATGCTGCAGGTGCAGATAAATTTCATTGCTCTTCTCTGGGAAGCAAGGCACCTGGCATGCTTCCCATTAGTGGTTCATCTGAGGACAACAGCTCAACCCTACACCATTGTGGCTGCTGTGCACGAAGCCCAGCATAGGATGAAAATGCTTCATCTGTCATGAGTTCTTTCCTGAAGCACTAAGAAAACTGAACACGTAAAAATAGAACTGGAGTTTTCAAGTATTCTGTAGTATAGCCTTACTATATTCCTTCATTTCAAGTCATAAAATGCTCTGTTACACATTTTAGATTCATTTTTTTTAATTTCACCAAACAAGATTTTGCTTATTCTTTAACAATTTTCACTCATAAACACACACACACACACACACACACACACACACACAAAATATTGTTTCTCAAAACAAACCTCCATCTCACCCCTCCCATACTCTTTACAGACCACCTAACACATCCTCCTCTCTGTCTTCTGATTTCAGTAGCACCTGAGTCTGGTGTTGTCTGCTGGAATATTTTTCGCATAAACTTATGTAAGCATTCTGTATGTAACCACAGCTGCAGCAATCATGCCATTCTCAAAAGACATTTCCCAGTATTCTTTCCCATATTCCAGTTCGTACATGGTTTCCATGCCTTCTGAGTGAACTGAATCTTAAGTGGCATATAGGGAAAATGATAAAATGTCCCATTTAAGGTCAAACACTCAATAATCACTTATTCTCAGCACTTTGAACAATTACAGATTTGCATATAAACTACTTACTGCTGCAGGCTGACGTTTCAGTGGCCAAAGCTGAGAGATTTTAACTTTAATTTAATTCTTTTACTGTCTATTTTGAATTTTTCCTATTTTATATTTTAAATATTTTTAAATTTTCAACTTGTTCATTTTACATCCCTATTGTAGCCCACTCACTCATCTCCTCTCAGTCCAACCCTCCCTCCCTCATCCTCCCCTCAACTCCTCTATCATCTGACCTGAGCCTTTCAAGTCTCATCTGGCCTACCTGTATCCTTTTCTTTTGATACTTGTCATATTATGGGACCCACAAGGAGACTGTGCTGCCTATTTACTACATCTGAGCAGGAGGTCCAGGTCCTCACCATGCATGGTCCTTGGCCCCCCACGCTGCCCAGATTTATTGGCTCCATTGGTCTCCTTGTGGAATTAATGTCCCCTCCTGGTCCTTCTATCCCCCAACTCTTCCATATAACCCCATGTACTCCACCACAAAGTTTGACCTTGAGTCTCAGCATCTGCTTCTATCCCCTGCTGGGTGGAGCCTTTCAGAGGACCTCTATGGTAGGCTCCCTTCCTATTCCCTCTCTTCAACAACTTTCACTGCCTCTTCTTTTTGCCCTCCTGAATGAGAATTGAGCGTTTTTCATAGGGACCTCTGTAGGAATCAGGCCTGACTGGGCTGCCTACCTGTCTTGCTGTTTTATGTCCTGTTTCTAGCAACTTCTGTGTCTGTGTTTATGTTGGTTAGACTCGGGACTTTTCCTCCTCTGTGCAATCACCTCTTGAGGGATTTCACCTGCGAGTGGCATTCCTGTTTTGCTGCCTCTAAAGAAGGCCCTTTGAACACTGAATAAAGGTTGCTGCTGCTGCTGCTCTCTTAGCGTGAAGGGCCTACTGTGTTATTGTGTGTGTGTGTATGTGTGTGTGAGTTATATCCGCAGTCTCTCGCCCTTCACTCGGTACTGCGGTGGCGCAGGCAGACCTCCCTGTTATTCAGCTTCTTTAGGTCTGTGTATTATACTGTGGATATCCTATATTATGTATCTATATCTGCTTATAAGTGCGTATACACCATGAGTGTCTTTCGGGGTCTGTGTCATGACACTGAGAATGAATGTTTCTAGTTCCATCCACTTGCCTGAAAGTTTCAAGATCTCCTTGATTTTCATATCTAAGTATTATTCACAAGTAAATGCACCACAGTTTCTTTATCCACTCTTTGATTGAGGGATATCTAAGTTCTTTCTTTCCAGATTCTGGCTATTATTAATAAAGCTGCTATGAACATAGATGAACAAATGTCTTTGTTGTATGATGAAGCATCTATCTTTAATTTTAAGGGGGAAATTACTACTCAGTTAAAGATTTGTTATAATTGTAACTTTACAGAAAGAATTTCCTTTAAGACTAAAACATTTTTCCTTAAAACTTTTGGAGATTTTTGATCACTTTGTAGATATAAGTCCATGAAAAATTTTAGTGGTCTATAAAATCCTGACAATAATCTTACTAGATTATGTCGTCATTAAGTTAGGTTCATCAAATATTACTTTACACATTTGTTTGTTAAACCTGAATAGATATCTGTGAGATAATTGGTATAGTATTTACAGAACTATTTGTTTTAAAAGAAGGTTGGAATTGCGAAAGTGAAATGGAAATGTATCTGAAAGGTTTTTAGCCCCAAACTACACCTTAATAAAGCACTCTGGGAGTAGTCACCTACTCACCTCTTCCACTTTTATTGCTGCCTAAAAATTTTACCAAGAAAGCATGCTTGAGACTAATGTTTATCTGGGTGAAAGGTGGCTTTGTTTCAGATATTCAGCACAGTATCTCCCTGATCTTAGAGATGAAGGTCATGTGATGGTGGCTCCAGTACCAGAGGCAATTCCAGATAAAGCATAGAGTTCAGAAAGCCTGAGCAGTCAAGCAAACATTTATAAAAAGAAAATAATACCAAGTGCATCATAAACACGACTAAATTCCTTTAGTATCTCCATATTGGTGATTGTTTAAGTCACAGAGTGATATTGTCAGTTAGGATTTTGAAAGGCAAATCTGTTAGAAACTTTTTGTCACTCTTTACTGATTTAGTGTTTATTATTATATTTTAGTCTACTATTATGTGATAATAAAAAGTGCACATTACTGTACTAAATATTATTTAAAATTTTGAGGAGCTACATAATTTGATATATTTATAACCTTTTTCAAGAAAGAACTCTTACCCAGTTTTTTTCTGAAACCAACCTCACTGTAACTTAGAAGATGAATAAAGTCATTCTTAAAATATAGTAGCTAATACGATGAATTATGCTAATGAACAAAGTAGAAATGTTAGCTTCCTTTTACAAAATAATATTAATTGCAGGGAATTGGCCTGGCCACGCTGCTGGAAAGGCTTGAGTTCCTGGGGTACAATGTGCTTTTTGGCTCCTGCAAGACATGTGTACTTCGTCAGGCAGTGAAATGTTCAGGCTACTTTATGTTTCTCTGTATTTTCCCTTAGTAGTAAAGGAAGCATGGAAGACTGATAGGACACTTGGTTTGATACATTAATCTTGTGTACTCTGTATAAATTGCAAACTTCTCAGTATCTTGGAACTACAACTGTATTGATACTGGCAATTGTCATTATATTCTGTTTCTGATAAATATGTAAAAGTAGGATTTCTATCAATAATATTAGCACAGTCTCAGTCTTGCTTGAGCCTCACTAACAGGCCCTATTTAATTCCTCCCAGCCATATCAAGTGACCTTGTTCTGGTAAGTAAGTGAAGGAGCTAATAACTAATAATGAAATAAAAGTCTATACAGTAAATAGAAAGTTTTTTTCACTTTTTTTAAAATTAAAAAGTAAACATTGATGACTTATTATGGAGAAACAAAGAATGATAGATACATATGTGTGTAGAGATATTAAGATAAATCTACATGTACTGGCACAAGTCTGAAAATATTTATATGTCCTTCAATGGATTAATGATTAGAAAGAGTATAGTTTGATAACTATGCTATCATAGAAAAACACAAGAAGCTATTATTAAAGGCAGAAATCTGGATAAACTGTCATAGAATTACAGTACATTAAAAAAGTCAGTACCTTTAAGATTACATTTTAGATAATTCTACTACCAATGTTCTTGGGACAACAAGCTTAGAATGTAGAGGGGCTTACTGGTTTCCCGAGAATAATCAGAAGGTTAGGAGGGAGCAAAATGTGTCAGTGTAGGGCTCGAGGTGGCAGGGATAACTCCTTTTCCATGCCACTCTGCCACTTTCTTGTATAATATTATGCTATAATTATTCACTATGTCGTAACAGTGCTCTTTCTGTCATTTCAAATGTTCATGTCTCTAAAATTGTTAAAAAAAATAATAGATTAATAAAAAATTATATCATTCTGACCCTAGGCATATTACTCAATCAACAAAATGTTTGCCTTGTAATCATAAGATTACAAGATTTGTGAGACTGTCCCTCACAAAAATACCAGGAGTGGTCTATGCTTGTAATCTAAATTCTGGGGAGTCACAAACAAGAGGACCCTAAGACTCAGTGGAGTCAGTCTAGTTTAATTTGTGAGATCCAGATGAATGAGATACCCTTCCTCAAAGAAGGATAGGTATTTTCCATTCCTGAGTATGACACTTGAGGTTACCCTTCAGTCATTAAATGCATGCATACACATGGTTTTTCCACACACACACACAAAAAAAACATATAATTGATGATTAAAAATAAAAAAGAGAAAGTGGTTGAGATATATTATATGAGAGAGGAATCTATTTTTTGTTTAAAATTTAAAGATAAATAAGAGTAAAATCAAAAAGCCAATAAACAAAAATAAGTAAGAAATTAAAAAAGAAAATAAAAAGCAAACATTTAGTCTCCTCAAATGATATGTTCATTTAATTATGTAATAAAGAATTTGAAGATATTGTGTTTTTTAACACCAAAATACATATACATGTAAATGAGCATGACTAGTTTCATACCTGTAAATTCTTTTTAGCACATCATTAGCATAGATGGCAAAGTATTCTGTGTTAGTTGTCCCATTTTACAAATTCCATGACTTAAACCATATGTTGAAGAACTTACTATACTTAATAATATTTTATTTGAGAAATATGGTCTTTGATCTAGAGGCAGTGGGACCTAAGAGAATGGAGCAATAAATGAGGCAGAATAAAGTCTTATACAATAGTCAACTTTATTCATAGCCTCAGATAATGTATTCTATGAGCATTAAGAAAGGTCACATGAGTAAAATTCTCATAAGGTCAAACTGTATATAATAACAAGGAAAATCTCCAAGTGGCAAAACCATGTTTTTCCATAGAGACATATAAAGAATAATTTAAACATTTAATTAAATAAGAACAGCAAGCAATAATGAGTAATCTGAGGTAAACTTGTTTTTCTATTAATCTATTTGTTTAATTTACATCCCTGCCATAGCCTTTTCCCCTCCTTTCCTCCAAGTCTCACCCTCCCTTCCCCATTTCTCCTCCCCTATTCTTCAGAAAAAGGGAGCCCCATTCCTTCTTCTCACTTCAGTTCACCAAATTGCATCAACACTGAGTTCCTCCTCTTCCCCTGTGTGCCTGGCACAGTCCCTTCAGAGGGAAGTGATTGAAAAGCAGGCAACAGATTCCATGTCAGAGACAGCCCCAACTCCCATTTCTAGGGGACCAACATGAAGCCTGAGCTGCCTGTCAGCTACAGCTATGTAGAAGACCTAGGTGCAGTCCATGCATGGTCCTTGGTTGGTCCTTCGGACTTCACATGTCCCTTTGGGTCCTGGTTGTCTTCTTGCAATGCTCTGGTCACCTCTAGCTCCATTTATCCTTCCCTCATTTTTACACTAGACTCCCTATGCTTTGCCGAATGTTTGCCTGTAAATCTTACCACCTGTCTCAAAATGCTGTTGTGTAGAGCCTCCTCAGAAGCTTTCAGTCTTATCTCCTACAACACTTAGAAGCAAATGACACATTCTCAAAATAATTCTGTTTTGAAAAAAACCTGAAGTTACAAGGTTATTGTTTTCTTGGAGTGTTCTCAAGATTTCTCCTCACTGGATTCCATTCCTGGACTGTATCTGGGAAGTTTATAACCATTTATATAGAAATAAGCTTGCATAGTTTCAAAGATGTCAAGGTAGTTGGATTCCCAGGAGATGGAGTTACACAAAGCTGTAAGCTACCATGTGTGTGCTTAGAACTGAAACTGGGTTTAATGCAAAAACAAGTGGCCTTTAACACCAAGTCTTTTCTCCAGCCCCACGGATGTCTTTTTAAGTGGCAAACAAACCAAAAAGAAAATATTTCTTAACATTTCCATATGTCATATATATTATTTTTTAGAAATAACACAGTAGTAAATTATAAATTTGAGAAAGGATATAGGCCTTAATTACTGCCATAATAGGAAAAGTATAATGCTATCAGCCTAAATTATGTGCTTGGGGGTATAATTACAAATATGAAGCAAAATATCTAAGATGATAATTTGACATATTAGTCACTGAAGTAAGATGAACTACCTTTGTTGACCTAGCACTCAGTATTAAATCATATTAATTTAATTATCTCTTACATGCAATATTTTAAAAGATATTTAAAACTAAATTTCTGTTATATTCATTTGAATCTATTATCTGAAATATCTTGTTTTATTTGAGAAGTAATTTTTCTACATGGAATTACATGACAAGGCCAGGAATCAATGTCCTCCTCTATTTTATAACCTTTTTTTAAATTAGAAAGCTATACTCCTAGAGGTTCTCATGCTTTTATTCATTTCCTCAAATGTATTCACTTACTAATGCTGTATTTATGATAACCGCCACTTAGTCCATTTAACATGTATTCACCATGACCTCAACAGGTCTAAGCATCTAAATCACATACATTATCTGTTTCTCATATTGCTTGTTAGGATGTACCCTTATTTTTCAAATGAGAAACTGGTAATATTAGTATCAAAGTAGAGCCCACGGCAATGGAGAGAATCAACTTAACCTAATGCTACATTTTAATCTGTTTTATTTTACCACATTGTGTCCTTGAGAATGGAAGCTATATGATTTGTATCTGTCAAATATTATTTGTGATTTTTTTTATTATGAATGGTTCTTAATATTGAATTTGAAAACAAGCAAAATCAAAGAGTATGAGGAAATAATATATCTATACCATGTTGTATTTTACTATTTTTTTCTATCACTTCATTCATATTGGCAGACACTACCTATCTTGAGGAAATAAAGCATTTTTGGAAAAAATCCACTAATCTAATAGTGAGGTCATTAAAATTAAGATCATGTTTTCTTTTTCCAATATGTCTTGTCAACTGTAAAAGTAACTTTTATTCACCAGATATAAGTGTTGTCTCAGAGGCTTAATGCAAAATAAGCTCACCCTTCCTACTTCTTTCTGAACTCTAGCTGGATGCTTAAATTCAGCTGTTCTGTTTAAAACTTTTCTCCAAGCTAATACAAACTATCTTCTTTCTACTTCTGACTGAATTGCTCTATTTGGCCTCAAACTAACTCTAACAATTTAATTTAATATTCTTATTTTTTTCTTATTCTTTGGCTCCAATTACCTCTATGAGAACTCAAAAATGAACTCAACTCCACCACAGTGCACTCACAAAATTGACCTACCCTCAACTCATCACTACTCAAGTGAACTTTCTGAATTGATCTGCACTGCCTGAAGTGAACTGCCACTGCACTGCCTCTCAGCCGACTACCCACTCTTTGCCAGTCAACTGACCTCATTCAACTCTACTTAATCATCTATACTGAACTTATTCTACTGTATTGTCTTCTCTCTCTCTCTCTCTCTCTCTCTCTCTCTCTCTCTCTCTCTCTCT
>OU015747.1:100848258-100867641 GCA_907169655.1 Acomys percivali
TCTCTCTCTCTCTCTCTCTCTCTCTCTCTCTCTCTCTCTCTCTCTCTTTCTCTGGAACCATGCCAAATTTTGCCATGTCAGAAATCCCATGCTTAAGCTGCACGCTGTGACCTTCCAGTTGCTGAGCTCAGCCAGAGGAGGTCTTTGTGTTCTAGGCCATCCTTGGACTATTTCTCTTTGAAAGAAGTAGGGAAGTCCCTACTGAGAAACACCTGGAGGGTTAAGGCAATCCTTTCAGGGAGCTACTCAGTAAAAGGAAGTTCTTAAAAGGAGCTGTTCAGGCTATTGTGTTCTTCTTGCCTTGGGAGCTAAGGAGAGAGGCATCAGAATAGATCCTATTGACCTTGCTATATAAAGTGTTACTTGTCTGGCATCCCTATACCCTACTTTGAATCCCGACTCTCTCTTTCAGGTGAACCCTGATTCTATTTTTCCTGTGGGCCATGACTTGTCATCTCTCTCTCTCTCTCTCTCTCTCTCTCTCTCTCTCTCTCTCTCTCTCCTCTCTCTTTTTCATACTTTATTCTACTTTCCCAACTCACCATACTACTCTTAGTTAACTTCTCTTTCCTGTCCTTTCCTGTGAGAAATGGATGATTCCTATCACAGACTCATTTTGTCAAATCTTTCCCTGATTCTTTATTTGTTTGTTCCTCAATTAGATGTCATTTACAAACATGCATGCTTCCTTATACAAATTAATTTCACCTTCATAGTTTGTAACTAAAGGTGTGTACTAAGGGAGTGTCTGTATTCCATCCATAGGGATTAAAGGTCTGTCATTCCAGCCAGGTGGGAGACCTAGAAGGTCTTTGGATGTGATTCCCTGTAGGAGCAGCCCTGATGGTGAATTAAAATTCCTCTACACTCACCATTCTAATAGAATTTATTTATATTATTCTTGAATATATTCTCCTCTTAAATGCTATGTACATATAGTAAATCTAGAGGTCTAAATTTTCTCTCTGCCAATACAGATAAACTCAATTTATGGTCCCAAAAATGCCTGAAGAATCTCATTTGAGTACAGCCATATTCATGTAAGAAGAAGAATGGACAATACCAGAGTTCCAAATGAGTTCTGCCTGGTCCTGGCCTGGGTTATGTTACAGGCTATGTCTACCTGTGGGTTGTTAATGTCATTAAAAATCTTATTGACACACATAATTGATCTTGTAAAGTAAGATTTAAATGACTAAGCAACAAGTAGATGTGAATATACTGCTAAATGGCACTATGAAAACATGATTTCAACCATTCAGAATTCTTCTAAGTATGTAGAAGGCAGGCTTAGTCTACATATCTTCATAAATCTATTTGAATGTTAGGTATCTGCGGACTGTATAACTATCTCTATCTTATTGTGGATACTTATACTTCATTTTTATTTAATATTAATTTAATTTGGGTGAGCAATACTACATGAAATCTGGGACACAGATATGTATATCAGAATACATGTGAAAAGTCAACAATATAACTGTGTAAACAAGACACGAGCAAAAACCAATTGATATGCCAACATCAATGGGGATGAATCTAATTAGGGGTCCAAGCCATGATGAAGCACTACAGAAAAATAATGACTGCTGAGAGAAGAGGAAACAGTCTTTCTCAGGAATGAGCCTCATAATTGGCTATCCAATAGTAGCTACATGTAATCAGTGAGTATTCTTTTGTTTCAGATACATTTTATTACCAATCTTTAGTGATTTTTATTTGCAAGAACTCAATGAATCAAAGGTTACAAGATAGAAGCATACAGTTGGGCAAAGGCAGATTTATGGAATTGATAAGTCAAGAGAATAGATTCCATGGATAATATAAAATGCAACTCCATACAAATAATTAATAGGGTTGAAAAAAAAAGAAGTGGGAATATAGAATTATATAGGCAAGATAGAACAAAAAGTACATTAGTGACTCTACTCCTCAACTTAAAACCTCAATTGTCACTCACAAGGCTATTTTTAACTCACTGGTAGAGAAGTATGTATATAGATACAAAATAAGTTTAATTTTAGAGAGAGCCATATCAAATTTAAATGTAAGATTATTCTTCACACATATTATATATATATATTTCTACTCTGATATGATGTATTGTACCCAAATAACTCAGTTATAATACATGGTTTACTTCCAATACTTTGAAAGTGTTATTGCAGGCTGTTTACGATAAATAAGATATACGAGTTAATTGTTAGTTGATCGAATCATGATATCAATTAGTACTCTATTTTTATCACAAGAATATACACCTTAGGTGCAACAGATAGATATGATTCTATAGAAAGATAAGGTAAAATAATAAGGTAAAGTCTTCAAAAACATCAGATATACACAGAATATGGCATTTTAAAATGTTTTCATTATTTTAAAGATTCACTTAAATGAGACAGGTTAAGTCCTGGCAACACCCAGCCTACTTCCAAGTAGATGATGAGCATCGAAGAACCTCTTTATGGAAATAGCTTCAAATGTGGCAAACAAGCCACCAAGCAAAATATCCTCGTTTCTACCACAGACAGAATTCTGCCTAAAAAAGGGCAAGTTTGGATGTAAGCAGAGTCGAAGGCCAAACTATGCCAAGAAAGTGTAAGCAAGTCCAAAGTGGTTCTTGCCTCTCAGATATGTCTGTCAGATATATAGGCCCAGAAGGCTGGAAATGATGCTCCAAAGATGCACCCAAAGTTTTGGGTGACTCTTCAGATAGCAAACTGTCTCTGTCATCTTCTCATTTGGAAAGCTGCTAACCTGCACCTCCTGTTTACTCAGATAACCAATTTTATTCCTTCTCAAGTCTCTGATGGGGTTGAAGACCAGGTAGTATAGTTGTACAATTAAGCTTAGTTGTTTAGGGGTTAAGATGTTTTTATATCTAAATAGATGTCTTACATTGACAATGATGAGATACGATAGATATTTATTTATATCCAGAATTTGAGATTCACCAAGATAGGAAAGATATTTTTTTTAACAATGCCAAATACAAATAGCAAAACACTATAATGTAACATTTGTATTATTCCTGATTGTCTCATGGTTCTTCTTGCTATAAATAATTCATTGTATATATGTGTAATAATATAAGCGTATATGTAAAAGATAAAAATATTTTTAAAATATAAAGGATAAAATAAAGTAAAAAATAAGGAAACATCTCCTATAAAGCTTAGCATCTAATGACGTGTTTCCAAGGTAAGGTACTTATGAGTCAATTCTGATTAGTCTTTGTGTCAAAAGTGGGTTTAGAAGAGAGATTAACCAGAAACTAGGCTCTGTCCCCAGGCAAAGTTAGCCTACTGATTAAGCATCACTAGTGATAAATGAATGCGCAAAATGTCTCTAGGGTGTCACTGACGAAAAAGCAATAATCATTAAAGAAAGGGACACTTCACAGCTGTTGTGTAGCACTGGGGCAAAGGGAGTTAACCTTCAGCAGGTTTGACTGAGTGTGTGTCTTCCTCCTGACTAATAGTCATGCTGCCTTCTCTCTCCTACTCCATGTTGACTTTTAGTATTTTTGTTCTACCAAGAATACATTCTACCATCATATATCTTTCCATTCATTGTTTTAGGAAAATTTTCTCATAACATGTTAATAAATAAAACAGTTTTAAATAAGGTTTCCAAAGTAAATATATAAAGTTGTAATAAATAAAATTTTATAATAATCCATACTTATTATTTAATCAATGTACTCCCAGTTTTTATTTGAGATGTTGTGTTCTGTGTCCTCTTCGAAATGTGACGGTGCCTTATTGGTCAAGCAGTAAGTTCCTTCTGCAAGGTTGTATAGCAGTCTCAGGGCACAGAGACAGCAAGCAGCAATTAGCATCAAAATACATCAGACCAACCTCCAACACTATTTTCTCTTTAAAAATGCCTATGTAAAGTCAATGACATGCTCTCTGAGAGCTCCCATTTTAACTTTCATGTTGTTTATATTCATTTAGATCTGTCTTTTCATTAGAAGACAAGGGAGTACCTTAGTAAGTTATATAGATAAATTGAACCAATATAATAATGTGCCTGTAAGTATTCATTTGAATAGCTTACAAAGTAGGAAAATGGATCGTCCCAAGATCATATATGTGTACATGCAATGTTTGATATTTGAATATACTAAACAACATTTAAATGAACTTAAAATATATACCTCCTCTAATATTAATAGTTTCCTTGTGGTTAAAAATTTTCCAATTCCTTCTTCCATCATTTTGAAAAGTAAAGTGCCTTTAACCTATGATTCCTTTGTGATACAGTAGTATTCCAGAATTCATTTTATCTTACTACACTTTACAAAGACCCTTTACACAACCACTTTAGAAATCAATCTGGTACTTACTTAGAAAATTGGGAATAGGGCTACCTCAAGACCCAGCTATTCCACTCCTTGGATATACCCCAAAAATGCTACCACACAACAAGGACATTTGCTCAACTCTGTTCATAGCAGCCTTATTCATAATAGCCAGAATCGAGAAACAACCTAAACATTCCTCAGTCAAAGAATGGATAAAGAAACTGTGCACATTTACACTATGGAATACTACTCAGCTATTAAAAACAATGAAATCTTGAAATTTGTAGGCAAATGGATAGACCTAGAGATGATCGTTCCGAGTGACTTAATCCAGTTCTAGTGAGATACACATGGCATATACTCACTTATAATTGGATACAGGCCAACATGGATATCTTCTGAGAGTCTTCACTCAGGTGGAGATTGGGACAGATGAAGAAGATATAGCTATTAAGTTGGATATTGGGATAAACTCAGAAAGGATGGTACCTGTGTTTTGCATGTAAATATATATTTCACCTGGAAATATAGAGGTGCATGTGTATAGTATGGTGTGATGGCTAGTTTTGAATGTTAACATGATTGGACCTAGAATAAACAAAGATGTACATAACTGTGAACACTTATGAGGGGTTTTCTTGAACAGGTTATTTGAAATAGGAAGAGCCACCTTAAATGTGGTCTTCACCTTCCACTGCAATCCAAGAAAAAAAGAATGTCTAATGACCCTCAAAACTTTGATATTGTGTCCTTCTGAGAAAGCAGAACATCGTGTGATAAGAGATATGCTATCATAAGTAAATATTATATAAAGAGTGTCCAGATCAATAAAATATCTTAAAATGCCGGAGATACATAACATTGTAAGAAGAAAAGATAGCAGAGACTAATTGTGACTTAAAAAGCACTACAACTAAGTTCTGAGATACCATCTGGAGCAGCTCCAGAGAGTGATGAGATCAAATAACTAAAATCCCTGTGTCATAAAGTGAGAACAATACGAGGCCATGATGCCAGGAATTTCCGTCCAGAAATATTTGCTGTTAATAATGCATAAAAGTAGATACACAAGATGTCTATCTGCCAAACATTTCTGTCCACTGGCAAGCCTGATGATCCGAGTTTGTTCCACAGCCTCTATATGCAGAATGAAAGAATCAAATGTCCTAAGTTGTTCATGGACTTCCAGACTCACATAATCCCTCACTTCCCTATCTTTACACATTTTCACAAAGTAGAAATGTAATACAAATTTTAAAACATTATAACAAAGGGCCCTTTACTTCTTCTCTTCCCTCCTCCCCTCCCCAGCCATCAGTATTCACAATTCATATTTGATCGTTTCTTTTCTACATAGGGACAATGTGGCATTTTTCTTTGTATACCTGGCCTTTAACTTATGACATGATTATTTCCAGGTCATCTCAATATAACCACAATTAACAGAATTTGTTCTTCGGATCCTTGAATAGAATTTACTTTGTATATTTTTAAATTTTCTTTATCTACTCATCAATTGATAGGTATTTAAATTGTTCCTATTTCTTGGCAGTTGTAACCAATATTACAGAAAACATGGAAGTTCTGTATTTGACATGCTGATTTCATTCCTTAGATCATTTATTCGTGTGTAGAATTTCTATACCATAAAATAATTATTTTTTAATTTTTAGTAGATTTCTATAATAGTTTTACTGATTTACATTATTGTCAACAATATGATCTATAGCTTGATGTTTTAAAAATATTTTTTTCAAGATAATTAGAATACTGGTGTGTTTTGTTACTGTGCTACTGTTGTTATTTGTTTTGTTTTCATAAAATTGACAGAAACTAAATTATCTAAGGAGAAAGAATAACAATTAAATATATGCCTCCATATGATATGCCTATGTGTGTTTTCTTAATTAATGATTCATTTGGGATGGCCCAGCCAATTTCAATGGTGACAAACCAGAGCAATTGTTTATCTATATCTTGTAATAGAGCAGGATAAGAATGCCATGGATAGCAAGCCAATAAGCATCATCGTTCTTGGCTGCCCTCTGTTTCAACTTCTATATCCCAATTCCTGCCTTGATCCCTTGCCTTGTCTTTCTTGATATGTGATGTGGAAATCTAATTGACACATATCTTTTCCTCACCAAGTTGCCTTTGGACATGGTGTTTTATCATAGCAGTAGAAACCATAACTAAGAGAGAAGCTGACTATGAAAGAGACAACTCTCAATGAGGCAAAATTTGAGAAATGTTTACCTAAGGTCAGACACAGAAGCTGACACAGAGCAGTCCAAAGCTGTGCCTTGTAGTGGCACTCTAACTTAGCAATGTGTAAAATTTCCCAGGTTATCCTGGTTTTGAGGACATAAAAAGGCATAGAGAGTACATAAGGCTTCATGCTGTGTGAGGTCAAGAGAGGCTATTGAAGTTGAAGCCTCAGTTGCAGCCGAAACCTTATGAATACTGATGTCATGGTGCAGAATTGAAGCGTGAAACCATATGAGAGGGTTACAATCCTTTCAGAGAGCCCTTGTGAGGATATGGTGAAGGTGCAGAGAACCCTGGTCAATGCACAGCAACAGAGAATTCAGCATTTTAGAGATGGTAGCACCATGGGGTGCCTGGTAAGGCCAGCAGCAGCAGCAGCAGCAGCAGTGGCAGAAAGAAGCTTGCTTGTGCCTAAGTTACAAGCTGAGAGCACTGCCAAAGGCAGAACTAAAGAAATGGATCTTCTTGGATGAACTCAGAAGATTATGAATAAATCTCAATGTCCTACACAGATTATTTTTACTTGCTTGGAGTTTGGTTTTGCTTTGATCTGCCTCTAACTGTGCCTTGGCTCTCCCTTTGTAAAATAAGACCTATGTAACTTAAGAAAAGAGGGATATGCATGTGTGTCAAATTAACAGGGAGTCAACTGTGTTTTGTTTATAACTTGATGCAAATTAGATTTGTCTGAGAAGAGGGAACCATAATTGAGAAACATTCCTCCATACTATTGATCTTGGGTGGCATTTTTAAAATTATTGTTTGATGAGGGACATCCCAGGTCATGGTGGCTGGTGCCACCCCTGGGTGGGTAGTCCTGATATGTAATAAGAAAGAAGTAGGCTAAGCAGGCCAAGCTATCAGAATTAGTCCAGGGATTTTGCCAAAGTTCCTGCCTCCAGACTCATCTTGAGTTTCTATCCTAGTTTCTTTTCATGATGGACTGTGATGTGTTACTGTACTCTAAAGAAAACCCTTGCTTTTCCAAATTGCTTTTATCCATGGTCTTTTATCACAGCAATGGAAAACTTAACTACAAACAACATTTTTTGTTATTTCAATCAGGACAAAATCAAGGAAATTTTTGTTGCATTCAATTTAGTTTTGTGTGTTTTTATGTGATTCTTCCACACTTTCTCTTCGCTGCTGCCTGAGTTCTCTACTCACAGCCCCACAGGCATGAAATATTTACTGAACAATGATACCTCAGTATTGGATGCAGCTTATACAGCCACAATTACTTACAACTTCAACAGGATCAGGAACACACTTGAATTATATATATTTAGAAATCATATTCTCCCCTGTACTTCCAAGTCTAATATTCATGCAACAAAATTGGAACAGCTGTTTATTTTATACTAGCTTATATCCTTTACTTCAACCATGAAATACAAAGAGAAAACTGGAAGTTTTTCATGGGTTTTAATCTCATTGCACCACCCCCAGTGTCATTGTTTCTCACCCAACACTGCATCATCTAAACTCCCTAAACAGCACCACCAACCACCAACTAGCAACCAAACACTTAAATGCCTTGGTTGAAGGAGGGCATTTCTCATTCAAACTACCACAAGGAGCCTTCCACTTCTACAGTTATAAGACACATGGTTTTAATTGTAAAATCCTATCCCATTAACTATTTGCAAACCATATATTTCAGAGTGATCATCTCAATGTCCTTATAAGAACATACATTGTCATAGTGATTTAAAGGTATTTGTTATACATTCTACTATTTTACTCTTTTCATTATCAGAGTCTGCATTCTTCCCGTTGTTCTGCACACTGACATTTGCAAATGCAATAATTTATGTACAGCCTTGTTTATTTTCTTAATCTTATAAAGAACACACAAGATAATAAAAATCTCATTTATTTTCTATAGTACATTATCCAAGAGAGAGAAAGAGAGAGAGAGAGAGAGAGAGAGAGAGAGAGAGAGAGAGAGAGAGGAGAGACTTCTACTATAATTCTATGCTATGCTGGCAGATTGGAGCCTAGCATAGCTGTCCTCTGAAAGGATTGAAACACTGGATGAGCACAGGGATTCTTTTGAAAGAATGAGGGGAAGGATAGAAGGACCAGAAGGGGACAGTAACTCCACAGGAAAACCAACAGAATCAACCAACCAGAGGGGCTCCCCTTTTATTTGGTGTAGGGGAGAAGCATGCCGGAAGAGGAAGGGAGGGTAAGACAGGAGGAAGGGGACTATGATCAGGACTAAAGTGAATAAATAAAATCTTAAATTTAAGATAAATAGTATATCCATGTATTGGTTAATATTGATTGTCAACATTATGTAAATAGAATCAGCTCAGAAATAAATTTGGACATGAAGATGTTTTATAGAAGTTTTACATTCCTACTGTCATGTCTTTTCCACCATAGTGAACCATGTTGTCAAACCATGAACAATATTAACATTCATTTTTTTCCCTTATGTTGCTTTTGTCTACTAGTTTGTTAGTACAATGAAATTTCAGTATTTTATACAATAGTCATAATCATCTGCTCACTTATGATATAAGTATGTAGTTAAAAATAAAATCCAAGATAAACTATTAGAGCAAGACTGTATTTTAAATGATGGCACTGTGCTGTATGACAGGCATCCAGAACTTCATCATATTGCATGGTTAAATCATTGTATTCTTTGAAAACCAGCTCTCTGTTTTAACGAATTTGATGTCGCTCATAGTTGCAATAAATGGTAAATTCATGCAATATTTATCTTTTTATGTCTGGCTTGTTACACCCATAGTCTGGCTTCATTGTTGTCTTCAAACATCAAGATCCAAGATCTCCTTCCCTCAATTCTTCCCCACGTATGTAAACATTTTTTTAATCCACTAGTATGTACCATAGCTCATCCTTTCTCTCCACTGAATCAGAATCAATATTACTGTCTGACCATGCTTTCTCTGGAAATAACTAATTCATATTCCCCATAACTCCAATTGCTGATTATATACATTATATTTTATATGCTAATTATATTACCATATACATTAGTTATATACATTATATATTGTGTTTGTACAATAATATACATTAAGAGGATAAAGAGTTTTGAATATATTGCTCCTGTATTGAGAATTAATTGGTAAACATTGCAATTATTATCATCTTTATGTTGATGTTTACACACTTTACAGATAAAATAGAAATTTTAGACAAATAATTCCAATTGTTTCTGCTTCTCTAAAACACGCTGACAAATTCAATAAGCTAATCAATTGGTAAACTAACACTAAGTTAATCATATTTAAATGTACATCTCTGGTATTTTAAGAAAGTTTATTATTTTCTGTGTAGTGTACATATGATGTCTAATAAATTTCAATACCTATTTTATTAGAGAATATTTTCATGAAGTTAATAATATGATTTTAAATGTGAGAAAAAATATAAATTGGATATCACTGCAATGTTTAAAAATTATTGTAAAATGCAGTTTAAAGTCGTTTCTGTACTCATAAAAAGTGAAACATCAACAAGGAAGTCATTTCACATTGGACATCTTGATAGGCTTTGTGCTGGTCTCACACAAAGGTGTTGGAAGGGTGGCAACACTCCTGCTGTTGCTCTTCAGCCAATGGCAATTATTTTCACTCTAGGTTAATAGGGCAAAATTGCACTGTATATTTTGACAACTGTAACTTTGCCATTTAAAGGTTAGAATTTGTTCTGGGAGGAAAACCAAGAAGCCATTCCATCTTATGAGACATTTTGTCACTTTCAAAAATATGTGAGAATATTGTTAAATTGCACAACCACTAAATTTAAAGTAATGTACCTTAATTTTTAATAAACCAGTAATATACATCTGTTATTTAAATTTAATGAGAGAACTCATCAAAAATAAAGTAAAAACCAGATAAACACAAAAACTTTAATAAATAAACCTTGAAATTTTGAAAATCATTACTGCTCATAGAGAAAAATGAAAATCAATTCGACAACTAATTAGTATTTCATTCTTGTTGGTTTGGCAATAATTCAAAAGCTGAAGAGCACTAAATACATCTATAAATATTTATGCAAAGATGTATTCATGCAAATATATTAATTGGTAGCATTAATAAATCAATAATATAATATCTTTCAAAGACTATGATACATTTAATTATTACGATTTGATATTCTAGAAAACATATGAAGGAATATAAGAAAAATATTTAATGCAATATCAGGTATATATGTTCATAGTTTTCAGAAATCCAAAGACAAAGATATGAATCTCACAGTAATATATACATATATGGTTTCTATATCTTTATATAACCATATGTGTATTATTTTAATCTATTTTTATTATATTTTTATACCTTCTCATATGCGCTGGTAATACATACACAATCATTATGCACAATGTTCTTCCTTACTGAGACAGGCTTAGTAAAATTATGTTTTTTTATTAATCACATACTCTACTCTGTTAATGTATGGGGAAATATAATATTCAGTTGGGGGAAGTACGATAGTCAGTCAACATACTTATTGAGAGCCTTTAAGTAAACTTTTGCTATTGCTTTGACAAAGATGAACCATGGAGGAATCTTAACTCAATCTTTATCATCTTTCTTATTGCAGTATTGTCTCAGTACATCATAGTCCTGATATATATTCACATCAAACTCCTAAATACTGAATTTGATTTGTTCTTTGAAATTAGAAGCCTCAATATAAGCTGAACAAGGATGGTAACAAGGGGTGTGCTGAACTAGGTGGAAAAAAAATCCGTGAAGTCTCAACCACACATGAAGAACTGGATGCAACTGAAGCAATTTGGAAACAGGAGAGGTCGCTTACCCAAGGAAGGAATACATCAAATTGATCACCCAGTGCCAAAAGGTCAGCCTTTAAATCATGCATATTTGTAGCATTATATGACCTGAACAAATCATATTAGGAATATATATATATATGTATATATATATGCATGAAATAACAATTAGCAGAAAAAAATTTTTAATTTGAAATATAATGGTGAGGTATATATGAGAAGATTTGAAGGGAGGAAAAGGAAGGAAGAATAGTGTATTTAAACTACAATCTCAAAAATAAAATAAATGAAAAGAATTAGAGGGATTCTTAAGGACTTCCTTCCTGGTGAGATTTGGAAGATAAATCATTAGTGAATACCTTATTTAATAAGAAAAAAACCACTGTTATTTTGGTGGCCGGAGATATGGTTCAGCGACTAAGTACAATTGTTTTTCTTGGAGAAGACGTAGGTTTGGGCTCTATGTGGTATCTTATACCCAAGTGTAGCTTTAGGGCCACAGTATCCAATTGATTCTTCTGGCCTCTTTGAGCAGCTGGGTGCACATACATGCATACATACATACATACATACATACATACATACATTCAAGAAAACAGTATAGACATTAAAGAAATTAAATATAATACCCGTTTAAAAAAAAGCTATCACTATTATTGTAGCCATATTGTCATGGCAAAATGATTTTCCTTCCAGAATTTAGGTGGAATTTGGAAACTGTATATAACACATCCTGAGAGACAGAGATGCTAGTTACAAAAGGTTTATCACCTACCCAGTGGAGCTTTTAAGGAAAAAAAAAAATCAAGTCTCCCAAGTTCACCTCAAAATTTTTTTTAGCCATTTATTAGTTAACATTCTAATTCCTTTTAGAAAATATCTGTACAAAACGATTTTGGGGAAGGATGTTTTGAGGCTCATATGGTGTGAGAGGATATACTCCAACACAGCAGGGAAGACTTGAAAGCCTACCATTCTATGACAGTAGCTAATTGCTTACATCACAATGGACAGGAAGCTGATAAGGCTGGAAGCAAGATTAGGTTAAAAAAATAGTGTATCTATCATATCTCATCTCCATTAAATTAAAACATCTATCTTGATCTAAAAACATCTTAATCCCTAACCTACTAAGCTTAATTGAAAGACTAAACTATCTGGTCTTCAAACACATCAGAGACTTGACAAGGGGTAAGACTTAAATACCTGAGTAATTTAGACTCAACCAGATAGGAAAGATGTTTACTTCATTTGCCAAATATGAATAGCCAAATCACTATGAATGCAGCATTTATATAATTCCTGATTGCCCTGTGGTTCTTCTGATGTATGTAGTTTATTTTACTCAGGTGTATAATATAAGTGTATTTGTTAAAAAGAAACATAATAAAAAAATAAATAAAAATAAGATGTAATTTTTGGCTTTTCTATTCACCTGTTCTAGCTCCCAAATAAGTGATGCAGAGACTTATTAAATTTATTAACAAGTTTAGGCTTTATAACTAGTCAGACGTGGTCTATTCTAACTTGCTTTTCTAGTCTGGCTACTTTGCAGCCACGTGCCCTGAACCACTTGTCATATTGGTCTTGTTGCTTCTGCCCCATTCATTCATAAATATGTCCTTTCTTTACCTCGTCCTCTTTATTACGCCCTCTTTCTTCCACCTTGTGGTGCCTTCCTGAGACCCCAAGATCAGAACAGAAGGTCTGCCTACTGTCCTCTCTTTCTCAGCTATAGGCTGTCAGCAACAACAATGTTATTATCCAATCAGAGATAATTGGGAAGCAATGTTTACACAACATTGATCAATGAACATGACAATGCCCACGTGTGCACTGCAACCAGAACTTGGACTGAGAATTCAGCATCTGAATACACAGAGCACCAGAAGCCTCCAACAATTGGGCTATAAATAAAATTCCTGACTCATACTGGGCCATTACATCTACGTAGATTTCCACTAACTAAAATTCTACAACCTTCAAAAAACAGTGCTAACATCTGAGGATGAAGTGTTGTAATATATTGGCCTGTGGGAGAAGTTTTAAGTGTAATTTGTAGCAAGGAAGTAGGAGAATGGCTTGCATTTTCATTGATGTTAGAATAAAATGTTTGAGTGCAGGATCCTGGCTGTGGATAAGACTATATCGTATGAATGTCTCGCTCTGCCAATTATCAGTTCCACAATAAGAAGGAGAAGGAAAGACAGTGTTCACAAGCTGCCATCAGTCAAACATCAGCAAGAAAGGTAAATACATAACTAACAACCAATGACTGTCTGTTTTTTTTCATACTGCTCCAATTTTGAAGTGAGTTTATAAGTTTCAGGCACTGTGACGGGAGTATTCCAGTAATTTCTATCTTGACCTGACAGTGGATTATTGTTTTCAAAGAGAATACTTACTGTTTTTCCTTGGCGAATATATCTTTAGGCTGCGTATAAAAAGTCATAGTCTTTCCAACTCAGTACATGAGATATGGAAGACATGCCTGGCTGTTGGTAGAAGTCTGAATGCCAGACCTCATTTTTTTTATCTATTGAAGGATCAGAAAAGAAACAAAAAACTGTGCAAAACCTAAGAGCAATACAAAAAAATCACAAACAGTACAACAGATTTTATAATAACTGGTAACTGGTATAAAATGTTTTCTTTCTTTCTAGCTAGGCAAGAAATCTGAGCTGTATAATTTTATGGGCATCTGGAATGCCAGTTTGTGTGAAAAGTCTCTTTAAAGCAACCTTTCATTAAATAGCTTGAGTATTGAAGAAAAGTATGCTTCATGTATAATAATACCATACTTTTAGAAGCTGAAGAATTTAATAAGTGCTTTATGTTGATAGTAATAATAAGAAAAACAAGAAAAACAAAATCTTTAAAAATACAGAATCTTCATATAGACTATGTAACTGACATCACAGTTATTTGGGTCTATGGTCTGTCATGTTGAGTTTTATGTCAAGTTATTTCCATATTTTGTCTCTTTTCCTGTTTGTAGAGACATTTTATAAAGCATACTGAAAATTTCTTTTTTCACTCTGTCCTTTCTTACATTGCTCTGTGACTGATGTTCACTCGGAACTTCTCACACACAATTTTATCTATCAAAGGCCAAGGCTTTCTAGACTCTTCAACAAGCCTCTTGTGTGTATTTAACTCTATCATTGGAGTTGCTAGATGTCAATTGCCCCAGTGAATTCAACTAAGTTCGGCCCCTCAAACTTGAAAATGAAGTAATACAATGACTCAAGGTGTGTGGAACTAAAATGCGAGCTTTTAAAACAGATTCATGAAACAAAACTCTGGGTATTTATTTCTCTTATCCCATTCTACCAATAAACCCTCACAAAAATAAATAATTTTCCCCAAGAATCTATAAAAACTAGAGAAAAAGATGAAGATAGTTCAGAGTTCAATCCTCTAACATTTAGACTATGTCACTTTGTCATTTATTGATATGCTGCTCTGACCTGATCTAAATATCTTACCCAGTGATTTTTCAGATAACCTTTAATGAGTTGAGCAATGTATATAGGAAAATAAAATGAGGAAAGTTACTGCTTCCCTTTCTCTATTCTAGATCCTATGAAATATTAATTATTATTCAGGGAGAAATACTTGAATTTATGGAATTGACAAATTCTGACACAAGAATTCTAAACTACCGTGGTGGTTACTCTGAATGACATTCTGAGTCTATAGTAACTGGGTACAATCAGAGAAATATTAAAAAGCAAAGAATTTAGTGTCTCAAAGTAAATAAAACTGAATTTTCCCCTGAGGAGATAGTTGCTTGTTAGATTTTATGAAAATACACACTATTAATTGTGATGATTTAAAAATAAAATTATAAGAAAACCTTATTTAATACTCCTAAAATAATACACATATTTTTTTTAAATGCATGAAAAATTTCCTTAGTCTTCCTTTGTGTTGTTGGTTGAAAAAATTTTTTTAAATGCACAAGGATTTTCCTTAGTCCTTCTTTGTTTTGTTGGTAGAAAAAAAAGTACACTTTTAAAAATGATTTCTTCAGGGTGGAGAGATTGCTCGGTGACTAAGAGCTTGAATTAGTCTTGCAGTCATCCCAGGATTAGTTCGCAGAACACACATAGGAAATCTCACAATTTTCTGTCACTCTATCTCCAGGGAATTCAGTGCCTTCTTCTGGCCTTTGTGGGCACCTATAGACACGTGTACAAATATGCATACAAATGCACATATACACATAACTGCAAATAAAAATAAATACTTTACAATAGTAATCACTTTAAAAATCCTTTTCACAGGGACTAGGGAATGCTCTTGTAATCTGAATTTTCAAATTATTATACATTCTCCTTTATTAAGAAATCCATATGTATTCATTGAGGACTACATTATGCTAGCATGTTCATGCTTCCTTTCTGTTCTGATGGAAGGGCTCTAACACATATCATTAAGTTTTTCAAATTTAGATACATTTAGCAAATATAATTGAGAAGTACATTCGTAATTTAAAGGAGCTTTGATATAATAAGACTTGATTACTTGAAATAATGAAAACGTCACAAACATCCAGATATGAAGAAGTTGAAAGACGGCTCAATATTTAAGAGCACTGGCTGCTTTACAGAGGACTCAGTTCAGTTTTGAATAGAACCACACTATGGCTCACAATCATTTGTAACTCATGTTCCAGGGGACCCATTTACTTTTCTGGCCTTTATGGGCACCAGACACATATAAGGTAGACAGAAACACATGCAGACAAGTTATCATATCCATAATATAAGTGTAAATAGTTTTAAATTCAATGATGTAACTGTCTTAGGAGACACTTTTAAAACTAAGTCCACACCTTCAACTCTCTCTCTCTCTCTCTCTCTCTCTCTCTCTCTCTCCTCTCTCTCTCTCTGTGAGTGCATATACACACACACACACACACACACATATATATGCTAGGGAGAGTATACGTGTATATGTGTGTGTATTGTGTACTTACCTATTCTTTAAACAACAGTAACATAAAAACAAAAACCCAAAGAATCTTATACGTATCTCATACAGCCCAGGAGCATATTGTATAGTGTCCAGGCTGCCTTCACATTTCTAAACAAGTTCCATGACCTTCCAAGTGTGGATTTACTGGCAGGCATCATTCTTTACTTCTTGCATGTTATAACAAATAACATGATGATTTTGTCTGTTAGTTCACCTGTCCTTTTGATTCTTTCGACTTCTGCTTCATTTTCAGTAGAATCTCTGAAATAAAAGACATGAATGTTGAATATAATCAAATTTTAAAAGATGGATGACAATAAATGACTTGAACCAAAACAAAAGAATAAATAATTTGAGATAACAATTTCAGCCATCATATAATTTATGATGCCCTCCAAGTTTAATAAACAAATGAGAGCTAAAAATTAGAAATGTACATTAGGATCTGCTTTAGGAATGTATATAAGTGCATGCACATGTATATGGACACACACATTTGTTTATGTGTATCTGTGTGTCTGTCTGTCTGCCCAGCCAAAATGGACTGAGGTCCACCAACTTTTCCAGTAATGTGCAGTACTGGTTTAAATTTAAATAATTCCTTCTACTCTTACAAAATTCCCTATAGGTTAAGAGCTACTAAGCATCTATATTTATTATATATCTATCATACATGGAGCCACAATCTACTTCTTTAAGAGTATCAAAAGGATATGTTAAAACTTAAGAATTTAAATGTAATTCACTTTACATACAGATTCAGAGAGATTTCCATTCGTAGAGTACATTACTTATGCATATTTTGACACATATTTCTTTATGGGCAGCTCGATCTTCCTGAGGGTCCCGTAGCAATAAGAGTGAGGTCAGTCTTTAACATGGACTATGTTGCCTGATTTTTGATCACTTTTTCCTAGCTGAGCTGCCTTGTAGGGTGTCCTGATGTGACTTGTGCTGGGAAGGGTTGCTGGGGTAAAGAAACCACTTTTCTGAGTAAAACAGGAGGGGCTATGGAAAAGAAGGTGGGAGGATGGGACCTGGAGGGGAGGAGGGAGAGGGCTGCAATAGGGACGTAAAGTAAATAAAAAATATATTTTAAAAATATGCATGATATTCCATCAGTATTTCCTGAATAATCAGTATTTACCCATGGCCTATGTTTTAAAATATATTTTATTAATTTATTCATATTACATCTCAATTGTTATCCCATCTCTTGTATCCTCCCATTCCTCCCTCCCTCCCATTTTCCCCCTACTCCCCTCCCCTATGCCTGTGACTGAGGGGGATTACCTCCCTCTGTATATGCTCATAGGGTATCAAGTCTCTTCTTGGTAACCTGCTATCCTTCTTCTGAGTGCCACCAGGCCTCCCCATCCAGGGGACATGGTCAAAAATGGGGCATCAGAGTTCATGTGAAAGTATATTTTTATCAAAGCTGAGTAAGCAATTACAGATTCACTGTTAACACTGATCACCTGAACGACTCTAATCTTAATATATGGATCTCTGTGGAAACATCACAACTGAAGGATATTCAAGACACAGATGATTTTGATCTATATGAAGCATATTAATTCAGTTGAAAGGTGTGAGAGTTCTGTTTTTTGCACACTTTAGTTACAAGGAAAAGGTGTGTGAGATTATTGGATATACAAGTAGGTCTTACTTCTCATTGTTGAAATCTGAATTGCAATAACAAGTGTTTTAGGGGTCACAGGTTTTGCATTTCATCCTATGAACTGACTAATTGGAAAACATTGAATTACCACACAGCCTTTCTGCAACTTTATATAGTTGGAAAAAATTTACATGAAATTTTATGGGTTCACTTGGTGCTTAAAACAGATTTGAGTACTCAGTAGGAAACGTATTATTTTATTTCTCATCTCTCATATCCTCCAGGAGTTTTATATTACATCTAAATTGTCATGCCAGTATGGAACCCAATTGCTTTTTTTGTGTGTATGTGTGTGGTAAAGTTCATGAACTGGGTATTAGTAAATTGTTTTTTCCCTTAGCATAAACTCAAGATGTCTCTGAAATGAATCCTAAAAGTCTGCTTGACAATAATATTTTATTGTGATTTTTACTGTCAAGCTATGAACATTTTTACTACATTGCTAAACTGCATATTCCAGTTTAGTCACAGGCTTAAACATTATATATTCCAGATTGTGATCCATACTGTTCTGCAAGTGACATTACACCACATGCAGATTTCATAATGGAAGTATTATAAAATGCTGCACAGATATAAAATGCAAATTTAAACTGTGCAAAACTCATGGAAATTAAGGATAAGCAAGGAGAAACTTACCATTAGCATTCTTGCTATAAGAAACACTCTCTATTTACATATTAGATATGTTATGGTAACGTGTATTTATAGAAGGCCCTTATGCAATCATCAGTCTATTGTAAGTTCCCTAAGTGACTGAGGAATGTCATCAATTGATGACATTATATTTGTTTGACATAACAGAGTGGTGGATGAACAGTCATCCTCCTTCCATGTTTTTTATTATACAGTAGAAGCATATATATTAAAGTAAATAAACATACAAGTGTATATCATGTCTAATTCTCACAAATCCTATTAAATAGAGTAAAACTGAACAAGTAAGTCTAAGGTGCATTGCAGACAATATTTATTTCGTTTGTAACCATTGGAAATTTTTCTCTATTAAGGAAAACATGATGGTTTTGGCAAAGACTTGCAAAACTAATAATATAAGCCAATCAGATATATGTGAAAGATATTGTTTAGAAGGCCCTATTGGTTGAGCAGGTATAAGGTATATAACTAACACTGTGGAGAAAAACTGGTTAAAGTAGACTGACAAAAGGATGGGGAGTAAAATATAAAGAGAGCACTGTATCTGTACCATGAAGAATATTGCTCACAATTCCAAAGACTTTTGTTTAGAAAACCTTGAAACTTAAACAGTATAAAGGATATAAGAAAACATCTACATAACTGATTGATGTATATGTATATGTATATGATGTATATGTATATGATGTATATGTA
>OU015747.1:100877056-100915060 GCA_907169655.1 Acomys percivali
CTCTCTCTCTCTCTCTCTCTCTCTCTCTCTCTCTCTCTCTCTCTCTCACACACACACACACACACACACACACACACACACACATAAGTCATAGTATGCAAATCAAACTGTCATTACCCTTATTATTGTCTTTTATACTACAGGAGGTTTATTATATGAGCATGGAGAGAGAAGGAAAGGGGTAGGGGCACCCCAGAGAGAAAGACAAAGACAAAGACAGAAAAGGAGGAAGAGAGAGGGAGAGGAGTGTGAGAGAGAGAGAGGTAGGAAGAATAGAGGTAAGTGGGGTGGGTAAGAGGTATCATGACCATTTTTTCTATTGCTCTCATCCTGGACATAAATGTGCTTGAAAATCTGATGTGGGGAATTCAATAACTGTAAACATATTCATAATGAAATAGTATTGTCATGAATCTTGATATAGAATGTTGACAACTATATTATGTTTACACTTACATTATTAATATATTCATTGAAAAATATTTTGATTATAATATTCGATAGAAATACAACAGTCCATTATTTGTTCTTTCACATTAATGTAATATATTTTGGCTATTATGAATTAAGCTGCTATGAATGTAGTTGAGCCATTGTGTGTTGTATGGTGGAGCATCTTTCAGATAAATGCTCAGGTTGGTAAAGGTCCTGAGGTAGAACTATTCTAAATTTTCTCAGAAAGTACCAGATTGGTTTCCAAAGTGGTTGTACAACTTTACACTCCCAGCAACAATGGAAGTGTATTTCCTTTCTCCACAACCTCACCAAAATGTGCTTTCACCTGATTTTTTGATCATAGTCAATCTGATAGAGGTAAGATGAACTCTCAAAGTCATTTTGATTTGCATTTCCCTAATGACTAGGGACACTGAGCATTTCTATAAATGCTTCTCGGCCACTCAATATTCCTCTGTTGAGAACTGTCTGTTTAGTTCTGTACTGCATTTCTTAATTGGATTATTTGGTATGATAATGTTTAACTTCTTGAGTTCTTTATATATTTTGGGGATTAGCACTAGGTCAGATGTAGGCTTGGTCAACTTTAATCAAATAATGGAGAAAGAAACTGTGATACATTTACACAATGGAATATTCAGCTATTAAGAACAAGGAAATATTTAACTTTTCTGGCAAAGGAATGAAACTAGAAACAATCATCCTGAGTGAGGCAGCACAGATCCAGAAAGACACACAAGGTATAGATTCACTTATAAGCAGATATTAACCACATTATAAAGGATAACCACACTACAATACATAGACTTAAAGAAACTAAATAACAAGGAGGACCCTAGGAAGAATGTTTAATTCTCATTCAGAAGGGAAAATAGAATAGACATCTGAAGCAGTTGAAGAGAAGGAATGGGAAAGGAACCTTCCATAGAGGTGATTAGAAAGACTCCACCCAGGAGGGAATCCAAGAAGATGCTGAGACACATAGCCAAACTTTTGGTGGAGCACAGGTAGTCTTATGGAAGAGTTGGGTAATAGAAGGCCCTGGAGGGGATAGGAGCTCCACAAGGAGACCAACAGAGCCAACATGTCTGGGCAGAGGATGGGGGTGCTGCAGAGAAAGATGTATCAACCAAGGACCATGCATGATAAGAACCTCGGCCCTGTGCTCAGATCAAGTAGACAGGCAGCGCAGTCTCCTTGTGGATCCCACAATATGGGGAGTAGGGACTACTTCTGACATTGACTCTGGCCCCCTCAAGTGGATCACTTCACCCTGGTGTGGCAGCCTTGCCAGGCCACAGAGGAAGAGGATACAGGCAGTCCAGATGAGACTTGATAGGTTCAGAGGAGACATTAAGGGAGGAGGGTTCCCATTTCTGAGGACTAGGAGAGAAAGGGAGGAGGTGTGAGGGAGGGAGAGTGCAACCAGGAGCTGACTAGGGAGGGGGCTAAAATCAGGATGTAAAGTGAACAAATTAAAATTTACAAAATAAATAGAAAGAAAGAAAATACTGTCAGCAAACTTGGAAAAAATACTATATTTTGGATATTATTTAAAACATCCCAAAGTAAACATTAAGGCAAAGTAAAATATTCAGAATTTCTATTGTAAATCTAGTACGGAGCTCTGAATAATGTGATCTTTACACACCAATTCACGAAAGGGAAACAATCTGTAAGTACAGTAAATTCTGCTGCTAACCAACAGAAAACTGAGTTTTGCAGCATCATAAGGTTTGCGTAGCATGTGACCTTCTATTTGCAGAGACAGAGATTTTTAGCTGCTTTAGCCTGTGCACTTCAGGGTCTAATGATTTCACCACTATATACCTAGTTTCTCAAGGATAGTGTTTATAACCACCTCATCAATCATCCCCTACAACATGTTTTCTTTACTCTCATACGTCCTAGTTATTTTGTGAGCTCATTGCTAAAAGGCCTTTATCAAACCAATTTCAGAAAAATGTTCTAGAACAGCTATCAAGACTTTTAATGAATTTGTTAGTTTCCATCAAGTCACCTCATAGCTGGGTGAATGATGTTGACATGACTGACTGCTTCTGTTACTACTGAAAACGGAAGTGCCAAGGTCAACGTAAGGTTTCAGGCCATGTTGCATTATTGTCCCCTGTGGTCACTGTACTGACTGTGACTCCCCAGGAGGCTCGTGAGGTGTTTTTAAAGAATTTTTAAATATACATTGACAGAACTGAACTATATCACTAGCTGAGATGAATGGATATTCAAAACTAGCAGTGAGGCTTAAGGAGTTTATTGATTGTGACTACTATATACTTGGGTTTTCATATGCAGATATCCAGATTTTAAAGTTACTTCATCATTTTAGAAAGAAAATATTATCAATATTTACTTTAGGCAAAGCAAAGCAAAGTATCATAGAAATTGTAGTACCTTATACGGAATTTAAGTGAATGTTTTAGAAGTCATAAGAAATCATTTTACCTGGTTTTCTTTGTGTTGTTGTTGTTGTTTTGTTTTGTTTTTCAAGACAGGGTTTCTCTTTGTACCCTTGGTTGTCCTGGACTTGCTTTACACACCAGACTAGCCTTGAACTCACAAAGATACACCTGCCTCTGATTCCCTGAGTGCTTGGATTAAAGGCATGAGCCACCTGAATGTCACTTTATCTTTTAAAGACAATCTATTTAAGCTACTTCCAATAGTGAAAATACATTTGGCTTAATCTTTTGACAAAATAAATTATACAATAATACTCACAACTGATATGACTAAAATGAAGTCTATTGATTATTGGACTTCAGTGGGTTCAACCAATGAAAAATAAAATACCCCTTAATTATGACCTTTCAATTTCTTTTGGTTTGCATATAATATGGTTTCATCACATCGCACCCCACAACCTCCACCAATACATTACCTCTGCCCTCTAGTACCATTCATTTCCAAAAATATTGTAGGTTTTTTGATTTTTTAAAAAATACCTCTAAGTCCATGTAATCCTATGAATATGTTCTTGGGTGTAGGGTGTAACCATCTTAATATATAATAAAATAGACTTTCAACCAAAATTAATTCAAAGAGATGGGGAAGCACATTTCATTCTCATCAAAAGGAACATATGAAAGTTGACGTGAAATTTTAATATGTGAAAATTATTTTTTAAATTTATTTTCTACATTTCTGGCAGTTCTAGTAAACCTGAGATTTCAAAAATCCTCATGTATAAATAGCACATAGAAATACAATAGTTATTTGAGGATTAAATAGCAAATAATTAAAGAATAAATAAATTAAAAAGTCATTAAATTCCAGTTATAGCAGAAAATTAGGTTTATATTAGCTTATCCATGTGACAATGCATTGAGTGTGAAATTAAGGTAGCATTGTTTGTTTTAAGGCACAAAGTCACCAAGAAAGTATAGAATTTTAAATATTTACTTATCATAGTCACAAGGCCAAATCAAAATAAAACAATTAGCCTGGCAGTGGTGAAAGTCTGTAACCAGAGCCCTCATGGAGGCAGAGGAAGGCTTATCTCTGTGAGTTCATTGATAGCCTGGTCTACAAAATGAGTTCATCACAGCCAAACTTACATAGAGAAACTCTTTCTCAAAAAACAAATAAATTCCCCTCCACAAAAATAAACCAAAAATATTTTACAGGCCTTTCAGAAGAAAAGTAAAAAATAATATTGAAAATAACAAAAATCAACTCCTCCTCCCAAAACACAACTATATAAATAGGCCAGTCACTCGTAGAAAAATTAAAATGGTAAGACAAGAGTGTGGCTCTGTAATTATCTTTGAAAGAAAATTGTCTTTGAATAGAAAGATGAAGCTATTATGAGAACTAAGAGAATGTGAAGAATTTATTTATGAATTCTTGTGTACTCCCTTTATTCATTGTATACACATTAAAAGAGAACAAAAACGTTGTTTTGAAACAAATGCATAGGAAAGCAGAATGAATGTGCTGAGTCCTCTGTGGGTTTATGTCTTATATATTGCATAATAGATTAGAGCAACTATTCTCTATGCTGGGTGCAAAACAGAGTTTTAAATAATTTTTGTCACAATACCTTCAAGGGGATTGCCTTTAGATTCTTTAAAAAATATACTTTTCTTAAACTTCCACAATATATGCTTTAGCTCATAGGATCTCATATGTATATACACATATATGTGTATGTCTATATGTAATATATACATATATATGCGCACACATGTACATACGCACACACTCAGTCACCATTTCAAATTTTTAGATTTTTTTTATTGTTATCTAATAGTAAGATGAAGGATAAAACATGTTATAGTGTAAGAGAAATCTCATGATGGAATTCTCAAAGCATAATTTTTTCTAATGCTAATGATATTTAATGCTATACATAAAGAAAAGGAAGAAATGAGGCCATTTGCAGCCATCTGCTTCCAAGGTATCTTTGGGGATATATAAATATCTGTAAGCCTTTGATCTGGTAAAAGCAGAATGATGGGTGGTTGGTAGACACCAATGGGTGCCTGCGTTGTCATTGAGTCAGCTTGAGAGACAAATGGCAACATACTGATGACCTCTAACTAAAACTGTTTATGGTTTTTAACCATTTTGCATATTTTATAGATGTTTTATATTTTTATTAATTCATTTATTTATGTTCAGGAGTTTAGGTTACTCTTGTCATGGAGGGAAGGTAGTTTCCTTGCACAAAGAAGGCCAAAGACATGTTTTGATGAGGAGAAAATTCTAACTTATAATTTAAAGGAAACCAAGTTGATTGTATGAATATCAAGAGCAAATATCTATTCACTCCGGAAAGAGACAGTGCCAGATCAAAGAAAGAGTTTCTCTGAACTCTACCTTGGTGAATCAGTGACTTTGTTGGGATTTTTTTATAGAGCCTTTGGTGTGGGGATGCTTATAAGAATATGCCTGACCTAGAGACACCTAAGGTCTACCTTAGTGTTGGCTCATGAAACCTTATATTTAGAGCTCTCTGAGCACCTTTACTGAGCAGCTTATTTTAAGAATATATATTATTGAAACACACTCATACTCATTTAGAAATTAATTAAGAAGTAAAAGAAAATAACCTAAAGCACTGGTGTAAACTGGCTTTTGGAAAAGTTTAAAAGAAGTGATAGGACAAAAGAAAGCGTGACGTCAGTCCACAAAATATGCTAGGGCAATGGCGGCACAGAGTTGTGGGAGTAGCCAACCAATATTTGATTTGACATAAGGCCCGCTACAGAGGAAAGAACCAAAAACAAGATATTAAATAGCACAGAGATCTAGAGTAAAGCCCATTATTATTGGTCTTAAAATATCAATAAAATGATTTCTAATGCTATTCTACTATTCTCATCGATCAGTGCCATCTCCAGTCATCATCAGTGAGGCTTCCTCCTGCAGCAAATGGGAACAGATGCAGAGAACCACAGCCAGACAATATGTGGAGAGCAATACTAAATGGGAGGTCTCTTTTAGTCCCCCCACGATCCCCCCTCACTGTTAGAGCTCAAAGAATCCCACTAAAAATGAGGCAAAAAGATTGTGAGAGACAGAAGAGATGGAGGACACCAGGAAAGCAAGGCCCTCTGAATATACAAAGCAAGGTGCATATAAACACATGGAACCAGAGCAGCCAGCCCATTGTCTACGTGTGTCTGATCCAGCGACTCTGATACTACATTATAGCTACTGGGTAAGAACAACTAGGTCTCTGACTCTTGTGCCTGTTCTGGAACTTTTTCTTCTCTTGGGTTGCCTTATACAATTTTGAAATGATGGTTACTGCTTCATTTTTTATATTTTATTTTTTTCATGTTTGTTTATATTTTAGAAGCTTATTCTTTTCTAATGAGATACAGGAAGGAGATAGATCTGGAGTATAGAGGAGAGGAGAAAGCAGAAACTATAATTACAATATAGTGTTTGAGAAATGAATCTATTTCCAATAAAACGAATTTTAACAAACAATCAGGGTGTTATTGCTGGGAGACATTAATTCTCCCTCCCTCAATAATCATCAGTTGCTGTAGTATTTTGTCTAGGGACGTGATCCACAAAATTCTCCCTCTTTGTAGTAGTATATCCACTGATATCAACCCTGTTCATATCTCTTTCATGAAACGTTTTCTAAGGAGGCTTCCTATTGTTTCACACCAGATTCCCTGATAGTCTGGCTTTTAAAGTCTTTCCACTATTCTTTCATGATGTTTTCTGAATCATAGGTACAGGGGTTTTGATGTACGTGTATCAACTGGGATTGATCTCCCCATAATTCATTCATCTCTGCATTATTTCCTCTCATGGTTTTCTGTATTGTTCCCCATTTGCCCTAAACAGAGGCTTGTCTCATGTGGTGTAAAAGCTACACTTATATGATTAGTTTTAATTTGAAGTCTATTCTGTAAAACATTGTCATATCTTTGCCTGTTTGCTCTTGATTTTGTTTTCCTGGAATACATTTGTCCTTCCTTTTACTCTGTAGTGTTTCTTTGTCCTTGAATGGGAGGTATGTTTCTTAGAAGCAGCAGAAAGATGAGTTCTCTTTTCTTTTCTTTCTTTCTTTTCTTTTCTTTTTCTTCTTTCTTTCTTTCTTTCTTTCTTTCTTTCTTTCTTTCTTTCTTTTTTTTACACAAGATTTCTCTGTGTAGCCTTAGCTTTCCTGGAACTCACTGTGGTTTCAAATTTATAGACATTTCCTTGCCTCTGCCACCAAGAGCTGTGACGTAAGGCATGTGTCAATACCACTTGTCTAGAATCCCTTTTCTCTAAAACAATTTGTTAGTCTGTGTCTTTTGATTGAGGTATTGACAGCATTGGATTCATTGATGACAAGAGTTATCATTGAGTATTGTTTAGTACTTCCTGTTATTTTGTGTTTCTGATGATTTTTATTTTTCTCTTTTGATTAGCTGTTCTGGCATTGTTAATTCCTTGTGCCTTCTTGTATGTAGTTAAACATGAATTTAGACTAAATTTTTTCTTTATTATCTTCTGTAGAGTTGGATTAAAGGGCAGAAATTGCCTAAATGTTAATGTTTCTTTATTGTGAAACATTCTTTGATTGTGTGATAGTTTTCCTGGGTATAATAATCTGGGATGACATACATCTGTCACATTGCAGAGCTTCTAGAACAACCGTCCATGCCATTCTGGATGTCAGAGTTTTTATTGATGAATCGGGTGTTAATTCTAAGGGCATAGCTTTATTTGTGACTTGGTAGTTTTGCAGTGCATCTTTCTTTGCTTTTTTTATTTTGTACTTTAATTACTACTATGTGTCACAGGGAACATCCAAATATTCTTTCTGTTTCATTTGTAAAATATATTTATATTTTTATTGACATATAGTAATTATGTGATTTTATGGAATACAGTGTGAGTTTTAAGTAACTGTATTTAATATGTGTTGATTTTTCACTGTTTATGCAGATCTTAACATCCTTCCAGTAATCTGGTATGAAATTCACTAGTGTAAATGATCAATGGAAATTCAAAATCATAAATTTGAACTGCTTTCTAAGAAAAATTAAAATATTAAACATCATGCTAGTGTACTACAAAAGAAGCTTTTGGTATGAAAAGAAACAATATTACAGGCTGGGTTAGTGAAGCCACAACTGCCAGGAGAAAGGTCCAATTTGATGTATGTTATCCCCATTTTAGAGAAACATTTGACCAGTTACAGGTTGGTATAATGTTCTTGTATGCTGTGTACAGTTTATCCTTGTTCATTCAAATGCTATTTCTCCACCCTACTTTCTGAATCTATTTGGACATTGCATTGTGATGTTCATTCTAAAATTCTCCAGTTTCAAGTTTAAGTAAACATATCACCATTTGTTCCTGTGTTGCCAATAAAAACAAAGTAGCCAATGCTGAGTATTACAGAGAATAGAGTGGGACATCCTGATCCAGGGAGAGGAGGAGAAAAGGAGGAAAAAGAGAATGGAGCCATGAGGAGAAGAACTGGAAACATTAGGAGAAACGAATTGGGGCTACGGGATTAATAAAAAATAAGTATAAAGAGGGAACTCAAAATGGAAGGAAAATATACTAGGGTGGATGATTAGGAGTAATTATTGCACAGTATTGTGCTATAGGCTAATTAAATAGGAAAAACAACAATAAATAACAAAACAAAACATATCTATCCCTGATCTGTACAGCTTCTTGATAAACACAAAGGAAAAATTGAAAGCTACCTCACAATGTATCCTTTTCATATTTTAAAATATATTTGAATAAAGATATATTTTCCAATGTGAAAGACACAAGAAACCTAGAGAAAAATATGCTGTTCTTTATTTATTATCCTATTTTAAAAAGAAGTTAAAACCTACATTACATTTTAGAAAACACTGAATAAGACAAGATGTATCACATTAAGATAATGTTGGAGGGCTGGGCAGTGGTGGCATATGTCATTAATTCCAGCACTTGGGAGGCAGAGGCAGGTGGATCTCTGTGAATTCGAGGCCAGCCTGGTTTACAAAGTTAGTCCAGGACAGCCAATGCTAAATCAGAGAGACCCTGCCTTGAAAAACAAACAAACAAACAAATAAAACAAAAAACAAACAAACAAAAAAAGAAGATAATCTTGGAAATCAAGTTTGTAGTTTTTCCAGTATATTGAATGAATGAATGAATGTGTGCGCACGCATGTGTGTGTGTGTGTGTGCATGTGTATGGTGTGTGTGTGTGTGTGTTTGTGTGTGTGTGTGTTTGTGTGTGTGTGTGTGAGAGAGAGAGAGAGAGAGAGAGAGAGAGAGAGAGAGAGAGAGACTTAGCTGAGATATCTGATTTTCAAACAAAGACCATTGCAACTCTTATCAAGGAAAAGATAATTGGGAGCTGGCTTTTGAAGTTTCATCATTGTCATCATGGTGAGAAGCATGCTGGGATGCAGGCAGATGTAGTGCTGGAGGAGTATCTGAGAGTTATACATCCATATCTAAAGGCAGCAGATAGAGAGTGAGACACTCGGCCTATATAAGCAGTGAGACACTTCCTCCAACCAGGCCACACCTCCTAATGAGCCTATGGGGCCACCTTTATTCACATCACCACAGAAAGTAAGTGTATGTATAGTCAGGGCCTTATATGTGTGTCAAAGTACCAAAGTACACATGTAAGCATACATATGGTCAGAGAACAACTTCTACTGTCTTTCCTTGGTTATCAACCTCCTCTCAGCTAGGATCACAGCACAAACTTCCATACCTTTCTTTTAACATTGTTGCTGGGATATGAAACTTAAGACCTCATCTTTGTAAGGCAAACAGTGTACTAGCTTACCTTCATTAAGAAATTTGTTAATTTTAGTAATGCTGCTTTTAAACCTATTTTATGCCCCACCAAACTTATATTTTCTTATTTATAATGCTTGAATCAGTCTATTTTTGCTACTGTAACTTCCTTTCTTTTTTCTTAAAGTATATCCAGTTTATATGGGCATGTTTCAAATTCAATGTAGTCACAAGATATTTACATTAAAATCTATATTAAAGAGAATTAAATTCCATAAAATGTTAATTCATGTATATTTATTATATACTGGTAGTCATACTAGACCTTTTGTTGATATATTGGTTATTTAGGGTTCACTAAACATAAATGTTGAAATTAGATAAAATGGATCATTTAAACACAAATCTTTTCCAGAGTTTTTGTATAATTTACACTATGCTTTGGACAATCACTGCTCAGTTCCTCACACTGGATTCCAGTATTCAAAAACTGACTTCTTATTTAAAACTCCAAACCCATCACCTCTCACTAATGTGTTTTCTGAATGAGAAAATGGCTAGAGGGATAAAATTTGTTCTTCTGTTATAACACTTTTTAAGTTACTACTCCCTTTATATTTTTGAAAGCCTTTTAACACTTGAAACACACAGGCAATTCCAATTTTACAAGCCAGTGGTTAGAACACACACAGCTGGACATCTCTGGTTCCAAAGAAAGCTGGGAAAGTTATCAAAATGACAAAAGGAATGAGAGTGTCATGATTAGCTTTAAAACCACTTTAGGCCTAGGGCTGTGAACTGATCAAGCTCAAGGTTGTAAGTGGCAAAGAAAGAATATATAGAAACAACAAAGAATTTCTGCTATACGTATACTCTGAAAAAAAAAAACCCAAAAGAATATTCTACGTCCATTTTAAAAAGATTAGTAATATAATAAATATCTGAAGATCAATGTCTTGGCGTAGTTGTCATTTTTCTTTGTAAAAATTATTAGCAAATTTCATTCAGAATATTACAGTTGATTTGGGGAGATGGCCCCATGGGTTACATGCTCCCTGGGTAAGTGTGAAGCTATAGATGTATTTCTTCAGCAGGCAAATACAAAACTAGACATGGGCATGTCTCAATAGTCCAAGCACTGTGCAGGACTCCAGCACATCAGTGGGCTTCCTGGCCAGTTACTCAGGGTGCAATGAGAGCCCTGGTCTCATAATGTTAAGTAGAGAGAGGAAATTAAGGTTCATGGAGTTAGTAAGTGTGGAGATAATTTGGCACACATGTGCATGTGTACAGACATGGACACAAACATCTTAAACCCATAAGAACACATACAAACAATGAAGTAAAAGCTTTCAACATTATCTTGTTTGCTGTTTAATTTATTGTAGATATTATACTCCTACTTATAATTGAGATTAAATTGTGTTGGAAAATCGAACAATTAAAAATATTTTTGTTTTGTGAGAGTAGACCCATAATATCTAACACTGCCTTTACTAAATATTTACATTTGAGAAGCATTATGTATACTGCCTGTAATGTTAAATGAATAAGCCCTTTAATATTCATCCAATAAAATCCAAATATATATAAGGCTTATACTGATATATACTTTAGCTCAATTCAGTGACAGTTGTGTTCATTTTTACACTGCATAAGGCACAGAAAGTTCACTACTGTCCACTTACTTGCGAATACATACCAGATTTATCTTTCTGGGTCTTGGTTAGCCTACTCTGTATTATTTTTTCTACTTTCATTGTTGGAAAACATTTTACGTGAAAATAGCAATATTTAAATTACAATACAAAACCTGAAAAGTCCTTTATGGACTTTTAGAGAAATAGTTTTAGGTGTACTGTTGCACATTGGGAAAAAATATATATGTACATCATAAGTCTATACAATGTGTTTCTAACTAATAATGTAATGATATTATCTCAAGAACATTGTAGATTCCATATAGTTTATAGATTACAAGTGTAATAAATGGGTTGCTTCCACAGGGAAAGTTGACAATTTAGCAAATGAAGGCCTGAATCCTGAATAGTGTGACATTTTTCCCTTCAGTTAAGATCAAAGTGACACATGTGTGCTTTCATCTGGCTTGGTGGGCTGTGTGCAGGAGATGATCTTTAGTACTTGATCACTAACATCTGTCCATTATTAACCACAAAGGGAGTGCCTACAAATAGGTTAGCTAGCCTGTTGCTAAATATTGCCTAAAATTAGCCATGGCTCTTCTTACAAAAGTGCTTGGTAACAAAATACGCTGCATAACATGGTAACAAATTGTTCTACTACTGAAGCACTGCCAGCAATAGTATCACATGTTACTTCTTACAAAATAAGGTAAATAACTGCCACATAGATCTTATAGGAACCTACTAATTAGACCTAGAGAAACTACAGAACCTGTGCTCTGGGATTTTTGTATTCTATGGCTTATTTCTACGCACTCAGAAACACACTTAAAAGCATTCTTTGAGAATTTAATTTATGTAGAAAATGTATCTCAACCTTATTCTCGCTTGAGTCTTAGTTTCCTACTCTGTAGAGAAACTCTCATCATACTTCCTCCCAAATCCATATCTTCCTTTCATAACTAATATTAAAATAAAGAAATAATGAAATGCTTATTTACTTAATTAATTAAATGGACCTGCTGGGTCCAATGAGAGACAAGCATTTTGCATGAGTGTGGCTTCATCCACATTGTCAGGCCACCTTATCAGTACTCATACTCATAAAGTGACATCCCTGTCTTCAGCAGTCATCAATGACCAAAAGCTTCTCATCTACTGATGTGACATCAGGAGCCCCTCCCCATTCCATAATGAAATTTTTAACAGAATTAATCTTTTGCATGTAACTCCAGATGCTATGAGCTCTGAGTGTACTACATTATGTCCGGAGAACAGCATCTCACAGAATTCCTCCCCATCTTCCATCTCTTTCATTCTTTCCATCTTGTCTACCTTGATATCCTTTGAGCCTTGGCTTAGGGTGGTTGATATAGATGTTCCATCTGTGGCTGAGCACTCACAGGTACTTATTCTTAGCACTTTGTACAGAAATGCTTCTCTGAATAAAGGTTACCATAAATGTAAATGTACCATAAAATTTACCTACAGTAAAATGATAATGAGTTCCCTTATACTGTCTTACAAATACTGTTTATTATTTCTAGAACAATTTTGATCCTTTTTTGGAGAGTTGCTTTTATCATTTTTTTATGTGTGAGTGAAATTGTGTGTGTGCATGTGTGTGTATCTGTGTGTCTCTCTGTGTGTGTGAGAGTGTGAGAGAAAGAGACAGAGAGACAGAGAGAGAGAGAGAGAGAGAGAGAGAGAGAGAGAGAGAGAGAGAGAAATCTTGAGTGTAAATGTCTTTAGCATCCACAAGAAGGTATCAGAGTCCCTGTAGTTATAAGCAGTTGGGTTCATGTGGATGCTGAGAACTGAACTTGGGTCATGTGGAAAAGCAGAATGCGTTCTCACACTTGAACTTTCTCTCCAGTCCCATGATCTTGAAATACTAAATCAGTTGTGTAAATTCATTACACCTAGTACTTGGCACCCATTTTTTTGTTTGCCGTGGCCCCCCTCTTTTTTTGCTAGGGATATATGGATTTGACTTAGGTAGAACACGTAAACAGAATAAATTTATCATTTTTTGAAAATCTTCTATCGGTTACCACAATGTTCTGAAAATTCATCAGTGTTGTAGTGTGTGTCAGAATATACCTTTTTCAAAGGCTGTATTTAACTTTCCCTTATATATGCATCATGTTTTGATTGGCCATTCATATACAAATATGTTATTTCTACTCCCCATCACTTACTAAAAATGCTGCTATGAACATATATATCCCTGTTTTCAATAATTAGAAATATAAACACAGAGAATTTCTGAATTATGGCTGTTTTGTTTTATTAATGTTTATGTACATCTTTGTGTGTCATCGTACCCATGTGGAAGTAAGAGAGAAACACTCAGGTGTAGGTTTTATTCTTTTACCACAGGATAGGGAACTGAGATCAGCTTGTCAGGTTCATGAGACAACTATGGTTGCTGGCTGAACCATCTTAACAGCCTGGCCATAGGGAATTTCTATGTTTGATATACCATAAGGCTATTGTACTATTTTCCATAGAGGTTTCACCATTTAACATTTTCAGTAACAGTACACAAAGGTTTCTGTTTCTCTCAGTCCTTATCATTTTTTTCTACTATATCCTAATGATAGTGAGAAAACATGGTTTAAAAGCACAGTGATTAGGGATGGAAATATGGCTTACTGGGTAAAACCACTTGCTTTGAATACATGAAGACCTGAATTCTCCATTCCAACACATACCATTAGGAATTGTTCAGGCACACTTGTAATCCCAGAGATGGGAGGATACCTGCACCTATTGTCTGATATTCTAGTATGTTCTAGAACTAGTGTAGTAAAATACACCAGACAGACATTACTAACTTTTAAGGTTTGTTAAAATAATAACTCGTATTAATGATAGATTCTTCAAATTTGTATATTAAACATTCTTTTGATGCTCACTTTCATGTAAATAAGCTAATAGGTTGGAAATTATAGTATTTTATTAGTTGCTTTGGACTCTCCTCTGCTGACTGACCTGCCTTAAGCAAAAGAACCATCAATCAAAGTACCTACATTTCCTTTATGCCAACACTACCTAACATGAACACTACATAGATACCTTAAGTCAATCACACTAAGATTGCAGCCAGTTTCCGGGCTCAAGAAGGTACAGGCTAGGCATAGGCTGCCTGAAAACGTTTGTAGCAAACTTTCTTCCACAAATCTCAGATGAACTCCAAATAGTTCTGAAACAATTACCGTTCTGGCCTCAGTGAAAGCACCTCCTCTAGAGGTCTAGGAAAGGGACTACTACTGCTGTTGTGAAGAGGCTAGACTATGACTGGTCCAAATGAATAACACTGAATATTCAAACTTCACACTTTTAAGGAGATGCTCAGGTACATATAGTGAGTTAGCTAGGAATGACCTTCCCTTGCATACTGCAATAGTATCAGATGATCAAAAAAACATGAAAAAAAAAACAACCTATAGAGAAAAAATTGGTTGCAGCAGAAACTGCTGAATGGCATAGCTAGGGTGGCTGAAATGTCTTAGCAGTCAGCAAGCTAAGCTGTACCAAAAGAAAGGCAGTAATCTTGTTGCCTCCCTAGGAAGCTACAGCAACTTTGGAGTTCACAGGGGCATGACTCCATTACACACTGTGGTCTCCTGAGCTCCCCTGATGAGTGCCCAAACAGTCTTGAGTAGGTGATCACCCAAAGTGGTATCAGAAACTATTCTCTGTGAAACAGTCAAGTAGCCCTGCATTCTGTAAAGGGCAGAATTCAGTCATGACATTATCCACACAGAGTGTTAAAGCAATTATGAAGTAAAATTTTACATTTTAAAAGTACACCTTGCTGTGTGAAATTGTGGTAGATGTTAGAGAATTTTAGATGACTACTGATAACAAACACATGCATATATGTGCACACATAACACACACAAATGCACACATAGACACACAGAGGTTGATGGGGAACAGAGATAAAGACAAAGAGACAGTGATTGGGAATTATGGATACAGAAAGATACATTTGTATTGAAAAACAAATAAAATAGTTTTAAAAACTCTATTTACTCTATTTTTACTCTTGCTTTTGAGATTCGGGCAAATCTGAACTTAAGGTATGTCATGTGCAAGATAAAAAGTTGGAACCCCTCTTTTGATTGACAAAAAGGATTTCACATTGTGTGAATTGAGTACCACCAAATCAAAAGACAATTTCTCTCACCAAAAGGAAAGCAAAATTACAATATATGACTAATGAAAAATCCATATGTCTAACAATAATGTGTACAGCATGAAATTAAATAGGAATGGGGTCATTGATGTGAAGGAATTAACAGAATTACAATAACCTTATTTGCTAATCTAATAGAACATATGTAACTAATAATGATCAATGAACACTGCATTTTGAGACAATACTAATATCTAAGCAATAGTTATGTGGTAACAGTGGATGATACTGGGAGAAGAGAGCTGACAGATTCATTAGTGAATTAATCCAATAGTTCTCTCAAGATCATGCTTACCCATGTGCACCTAAGGGATAAAAATAAAAATTTAGAATGCAGCCTGCAGCATGTTGGAGTTTAGGTGGTTTTAGAGAATCTTACATATTTAATGAAAAACAAACACAGGCATAAGGAAGAATCTTAAGTATAGTATTATGCAAATATTCTTTGCTCTCTAATTCATAAAGAGTAGGAATGTGCATGGTTACAAACACTTCAGTGAAAACTATTTCCTTTAATGTGAAATAGAAAAGCTTTATACTTTTTATTTTTACAAAAAATGTAAAACAGTGGTTATCTAAAAAAAGCTGTAAATAAACACTACTGCATTATTCTTACTTATAATAGTGATGAAACTGAACCAGAATCCAGCTAATACCCCAATCAAGTGCTTTATTTTTTTGCCTCCCCTGCAATTGGGTGTCATTAATTACACTATTTCTTCTGTGACATTACAAGCATTCCCGGATTTACATCTTTTCTGTTAACTGTTTCATAGAAATTGCCCCTTAACCTATTTAATTTCACTCCTATCACTGTAAACATTTTAGTCACATATCCCATCCTCTTTCTTTGGTGAAGGAAATTGCCTTTTGGTTTGGTTATGTAAATTCACAAGATATGAAGACCTGTGAGTAAGTTAAAAGAGGGCCCTAATTGTTTGTTTTGCTCTGGGCTAATAATCATCCTATCTCCTCATTATATAGCAAGCACAGTACACAACACATCACATTTACTATTCTTATCTTTTTCTTTATATTTTTCTTCATCAATGATCAATGGACAGAAATGAAGATACACAAGTTCTTATTCTAATTCTAAGAATGTATTGAGATTTATGCCTTGTATGAAAGTTAGTATTTCATGATCTGAAGAGCATTTCAAGTCTATAGACACACCATTTAAGAGAAAGGAAGAAGATTGATTATAACTTCCGTAGCTTGGAAAAAACACTTCCTTGTAGAGTTGAAGAAGGTAACTAAGGCAAGATATGTATATATGAATATATACACATGCAGTAAATAGATACTAGGCATATTTGGCAATTGAAATATAAATTTTCTTCAATTAATAATGTCAGTAACGAAAGGTTATTTTAATAATTTCATACCTAAAAAGAACTGCTATTAAACACAATTTAATCATTTAATAAAATTGTTCAGAAGTATTGGACTAGAGAATCAATTTATGTGCAAGTAGAGTTAGATATTTGAACTTGGGTTTTACAATTTTAGTTGTAGAATATTTTTAGGATGTTTATTGAAGACAATATAATTAGAATACCCTTTGAAATATCATTAAAATAATAGAAAAGGTCATAGTCTGATCTTTTCTGTTGAATCTAAAAAATAAACATCATTATTGCATTTTCAGTATACACCTGGTGTGTGTGTGTGTGTGTGTGTGTGTGTGTGTGTGTGTGCATTTGGGTATCTCTGTGTGTCTGTATCTGTGTCTGTCTGAGTATCTGTGTCTGTACCTGTTCATGTGTATGCTTGTGCATATGGAGGTCAGAAGTTAAACTTGGGGGTCATTTCTTGGGTTCTTTCCATTTTTATTTTTATATTTTACTTTTGAGACTTTTTCCCCATGAGACCTGTGACTCACCAATAAAGTTCAGCTGGTGTCTGCCCGATGACCCCTAAGGATCTTCCTGTTCCCAGGTCCCCAGCACTGGGAATACAAGCCATATTTTCATGAATAGATTTTTATGTGGGTTCTAGAAATTAAACTCAGATCTTTGTGTTTGTTTGTAAGGACCCACGGTACATAATGCATCATCCTACCAGTTCCCTTCCTGTAGCCTCGCACAATTAGCAACTATCAACTCATGAAAATAAGTTTCAGGAAATACTAGAACTTAGGAACATAACTGAAGCACCATGCAGACCACAGAACTGAAACATCTCCATCCATCCATTTTCTATCTATCTATCTATCTATCTATCTATCTATCTATCTATCTATCTATTTATCATCTATTTATCTATCTATCTATCATCATCATGATGTCATCTCTCTAATCTATCATGAATTAGAAGAGCAGTATTTTTTGAAAATGACATTGAGGAAATATCGGAAGTCATATCCTCTAAGAGAAAGGGGCAGAGAATAGCTTCACATTCACAATCTAATCAGAGGGAAATTTGCATAACTTCTCACCCTGAAATACCTATTGAACAATGTCCACCCCACTGGGAAATCTGAATAAAGGTAAAGAGCCACTTGATTGTTCCTGCCCAACTTATCTGGATATTCTGACATGGGAGTGTGACAAATTTGCATCTAGGATGCTTCTGATAGTAGAGATGGGAAAATCTCTCCCTCTTCTGACAGGCAATGTAGGCTTCACTCTCGGGTGACTGATTATACTTGTGTTTTAGGGTTTACGCAGTGGAGAAAGCTTGAATTAAGCCTTGCCCTTTTATAACAAATGCTACTATAGCTGCACAGTTCCAGGCATTTCTTCTGACCTTAAGCACTCAAGTTGGGTATCTAGTTGTAGAGGCCTGATGGAGCACATATAAGAATTTTACCCTGATAGTTAACTGCTCAGATCATTAATGGCATTTTACATTGGCTACAGAAAAACAGAGTCTTTAGTTACATTGTATGTCAGGATTAAATCTGAGCTTAACTCTGTGATGATAGATCATGAATGACTTTGCTGTGTGTTAGATGTATTTTACACAGTAAAAGGGACAAATGAGCAGCCTGCCATAACAAATTACTCTCCAGAAGGAGTATTTACATGTTTGCAGCACTTTAACTGTGCCTTTCCCAATACATATGGTCTATGATCTGCATTAATTGAGTCTGGTGTTGCTTCTGGGCCTATGCTCACTTATGCTTCTGTAGTCCTAAAACAAGCAACAACATGAGATCTATAAATATGCTGATTCCATCATACTGTAAGCAAGTCTAAATCATCATATTCCGGAAACACACAGAGCTACTCAACAGACAGCTAGAAGCATGCAGAAATGTTCTTCTAAGCGTCCAGACAGCAGCCTGAACATTTTAAATGACCAATTGATTCCTTGAATTTAGAATTTGATTACCCTATTCCAGCTGATATATTAGTCTTCAACCATACAAATAATTCTGAGTTGTTATACAAGTGGGGACATAGCATTGGTATTACATCATTAGCTTTTAACTACTGTCTTTTTCTTCCTAAACATGGATTATAGTGCATATCATTATCTGAATAAAATTTTATTTTATTTTATTTTTTTATTAATTTATTCTTGTTACATCTCTATGGTTATCCCATCCCTTGAATCCTCCCATTCTTCCCTCCCTCCCATTTTCCCCTTATTCCCCTCCCCTATGACTGTTCCTCAGAGGGATTACCTCCCTTTGTATATGCTCATAGGGTATCAAGTCTCTTCTCGGTGACCTGCTGTCCTTCCTCTGAGTGCCACTAGGTCTCCCCCGCCAGGGGACATAGTCAAATGTGAGGCACCAGAGTACATGAGAAAGTTAAAAAAATGAAAAGATGGTATTTTAGCTACTAAAACTAATTATTTTGTAATCAAAATATAAGTTACTGTAAAAACATATTGGCCTATGAGGTCCAAAAACAGAAATCTGAATTGACAAAGCTTTGTGGAAGATTCTACTCTTTTAATGTGATCAATAAGCACTTATAGAAATACCATGAAATCTATCATATTCTTATACTTACAAATATATGTATATCTATAGTAAATGTAAAGAGTTCTTTAGAGTGTTAGGGAGAAGTATCAATATTTCATCAATAATATTACACTAATAGTTTGTATTATTGATGTTCATGGGATTCATAAGAGCTTTTCTCGAAAAACCTAATTAGGTATTGACCTGCATTTAAAAAGAATTCAGCCTACTGAAAGTTTGCAAATGACAGATTTTATAAACAAATAGTTTATAAAATATTTGTTATATATATAACATTACAAGATTGTTTATTTTAAAAAATCCATAGAGGGGGAAAAATGACTCTTCATGAAGGTTAACAAGATAAAAAACAAGATAGATGTTTGATGTTTAAAGTGGTACACAGAACAGTCATAGAGGAGGGGAATAAGGGAAAAATGGGAGGGAGGGGAGAATGGGAGGATACAAGGGATGGGATAACCATAGAGATGTAACAAGAATAAATTAATAAAATAAAAAAATTAAAAAAATAAAGTGGTACACAGGGAACTAAAAACCGAAGTCCTACAAACCTCTACATTTAAATCAAGGTGAAAAATAATAGTAATATCTAAGGATTTTTTAAAAATGTATTTTACTAACATAGAACCATGCATATTGGAAATGTTAAAATTTTTTATTAAAGTATTAAGTAAACATGCCATTATTTTTTTGCTCCACATATGGGTATTTGTTGGTAAAGATAAGAATGCATGTAGTGATATAAATATTGCTATAAGTATACTTTGTTAATTGCCAGATTTTTCTTAATGTATTCTCATATGCCCACATTTTTACATTATCTTCCATATCTCCTTATTTCTTAGATTTCCTGGTAAATTTCTTTGGCTTAACAGAAGATTGGTGTGATAGTTATTCTGTTATACCATGGTAGCAAGACTATGCCTCAGCCAGGAGACCCCTGCCTCTGAATATTTCTATGAAAGCATTTCTAGAGCGGCTAAACAGAGGAAGGAAGGCCCTCCCCTACTGTGACCATACTGTCTAAGGTGAATAAAATATGGAACAGGGAAAAACAGAAGGATTCCATCCTTTTCCACTTTGTGAGTGAAGAATGAGCATGATCAGATACTTCATGTTGTTGCTAGCACAACTAGATCATCCTCACTTCTACAGCTTGTTTCCTTTTACAGATGTATTGTGTCCGTAAACTGTGAGCCAAATAAAACCCTCCTTTTTTGGCTTGCTGTTGGTAAATATTTTGTCACAAGGAAGAGAAAAGTACTACTGTATTTGGTAGAATACATATAGCTCCATTTTCTCTTTTGATCTTCCCATCTTAATAATATCTTGGGAGGGATGGAGGCCATTGACTATTGCCTGGATGAACCATTATGTAACATCATCTCAGGCAAGAGCAGCTGTTTGCTCAAATTGGCCACATTTCAGAAAATTACTAAACGCTTGTGGAAAAGATAAATTGAATATATCTCATACCATTGAAGCCTTATAGTGCACATACAAGATCATTCATAAAAGAAGCCAATTTATTGTATGGTGCTCTATTTTTAAAGTAACTGGATATGAGAAGATATTAAACAGCACAGAAGAGTAGTTCCATAAAAAATGATTTTGAAGTAATCCAAGATGGCGGCGAGTATTGTGGACTGTGTTTGGAAGCTCCAGTGAACAATTCAGGGAATTGCACAGATTTCTGAGCCAGGAACACCAAGGTCCCGACACCACGGCAGCAGGAGTGCTCCACGGTTCGGAAGGACCAGGGTGTGGAGGACCTGTGTGCCCCTACACACGGGAGGAGTGCGGATTTTCTCGGATCAGAGCAGCGGTGGCACAAGCAGCTCCAGCGGCACCAGCAGCAGCGACTGAGGTTTGCAGCTCAGAGCCTTCCAGTGGAGGCTGTTAGTATGGTGGCTGGTGGGAATTGCTGCAGGAGAGGAGACACTGGACAGGATTTGGGTTGTGTGGTGCCTTGTGACCCAAACTGGACTCGGCGGACAGTTCAACCTCAGAGTCCCGGCTACAGCTCAGTGCGCAGTGCTGTGGAGACGCTGGCTCAGCGCAGCAGGCAATTCTGCCCAAGGGAACAGCTTAGCTGAGCCACGGATCCCCTGCTGTGACGCGAGCTGGGCGGAGTGCTCAGCTCCACCAAGGGCACAGGATCGGCGCAGCCGCAGTTCACCTGCTGTGACACAGGCTGGGCAGAGCACTCAGTCCCACCGAAGGCGCCGGATCCGCGCAGCCGCAGTTCACCTGCTGTGACAAAGGCTGAGCGGAGTGCTCAGCTCCACCGAGGGCGCCAGAGTAGCGCTGCCGCAGTTCACTTGCTGTGACACAGGCTGGGAAGAGCACTCAGTCCCACCGAAGGCGCCGGATCCGTGCAGCCGCAGTTCACCTGCTGTGACAAAGGCTGAGCAGAGTGCTCAGCTCCACCGAGGGCGCCAGCGTAGCGCTGCCGCAGTTCACCTGCTGTGACACAGGCTGGGCGGAGCGCTAGGGTCCACCGAGGCACAAACTCAGCACAGCCGCAGTTCACCTGCTGTGACGCCGGCTGGGCAGAAGGCTCAGTCCCACCAGGGGCGATAGCGCACATCAACGAGCAGTTCTGCTCAAGACACTAGCTCTCCTCAGAGGGCAGTTTTGGGACACTGACGCAGGCTGAGGTCAGCACTCAGATTCAGCCCAGAGGCCTTAGCTGGACTTGCTGGGCAGATTAGGCCCAGAGATTCTTTCTGAGCTGTGCACACAGGCTCGGCGGCCCCAAGACTCTGGCTGGACTATTCACGCAGTATAGGCCCAGAGTCCCGGGCTGAATTCAGCGTGCAGTGTGGGTCCATAGTCCCTGGCTGAGCTCAGTGCACAATTCTGCCCCAGAGACTCGGGTGGAGCTCGGCGTGCAGTTTAGGGCCATAGTCCCTAACCATGCTTGGAAGACAGATTGGGCCCAGAGACTCTAGTAGAGCTTTTGGCACAGTCCTGGCTCTAAGACTCTGGTTGGACACAGTGTGCACTTTGAATCCAGAATTCCTGGCCGAGCTGCGTGGATGTTTCGGGCATGAGTCAATAACTGACCACAGCACGCAGTTTGGCCAAACGCCCCTAGCTGAGCTTGGTGCGCAGTCCCAGCCCGAAAATTCTGGCTGTACTCTGTGTGCTTTTTGAGCCCATAATTCCTAGCTGAGCTCGGCAGACGGTTCAGGCCATGAGATTCTAGCTGAGCTCGGAGGGTGGTTCGGGCCCAGTGTCCCTGACAGGACTTGGCAGGGAACCCAGAAGGCTGTGGATACCTTGGCCTGACCCAACGCTCATCTAGAGACCCAGAACGATTGAAGGACCCACAGCACAGGAGAGCTGAGGATCACTGGCTGTGAGAACCCAAAATGACAGGGATAACCTCCTGCCATCCAAAACAGTGAAACATCAGAGCTTCCAACCTACGGAAATTGTGAGAAAACAAGTGAATCTATCATCAGACTCCCTCCATCCAACTAGGGACTCTACCCCACAAAAACAAAGCAGGCAAGATGTCTAAAGGACAGCGTAAAAGCATACGCAAAAAACTCCAGAACAACATGGCATCTCCAGTTTCCAGCTATCCCAAAGAAAACCACCCAGAGAGCTCAAATACAACGGAAATACAAGAAAATGACCTCAAATCCTTAATAAGGAGCATATTAATGGAGGAAACAAATAAAATTCGTAATCAAATACAGGAAGACGCAGCCAAACAGGTGAGAGACATAAAAGAACCACATGGAGTGGAACTGGAAAAATTTCAGGAAAATGCAAACAACCAGATGGAAGAAATAAATAAAACAGTTCAAGCTCTGAAGACCTATAAAGAGGCAATGAAAGAAACTCAGGAATATACAAAAAATTAGATGAAAGAAATAAAAAAATCAGTTCAAGATCTGAAGACAAAAATGGATTCAATGATAAACACACAGACAGAAGAAAAACGAGAACATGAGACCTCAGAGAAGAAGGCGAGCAACACAGAGGTGAGCTTTTCTAGCAGAATCCAAGAGACAGAAAAATGAATCTCAGGTCTAGAAGATACAATCACAGATCTTGAAGCAACCATTAAAAAAATGCTAAATCTGGAAAACTCCTGACACAAAACTACCAAGAAATTCAGGACACCATGAAAAGAAGAAATCTGAGGATAATAGGCATTGAAGAAAGAGAAGATATCAGATTCCAAGGCCCAGAAACTATTCTCAACAAAATCATAGAAGAAAATTTCCCCAATCTTAAGAGATACTTATAATCATACCAGAGACCTACAGAACACCAAATAGAATTGACCAGAAAAGGAAAACTGCCCGTCACATAATAATCAAAACACAAAATATACAGAACAAAAAAAAATATTAAAAGCTGCAAGGGAAAAGGGCCAAATAACATTCAATGGCAAACCTATCAGAATTACACCAGACTTCTCAGCAGAGACCATAAAAGCCAGAAGAGCCTGGACAGAGATCCTACAAACCCTAAGAGGCAACAGATGACAGGCCAGACAACAGTACCCAGCAAAACTATCAATAACCATTGATGGAGAAAACAAAATTTTCCATGACAAAAACAAATTCAAACAGTACCTATCCACAAATCCAGCTTTACAGAAGGTACTAGAAGGAAAACTCCATCCCAAAGGGTCAAGCTACAACCAAAACTACTCAGGAAAAAGGTAACTATACCATGGCAAAAACACAGCTACACAAACACTCGATTGGAAACAACATCAAAATTGAGACTCTTAACAGTCACTGGTCGTTAATATCTCTCAACATCAATGGTCTTAATTCTCCAATAAAAAGACACAGACTAAATGAATGAGTGCATAAACAAGATCCAACATTCTTCTGCATTCAAGAAACACATCTCATCTATAACGATAGGCATTACCTCAGGGTAAAAGGTTGGAAAAAAATATTCCAAGCAAATGGTCACAAGAAGCAAGCAGGTGTAGCTATTTTAATATCAAACAAGATAGACTTTCAACCAAAATTAATCAAAAGGGAGGAGGAAGGGCACTTCATACTCATCAAAGGTAAAGTCAACCAAGATGACATCACAATTCTGAACATCTATGCTCCCAATACAAGGGCACCCACATTTGTAAAAGATCTGCTAAAAAACTTAAACCACACATCGATCACCACCCAATAATAGTGGGATACTTCAACACCCCACTCTCACTGAAGGATAAGTCATTGAAACAGAAACTAAGCCGAGAAATAACAACATTAACCAATACCATGGGACAAATGGATCTAACAGATATCTATAGAACCTTTCACCCTAACAAGAAAGAATATACCTTCTTCTTGGTTTCCCATGGAACCTTCCCCAAAATTGACAACATCGTATGTCACAAAGCAGGCCTCAACAGATACAAGAGGATTGAAATAATACCTTGTATCCTATCAGATCACCATGTTGTTAGGCTGCAATTCAACAACAACAGAAACAACAAAAAGCCTACATGCACGTGGAAACTAAATAACTCTTTGCTAAATGACACATGTGTCAGGGAAGAAATAAAGAAAGAAATCAAAGAGTTTCTGAAATTTAATGAAAATTAGGGAACAACATACCCAAATTTGTGGGATACATTGAAAGCAGTGTTAAGAGGAAAATTCATAGCACTAAGTGCCTTTAAAAAGAAATTGGAAACATCACACATAAGCAACTTAACAAAACAGCTGGAAGCCCTAGGAAAAAAAGAAGCAGAAACACCCAAAAGGAGTAGACGTCCGGAAATAATCAAACTCAGGGCTGAAATTAACAAATTAGAAACTAAGAAAACAGTCCAACGAATCAACAAAACCAAGAGCTGGTTCTTTGAGAAAATCAACAAGATAGCCAGACCGTTAGCTAAACTAACTAAAAGGCAGAGAGACAGTATTGAAATCAACAAAATCAGAAATGAAAAGGGAGACATAACAACAGACACTGAAGAAATACAAAGAATCATAAGATCCTACTTTGAAGGCATATATGACACAAAATTTGAAAATCTAAGGGAAATGGACGATTTTCTTGATCAATTTCACTTGCCAAAGTTGAGTGAAGAACAGATAAACCAGCTAAATAGTCCCATTTCCCCTACAGAAATAGAAGCAATCATTGTTAGTCTCCCAACCAAAAAAAAAGCCCAGGACCAGATGGTTTCAGTACAGAATTCTACCAGACCTTCATAGGCAATCTAATACCGATACTCTTCAAGCTACTCCAAAACATAGAATAGGATGGAACATTACCAAATTCATTCTATGAGGCCATAGTCATTTTGATACCTAAACCACACAAAGACTCAACAAAGAAAGAGAATTTCAGACCAATTTCTCTTATGAACATCGATGCAAAAATACTAAATAAAATTCTTGCAAAACGAATACAAGAACACATAAAGGATATCATTCATCATGACCAAGTAGGCTTCATACCAGGCATGCAGGGATGGTTTAATATACGGAAATCCATCAATGTAATCCACCATATAAACAAACTGAAAATAAAAAACCACATGATCATCTCTTTAGATGCAGAGAAAGCATTTGATAAAATCCAACACCCATTCACGTTTAAAGTTTTAGAGAGATCGGGGATACAAGGCACTTTCCTCAACATAATAAAGGCTATATACAGCAAGTAAATAGCCAAAATCAAAGTAAATGGTGAGATACTCAAGGAAATTCCTCTAAAATAGGGAACAAGGCAAGGCTGCCCACTCTCTCCATATCTCTTCAATATAGTACTCGAAGTTCTAGCCAGAGCAATAAGACAACAAAAGGAGATCAAGGGTATCCAAATGGGAAAGGAGGAAGTCAAACTATCCCTATTTGCAGATGATATGATAGTGTACATAAGTGACCCTCAAAATTCCACCAGAGAATTCCTACAGCTGATAAACACTTGCATCAATTTGGCTGGATACAAAATTAACTCAAAAAAGTCTGTAGCCTTCCTGTACACAAATGACAAGCTTGCAGAGGAAGAAATTAGGAAAGCCATACCCTTCACATTAGCCACAAGCAATATAAAATATTTAGGAGTTACTCTAACTAAGCAAGTGAAGCACTTGTTTGAAAAAAACTTCAAATCTCTGAAGAAGGAGATTGAAGATGACATGAGAAGATGGAAGGATCTTCCTTGTTCATGGATCAGGAGAATTAACATAGTAAAAATGGTCATCCTACCAAAAGCAATCTACAGATTCAATGCAATCCCTATCAAAATACCTACACAGTTTTTTAAAGACATTGAAAGTTCAATTCTGAACTTCATATGGAAAAACAAAAAACCCAGAATAGCAAAAACGATCTTGTACAATAAAAGGTTCTCCGGAGGAATCTCCATACCTGACCTCAAATTGTGCTATAAAGCAATAGTAATTAAAACAGCATGGTACTGGCACAGCAACAGGCTGGTTGATCAGTGGAATCGATCAAAGACCCATATATGAATCCACACACATATTGTCACTTGATTTTTGACAAAGAAGCCAAATCCTTTCAATGGAAAAAGGATAGCATCTTCAACAAATGGTGCTGGTCTAACTGGATGTCTAAGTGTAAAAAAATGCAACTGGACCCATATTTGTCACCTTGCACAAAACTCAAATCCAAGTGGATTAAAGACCTCAACATAAAACCAGAGACACTAAGTCACTTAGAAGAAAAAGTGGGGAAGAGCCTGGAACATATCGGCACAGGAGACAACTTCCTGAACAGAACACCAACAGCCCAGGCCTTAATATCAACAATTAATAAATGGGACCTCATGAGGCTGAGAAGCTTCTGTAAGGCTAGAGACACTATCAAGAGAACAAAGCGACAGCCTACAGACTGGGAAAAGATCTTCACCAACCCTACATCTGACAAAGGTCTAATATCCAAAATATATAAAGAACTCAAGAAATTAAACACCACCAAACCAAATAACCCAATGGAGAAATCGGGCTTGGAACTAAACATAGAATTCTCCACAGAAGAATATCAAATGGCCGAGAAATACTTAAAGAAATGCTCAACCTCCTTAGTCATCAGGGAAATGCAAATCAAAACAACTCTGAGATTCCATCTTACACCCATCAGAATGGCTAAGATCAAAAACTCAAGCGACATCACATGCTGGAGAGGATGTGGGGAGATAGGAACACTCCTTAATTGCTGGTGGGAATGCAAACTAGTACAGTCACTTTGGAAATCTATCTAGTGCTATCTCAGAAAACTGGGACTAGGGCTTCCTCAAGACCCAGCTATTCCACTCCTTGGAATATACCCAGAAGATGCTCCAGCACACAGCAAGAAAATTTGCTCAACTATGTTCATAGCAGCCTTATTCATAATAGCCAGATCATGGAAACAGCCTAAATGTCCCTCAGTAGAAGAATGGATAAAGTAACTGGTATATTTACACTATGGAATTCTACTCAGCTATTAAAAACAAGGAATTCCCGAAATTTGTGGACAAATGGAGGAACAGTCATAGGGGAGGGGAATAAGGGGAAAATGGGAGGGAGGGGAGAATGGGAGGATACAAGGGATGGGATAACCATAGAGGTGTAACGAGAATAAATTAATTAAAAAACAAACAAACAAAAAACAAAAACAAAAACAAATAACAAAAACAAAAAGAAAATGATTTTGAAGAGAGCATGTTAAAGAGTGAAAGGAAAAGAAAAGCTGAGTAAACTCAAGAAAAGAAGTCCAGGTTAATTAGTCACATTATGTCTTGTGAACATCTTTTATAAATAAATATCATTAATTTAATAATATATTTTAACTGTAATAGCCATTTTGTTCCAAGGAATATGATAGTTTTCTTAAGCTTTAAACCCGAATTTTAACTGGTCAATTGATTCTTCTTTTCTATGAACATTTAAAGCTTAATTGATACCAGAATTATATTACTCCCTTAGAAGAAAGCAATTCTCTAACTAAATGATCAAATATTAAAGAACATATTATTTATGGTGTTTCTAGGAAGCAACATATCCTTCATTTAATATTTAAAAGTGTAATTTGAATTTCTCAAATGTCATACTTTCACAGGTGATCTCAATCATATATGTAGACAAGGAATCGAATGCATATTTCTAAGTAGCTTTGAACTGTGTGTTTTTTATGAAAAAGATTATGAAGTTCATAAAAATAAAGATTAAATCATTCTTATGTTAATATAAAGTATTTTAAAATGAAGCTTGTGAGTTTGTTACAATGCTGATCATGTATTACTCTTCTACAACACATCATTACCTCAACAAATATACCTCTCAACAAATATATCAATAGCAAAAACTGATGATGATTTGTGGCCTGCAAGATCATTCACTGTATAGAATCTACTTTACACATAAGCTAATGTGGCACTGCAGTCACGAGACAGGGATATAACTCTTTGATTATAGAAGAAAAATAATTGAATTATTGTCAGAAAATTGTGCAATTATTACGAAAATCTAACCAGATCACAATAATAGTTCTGAAAGTGTGACACTTTGAAATATATACAAAAAGAGTTCAAATTTTAGTTTATTACTATAGAAATAGACTCTTAACTGTGATGTAAAATAGGCTTTCCTTATAATGCCAATGCACATACAGCACATGTCAGAGATACAATAACTGCTGATGGAAACCACTCTTAAAAACTCTTACTCTTAGTTGCCTAAAAAAATAAATAAATAAAATGATCCTTTTGTTATGAACATAAGCTTACTTTCCCATAAGACAAGAGACTGTGATCTCAAGCCTGACTTTCATAGCATTTTTTACTATGAAAAATTTTAACAATTATAAGCTTTAATGAATGTATAACTTATGAGAATAAAAATTTTAGAGAAATTCATATTGGTAGTTTATCAAATAAATCAATAGAAAGTTCTAACAGTATCATTGAAAGTCATAACCAAGATTAACAATAAATAATGGACCCAGCTAATGTTTTATGTTGATGTTTTTCCTCCGGGACATTAACCTTTCCTTAGAATCCTGAGAGTGTTTTCTAAGCATAGCATCTCAGCATATTTATTTAATCTTATAAAATATTTACTCTACATTAACAATTTATAATTACATATTCATTGTTGAGACAAAAATTGGTATTGTGATTTATGGATACATTGTGCCTAATTATCTTAAAATACTCAATATCTTAATGGCTGTAAACATGTAGCATCAAATCCTTACTACAAATCACCTGTTGCTAACATACTCACAGTGAGTCCTATGCAGTAGATATGCATTTCAAATGAAATTCTCCTGCCTGAGAGTTTTGTCTTGACACAAAACCTCTTCCATTTGTCTCAGCGAGTTCTTGTCTGTCTGCTTCTATGACCTTTGAGTTCTGCTAATACATAAGAATATGTGGTGCTTTATGTGCATAGTTATTTCATGTATGGAATGGACCTTGGTTTGATATATTCTGTTGTAGATCACAGAAAAGTGCCGTTGTTTGTTTCTGCTCACTAATATTCCACTGTGTACCTGTTCCACACTTTTTTTCTATTGCTGGGCACCTGGGTTGATTTCATAACTGGACTATTGTCAATAGCACTACAGTAGATATGACAGTGGGAGCACTTCTCTGACAAATTGACTTCACATTTTTTGGAGATACCCAAAAAGAAAATTGCATGATTATATGGTAATCCTATTTTTAATCATTTGATAAGCTTTCATACACATATCAATAGTAATTGTACTAATACATATTCTGTGCATAATATAAAAATATTTCTTTTTATTCACAATGACTGTTAAAGTGTAAACATTTTATTATAATAAGTTTATGTTAACATTTTTACACCAATTCAGCACATGTAGAGCAGGGTAGTATAGAAGAGAAAGTATTTATCCTTTATTCTGTGTTGTTGCATTGTTAAAGCAGCCATTTGTCCTTGTTCTTAGTTATATTTCTGCAAAAGCTAATTAAAAGATAATGAGAAAAATGTCCTTGCTTTGCTAGAATATTGCTTTGATGGCACTTTGAAATACACTTGGAATACAGTTTAAGAAGAAACTTTAAATATGGCATAGGCCCTCAACACATAGTTTTCTTTTATGAGAATAATCAATAGCTTTTAAAGATGTAAGCATTTTGTAGAAACTTAAAACAGTTTAAGCAGCCCAGAGAGCTATAAGCTGTCCTGCACTAGGATGATCTTATTCACCTTACGTGGTCATTTAGTTCATCTGATACAAGTAGTGAAAAATTACCTGTACATATTTCTCAAGCAAAGTTCATACCTTATTCTGATTTCTTAGCCCTTCCGTTATTTGTAACCTAATGTCCATCTTCATTCATGAATCCCACACCAGATGTCACATTACATTTGTGATTTCTCCTCGGACTCCTCTCAGATGTGACAGTTTCTCAGATTTCCTTGTTGTTTATAACTTTGACAGTTTTGAAGAGAACATGACATTTATTTTGTAGGCATTTTAGTGACTTGCCCTTGTTGATGTTAAGTTTGATCACCTAGCAGAGGAAATCCTTGTCAGGTTTTCCTCCAGAGTTTTCTCTTCATTTTTTTCTCTCTTGTTTATATACTGCACATTGTGAAAAGGCTGTGGTAACACCCTACACATAAGGAATAAGAGATTATGTTTCAAATCTTTCAGGACAGTGCTTAAGCAAAAGTGTAATATTTAAAATTTTGAATGAATTTGTAACTTTTCATACATTTATTTATTCACACTGGTATGGATTCAGGGATACTTATTTATAGTGCAGGTTACAAACTAATGCTATACTAAGTAGTGTTGGCCCAAACTGGCCATTTATCTCTTGTTTCTTCATTTGGCTTTCTTCACGTATTTCTCCCTTTCATCTGCTATGAAGTGCTCCACTCATTTGTATATTTCTAGTCCAGTCCTAGAATCATCCTTTTCTTCATGGTGTCTTGTTTACATATACTGGTATATAGCTGTAGGAGTCAAGATTTTTTTACTAGTATGCTCATTGTTATTATAGCACTATTACACCAAGCACTTCCAATATGACAAAGCACAGCAAAATTAATATGAATTCATTCTATTATACCTAAGTAATCTCTTAGAACATATCTTTTCATCTCTTTTAGTTCCTTACATATAGCCTCTCACACAATCAAAAGAACTCAGCTTCCACCAATGACCATACATTTTCTTCATTGTTGAACATATGTTTAGCAGTATTGGGATTATTTCTTATTTATTTTTAATTTATATATTCACTTTACATACTTATCATAGTCCCCTCCTTCCTTCATTCTCAGGCCTGCCTTCTCATTTTCTCTCCCCTACCAGGACAAAGGTTATTCTTATCCACTGAGGCCATGCAATGCAGCCCTGTGGGGGGGGGGGGAATGATCAAAAGACCTACAGAGTCAGTGAACCTACACTCATGGGGGATTATAGAGATGGAGGCGCCAACCAAAGAGCATGGATGGATTGGAACTAGGACTCCTACACATATGTAACCTATGGGGATCTTCAGGTGTTTTCATCAATAAGTTGACATGGACCCTGTTGTTTGCTTTTGATCAGTATTGGAGTTTTTAACCCCCACTCCTACAAGTGAAATGGAATACTTTTGTGGACTTGCTTTTTCTTTAAGTTTTGAAGATTATCCTTAATCCTAAGGCTACATAGATCAGTGTTCTCATGTATTTTCCACCACCTACACTTTCTTTTCAGTGCTTGTATTTGTTCCCCCAGTGCTCTGAATGTTTCAAAAGATCTTGTTTATATTTATATCAAGGCTTTGTATTCAATTGTTCTATGCTTTTAACATATTTATACTATGTCCATTATCCCCATAGCATATAGTTTTTCACCCTTACCATGTCTCTCATACTTTACTTGTCTAACATTCTCTTCAATTCTAATCCTCCAGGAACTAACGATAAACTTTTTCAGCATTACCATTATTTCATTTCAGAAAATTATGTATGTAAAATAATATGATTTGTAGTCTTTTAAAACAGGAGTTGTTCACTTACAAAAATGCATTTAGGATTCATTACATATCTTTCCGTGAGACCCATTCAGCTTCCATGTTTATTGGCATGCCATTGTATTTGTATACCATAGTTAATCCATAAAGTTACAGGTATGATCTGGCTTATTAAGGTTTTTGTGCTTCTTTTGAATATGATACATGCTGAATTTCTTTCTCTGACTCTGTTTTGTTTTTCTTTGGAAATACTGTCTTTTTTACACTGCAGGTTTTTAATTCAGCCAAATCTATCTTAGCAAACTTCCATCATAAATCTTCTTTTAGAAACAAATTTGATATTTCATCCATCTTTAGCCAGTTAAATTTCTTTCTGTATCCATTTAGGCACCATTAAGATTTGTGACATGTGTTTAATGGAAAATTACCTACATTGTAGTAATTTTAGTGAAAAATGTGTTTGTTTCTAGATAAATATTTTTGTTTCATTTATTTTTTCATACCGACACCTAAATGTTGACACACCATCTGTCGAAACAATCAGAAGCTTACCACAGAGAAAAGATTGTCTTCTAGGTGTCACCCTCTCAATGGGTAGTTGATACTACTTCATTATTTTATTTACCTGATTTTTCACCGAGCTACATTATCTTGACTATGACAACTTTGTCTGTTAACATTGTTACTAAATATTGTGCTGGCTATTGACTGATTATTGTTTCAAATGTTTATGTTTGCATGACATGATTGCATGTAGGACTTCGGCACATGTCCCTTTTACTCTTGCAACTGATACCAGATGGATTTATTTATTTAGCATTATCACAAGTGGTACATTAGACTTTTTCCTAAATTGTGTAGCAGTGTTACACAGTATTCTATCTCACTTGATATCTACTTATTTTATCACCTGATAGAGTAAGCTAACTAATTTACTCAGAGATTTTGAATTAATGTGAATGACATATTATCCAATAGTTGTTCTTTTATACGGTGTCTGTATGCCTTTATAGAAGGATAATGTTATCATTATAGAATAGCTAGCCAGTTGTGCTGATTAGTTTTATGTCAACTTGACACAAGTTAGAGTCATCTGGAACGAGAACTCCTATTGATAAATTGCCTCCATAAGATCTGTAGGCAAGTCTGTTGGGCATTTTCCTAATTAATGATTCATGTCAAGGGGCCCAGCACATTGTGGATGCTGCCATCCCTGGGTTTGTAGTATTAGGCTCCACAAGAAGGTAGGCTGAGCACGCTGGTAAATAGCACCCCTCCAAGACTCCTGCCTCCAGGTTTCTGCCTTATTTGGTTGAGTTCCTGTCCTGATTTTCTTCAATAATAAACAGCAATATGGAAGCATCAACCAAATAAACCCTTTCCTCTCAGTTGTTTTGGTTATAGTGTTTCATTACAACAATAGTAACCCTAACAAAGATACTCTCTAATCACTTCGTTTCCATACATGATATTGGGAAAAAATAATTATCATTTCTTCATTTAAGGTTTAGTACAACTCATAAAAAACTTATATTTCATATTTCAAAACATTATTGATTTTTCCCTGTTCTTAAAATAACATTTATGCAGATCATCTACTTCTTCTTATATAAATGTTAGTAGTTAATCTTAAAAAAAAAAGGGTTAGCTTTACCAAAGTAATCAAACTATTGACCATAAAAAGATTTGTTCTATTTCCACATTGCCTTGTAGAGATCATCATGTTTGACAAATTTAGGTTTATAAACTAATATGGAAAAAAAACCCATTGTGATAGCTGCTTCCCTGTGGTTTAATGGTGTGTGTCTTCTCGATTTTCATAATTACTTATTGCTAAGTTTCAAATCATTTTTTTGTTTGTTAGGCAATTTTATGGATCTCTCTCTCTCTCTCTCTCTCTCTCTCTCTCTCTCTTTCTCTCTCTCTGTCTTTCATGAATACTATTACTTTTTAAAAATGTCAGCATACTTATTTACTGTGAGTGTACATACTCGGAGACATGTACACAGTGCAAACGTGGCAGACGAAGGACAATTTTCCAGATCAGTTCTCTCCTTTGGGTTTACTGTATCTTTAGGATACACTGAGCTCTGCATGTTGTCAGAAGAAGTAATCTTTAAATGCTAGTTACTATAGGCTGATGTACTGTGCTGATTATATCAATATTTTTCCTACAGATTGATGTTTCAGCTAGAAGAGCAAGAGTTAGGCTTCCATTGGTGATTTAGTTGTCATTCTCATATTCTCATCATATTTCTACCCATATTTTAAAAATGTCTGTTATTTCTCATTCATTTGTTTGGTTTTGAGTTTGAAAACTGGGTCTTTCTATGTAGTCCATGTTGGCCTCCAATTCCCATGGTAGGCATGGCTAGCTAAAAATTCAATACTCTAATTTTGGGCTCCCAAGAGTACTGGGATTACAGGCGTGGGGCATCATGCTTTGAGGTATGTATTCATTCTATAACATACCTCTTTTAAATTGTTTAGTTCCTTTCTTTTAATCCTTGCAAAGTTCTGCATTTGGAAGTCTTTTGTGTCCACTTTAGCTCACAAGACTTTCTTATGACTAATCTCGTGCATTTTATCTCTCTACATTCTTTTTTATTTTAAATGCTTATATTTTTGTATTTAAAATGTTTTATAGGTAACACACTGAAAGACTCTTTGTATATTTTGATAAACTATTATAAATCAGAATACTCATAGAATTCACACTTACATATGTGATGCATTTCTTAGAGTAATTGGTCATTATTATTCCAAGTACACTTTTCATTGCTCTTTTTATTTTTACTTTTCCTAATATCTGTACCTTACCTTATTTTAATTAAGCTTTTCTCACTTTATCTACTCTATTGGTAAATATGCCATGCATTTACTTTTATTGCTGGGTTCAGCGTCTTCCCAGGAGTATGTAGCACACATTTTAACTAATTTAATTATACCTTTAAGTAACATGATAATACTTCATATATTGAGAGAAGTACTCCTATTACTTCTTTAAACATTTCTATTATTAATTTCTTCCCCAAATGCCAAAATTACATAATAAATCATGGCTGCTATTTACAGTATTATTTTCAGATGAATTAGCAAAACACAGTCTTATTATTCTCTCTTTGCCATAATTTTAAGTTACATTAACAGTCTTGAGTGTTTACTCTATGTCATCTTTTAATATTAATTTTGGATTTGCTGTAATATATTTCTGTGAATGACAAATATTCTGGTTTGCCTTGTTTTCTTTCTTCGGTTATTTTTATTTTATTTTACTCTATTTTGCCTGTGTGAGACAGCTTTTTTTTCTTCTGCTTTGAAGGGTGTTATAACTGGATATAGAATTATATGCTAGCATCTTTGGTTTTACTGTTACTCAATATTTTACATACATTTCTTCTTGCTCTCTAGAGAAGGTTAGGGGCTCTAATCACCTGGACATGCATGCTCTTTCACATAATATCCTTTTGTCCTATTGCTTGGGACTGTGTGTTGTTTTTGCTTTGCTTTGCCATGTATGACTTTGGGAAGTCAAAACAGGGGCAGAGTTTCAGTTGGTTGCTTGCGTGTCTTATCATAGCAAGTGCACTACTGCCAAGCATATCATTCTTTCTCTAGAAATGAACTCATTCTTTTCAGAGAGAGATCCTTGTTTTGTTTTTTTTTTCAAATATTTTTCTGTCTTAGGTTTTTCTGAAGAAAATTTTAAATTTTACCAAAATATTTTGTTAAAAGGGGGATATATATAACTACTACATGAACCAATAATCATAGGAAATGTCTTCATAATTTTTAAAAGAGTCATTATTTTGTTGAAGTGGCCATGGCATTATACTACACATTTGAGGAATAATTTTAAAAACAATTTGGTTTACAATGTTTTAGATTAAATTATTGTGCAATTGTATTGAACCTGGTATAATTTTACATAGGCTTTAATAAATAAGACCAATGTAAATGTCCTCCAATGATTCTCAATTTTCTACTGACAGAAAGAGAAGAAACTGGATCACAGCAGCAGCAGGTCTGGGCCAGGATGAAATGCTGCAGTGCTGGTCCATTTCCCAGTAATGTGCCACTGCTGCTGCAATGTGGTGAAAAGTTCATCACAAATATTAGTATTTCCTTTATGAGTAATTTCATCCACAATTTACAATTATAAAAGACTAATTATTATTTGTTTGTATTCTGAATCTATCATTTATGTAAAGAGGGGACATCGATAAGGAGGTTTGACTTGATTTGGAGGTTCGATTGAATCTTTAATAACCTGGAACATTCATACACCTCATTCACAAATTTTATTGATATGACAGCCTTTCCCCTGTAAAGATGAAAGAAGAATCAGTGTATATAAGTACTGTTAAATTATTTAAATATAATGTACTTGGCCAGGAAACAATTGACACAATTGGATTTACTCAGCACTTAACAAACGGGAATCATGGCAATGTGCTTAAAACTGATTCTGTGAAAAGGTCTTTATTACAAACATTTACAAAATTGTTTATTTGTCACAATAAAAAGCAAATATAAAGTTTTAGTGAGGAAAACAAGAGTTGGATCTCATTTTGGTATCTAAACCAAACCCAGCTGTGACTACTCCTATCCACCTAGAGAGTAACACCACATGGCTCAAGATTTAATGTGCTGAGCTCTGTGGCAGGGCACTGGCCCGGCGAGTGCAGTGCATCTTATAATATTTTTACTTTTTATAACAAGCACCTCAAAACATAAAAAGAAAAGAATAGCAAAAACAAGGAAGCATCTCAAAATAAACAAAATATAATATAATAAAACCACACACACAAAAATAGGACAAAATAAACAGAAAAAAAGACCCAGAGAGAGAAAGCAATGGGATCCCATCTGGCTTGGATCTGTGCATGGCCTCGGTCTTCTACCACAGTCTCTGTGAGGTCATATGTGAACCAGCCCTGCTGCATTTAGAAGGCCTTGTTTCCTCGGTGTCCTCCACTACCACTGAGTTTTGTAATCTTTCTGCCTCCTCTTCTTCAGTTTACTGAGCCTTGAGAGGAAAGATTTGATGGAGACCTCCTTTTAGGCCTACATTTTATTTTACACACTGTAAAATTGAAAATAAATAATAAAACCGAAACCATTAAACGACTAATATTTAAAGTAAAATAAAGTCAGTGATAATGACAAAAATATTTATTGAATTTGCTGTGGACTGTCTTTCTATATTAATAAATTAAAATATGTTCACAGGTATATAAATAAAGTACTTATTTGTAGTTTTATGTGACTTTTATATATAATTAAATATTTTTAAAAAATGTAATGTGAAACTATTTTCCTCAAAATATAGTCACCAGTGTGTCCAAGGTGTAACATAGAAATGAGGCAACACAATAGAACAGAAATGGTGTTTTTTCACACATGGTGAAAATTACCCAAACGCAGGCATAATACATTGAATGTGAGTGTGACCTGGGAAATGAACTTAGAGCCTCACATGCTAGAAAAATCCTCCTCCTCCTCCACTGAGCTGTATTCTCAGCCTAGGTCACATATTTCTCTCTCTCTCTCTCTCTCTCTCTCTCTCTCTCTCTC
>OU015747.1:100915160-100988709 GCA_907169655.1 Acomys percivali
CACACACACACACACACACACACACACACACACACACACACACCTAAAACTGTCCCCACAGTGTCTGTATTTGACAAGTGGGTCCTAGCTGGTGGTTCTGTCTGTGAAGAGTGGAGAACCTCTGTGAGATGGAGCCTTGAGTCACTTGTTCTCTGTCTACTTCTTCTGTGCATCAAAGTGTCATCAGCCAGCTTCATTCTCCTGCTACCAGTGCTTCCTGACTTTCTCTTACCTTCCCTCCATGAATAACTTTAATCCTCATTGACAATGAGGCAAATTTAGGCTTCCTTTCCTTAATGTGTTTATGTCCGGGTATTCTTTTTTAAACATAGCAGCAGATAACACAAAGATTCCCAGTCCTAAACACAGCACCTGAAGTGTCACTTCTTAGAAGACAAAGAAGATATGGATTGCATGCTTTCACCACAAGTGTTGTGAAATATTTTAGAAAATGCTTAATATTTACAAATACTCTTTTTTTTAAACAATTCAAAATAGCTTAATTGATAGTGTGCAATTTATCTCAATTTATGAAATCTGTGGTTGACAGACTAATGGCCCCTAACGATGCTCAGATTGTGAACTGGGAAACCCACCAGTGCTACTTCCATGGCCTAAGGCACATTGTAGACCATGGAATGGACAAGTTGTTATTAGTTGCTCACAGGGGTGAAATGGACTCACCAAGCATCTTAAAGGAGGCATCAAGGACAGCATAAGCTGTGGTGAGTGAATAGACTGTGGAATGGTAGAAAGGGATTGATCTAGAAATTATCATAATGAGTGAGTTCACTTAGAAGCAAAAAGAGACAAATGGTATATACTCACTTATTTCAAAACACTAGTTCAAGGGATACGTCCCATGAAAAACTTTACTTACCAAGAAAGTGGGTCAGAGGAGAGGACATCCTATTGAAACTTTAGGTGAGAGTAGCATGGAAGAATGGGGAAATAGTAGGATCCACAGGGTCCTGGAAACCTACAAGAAGAACTTTATGACAGGCAGATCTGGGTCCTGGGGTCCTCAAACTAAGGTACCAGCCAAGGAGAATATAGGCAGTAAATTTCGAACCCCTACCAAGACCTAGCCGACAAACAGGATATTCTCCACCGTTGAGTGGAGAGTGAGATCTGACTCTCACATGAACTCTGGTGCCCCTTTTCTGACCCCGTCCCCTGGATGGGGTGGCCTGGTGGCACTCAGAGGAAGGATAGCAAGCTACAAATACTCTTATTTCAGAAAGTATGTTTCAAATTTTTATAATTCTATTTAGACCTTTCTGGCTATAGGCTCTATATGTGTATTTAACCTAACAATTATTGCAAATAATCAAAGAAAAGCAATCACATATGTCTTAAAGTGTACTGAGTTCATACTTTCTTTTATTTCCTCATCCTCGGGCATCTGCCTTTCCACTTGTGTGCTCACCCCATAGCAGTACAATAGTGGCTGTTCTTTACATTTACATTAACTTTTGTTGTGATGACTTACTTTTATGATTGAATCTGTTTTAGGTTTATGTGGTACTATGATTCATAAATATCTCCCAAAAGCCCATACATTCATTGAAGACTTAGTTGCTATTGTGAAAGGATGCCTCCTTTAGGAGATGAGACCTGGCTGGAAAAATCACAGTATTTTAGGGGTATGTGCCATTTAAGATGATATTCAGAATCTTGTTCCTCCCTCTCTTTCTTTCTGTTTCTCCACTCCAAATTGCTGCCATGACATAATGATTTACAAAAAAACAAAACAAAAAAAAATTAACAAACACTATATTCCACGGTGTGTTGAAACTGTAAAACAGTGAGCTAAATAAGTATTCTCTACTTTAAATTGATTTTCATAGATTTTTTTCACAATAATAAAAAGTGGAAAATACTTTCTTTGGCCTATTTTCAGTAGAAACTCAGACATACTGTTTATTGTTTCCAAGTTTTTGCTAAATTATTAAAGGTTTGACCTTTGGCCTACTTTGTATTTTTTATGCTAGTTTGTTTCCATCACACTGAAATAGATACTTTATTCTCTAATTCTACCACCTGGACATTGATGGCTCTACAGCTGCATGCATTTGAGACCCCCAACAAAATACGCGATTAGCTTTGAAAATGGGAGGTATGGTGTAATCAAAAGTTTGTACATCAGAGTGATGAGATGTGAATGATTATTAAGGTTTTTTTTTTCTTGACTTGTGATCCAAGTTTGGCAATGAAAGCAGCTGAACGAAGCCAGCATAGGCAAGACTGAGCAGCTGGCAAGGCTTAATTGGAGCTAATTGCTGATTGGAGACTGGCGATTACTAATTACTCTCACCTGTACAAATGGGCCTATAAAAAACTTTATGAAAGTTAAGTAAAAGGATCTAATTTAATAGCCTGTTAAAGTGAATATTAAAACAGATAAAACAAGTGATTGAAGCTATGGGAGGGAGAATAGTGGAGGCAAAAGTAAACTTGAACACTTTTTCTTAATGGGGCATTAGCTGAACATACAGTTACTGTTGCCTTCAGGGCACATCTTGTTTTAGAACAAAGACTGGTACCACTTTTGTGCTAACTAAAGGAAACTACTCTCCCAATTTTGGAAAGAACATTTCAAAAGTAGAGAGCTCTTTAAATATGTTGAAGAAAATATAATTGTAAAATTTGAGAACTTTGTAAGTGGGATAGGAAAACAAAATGAATGGAAATCTGATTAAATGGAAATCTGTTTTTTTTTTTTTTTTGTTTTGTGAGACAGTTTGCAGTTTCTATTGGGATTACATTAATTCCTAGTATTATTAATTATTTTCTTTCCTTTCTAAAGAAATAAAGGAATGGGCATATGCCTACAAATTTGTCCAATTTTTAATCAGAAATATTTTTCTTATATCAGAAGCAATGGCAAATATTTAAGTACATTGTCTGTGTATATAAGGACACCTATTACTGGTATTTTAAACTTGTTTAGTCATGGTTTCTTTTTTTGTACAAATTATAATACACATTTTTGTCATATTTTCTGAAAATTTTAGTCTCCAGAGAATGTAAAAATATATAATAAGTAGAAGTGGACATATATATGGGAGTTAATTTTTAAAAAGCACCAGAGAATAGAATAGAAAGGAACAGGAAACATTGAGCTGTTTGGTTCATGATGTATGTAAGGAGACATATTTCCACAATGAAAGAAATAAGAGTTTCCTATCTGTGACCTATTTGGACTAACTATACAGAACTACAGAATAAAATATAATGACTGTGGAACAATTAGATTTATTTTCAAGATCATTTTTTAAATTTCTTCACTTTACATAATATTTATAGGCCCCTCCCTAATCCCTTCCCTGTCCCAATCTTCCTCCCTCTGCCCCCCTCCTGCCTCCACTAGTTCTCAGACAGAGGAAGCCCTTCTCCCTTAACATCTGACATCAACCTATCAAGTCTCACCTGTACAGCTTGTATCCTCTTTCTCTATGTACTGGCAAGGTCACTCCACCAAGGGAAAGTGGTAAATGAATGCATACCACAGTTCATGTCAGAAATTATCCTGACTCCCCATTTTATGGTCCCCACAGAGAGATTGTGCTGCCTTTTTCTACCACATCTGAGAGGAGAGTCTAGGTCGTCACCATGCATGGTCCTTGGTGAATGCATTAATTTCTGTAGCACTCTCCTTCTCTGCCTGGATTTTGCCTCCATTGGTCTCCTTGTGTGACTCCTGTCCCCTCCAGGTTCTTCTATCACCCAACTCTTCCATATGACTCCCTTCACTCAAGCCCAGAAAGACATGCATGGTTTATACTCACTTATAAGTGGATATTAGCCACATAATATAGGGTAAACACACTAACACAGGGACCTAAAGAAGCTAAAAAACAAGGAGGATCCTAGGGAGAATGCTTACTTTTCATCAGAAGGGCAAATAGACACTGGAAGCCAAAGAAGAGAGGGAACAAGACAAAGCCTACCATAGAGGTTCTCTGAAAGACTCCACCCAGCAGGGGAATGAAGCAGATGCTAAGACTCATGGGGGGGTCTGCTCAAACTATTGCACTAACCAAGGACAATACAATAGTAAACATTGAACCCCTACTATCATGTACCCAATGGACCAGTCATTCTCCACAGTTATGGGGAGAGCGGGGACTGACTTTGACATGAACTCTGGTGCTCCATTTTGACCACTTCTCCTTGGTGGGGAGGCCTGGTGGCACTCAAAGAAAGAATAAACAGGCTACCAAGAGGAGACTTGATAGCCTATCACCATATAGTGGGGGAGGAGGGCCCCCTCGGTCATAGACCTAGGGGAGGAGTATAGAGTGAAAGCAGGAGGGAGGGAGGAATGGGAGGATACAAGTGATGAGATAACAATTGAGTTGTAATCTGAATAAATTAAAAAAATTAAAATTTAAAAATTTAAAAAGTAAAAATAAATAGAAACATAAAAAAATAAAAATTGTTATAGAAAATAAAAAATCTTAAATAATATATTAAGGAAATATATTAATTTTTAGAATATGACATGTATTTTATCAAACACCAAATGTTACTACTTTTTAATGTATTTTAAATATTACTTCTATATTATGCTTCAAATAAATCAAAAGCATACTGTTCAGATTTTTGTGTTTATAATATATAAATACACCAGATGGTTAGTGGCCAGCATAAGAAAACAACCAACCATGGGCCATGGACAGACTGGACCTACACCCCCTACACCAATGGAGCAGACGAACAGGTCAGGATTCATGTGGGTCCCTAGTAAGTGGAGTGGGGTTATAATCAGGGTGTAGAGTGAATAAATGAATTAAATAATGACATAAAAAATGAACACAACCAAAAAGAGCCAAGCAACATAGCAACACCTGAACTCGAGTCCTGCTATAGTAAGATAACTATAGTAATTATAGCAACACCAAATTGATTGGAGAGAGACATAGAGTTACTTTGAAATCTATTTTTTCTACCAAATCTGTCTTTCTCTCTATTTCTCATTTTGACTATGAGCCCTAATGAAATGTACTTTGGAAAACTTAACCCTTGCAGTATAAATTTTCTGCATCTCTGAATACAATTGGTTATTACATGAGACTTTAGTCCACATCATTTATAGACTCCATTCTCCAGGGTCCCACTACTACATCTAGAGTGGGGGCAACATCATTTCTTTGATTTGAGGAATCTGTTATGCAATCATCTGACCTGCAAGCCAGAAAATTATATTAAGAACACAAAAAGCCTAACTGATGAAGACTGTAAAGAAACATAATTTGCAGATATGAGGTACCAGTTAGGTTTTTCTGTCCGTTAAGTTAGTTAACCTCTGTTGAGCTTATATGCATCGTTCCTACCTTGACGTCCTATAACCAGTATGACTCTACACCAAATGAAGTCATCTCATTTTCTTCAAAAACTCTTTTGGAAAATTATTTTATATTTATTAATGAATTTACTTAACTAAAGGGAAAACATAACAGATCTCCCAAATCTTTTTTCAACAGGAGAAGCTTAATAATTAATGTTCACTTATGTTTTTATAAAAAGAAAGCTCATTTCATTGGATAGTCATGTAGTTTTTACATATGAAGGCAATTATTTAAGATAGGTGAGAATAGTCATTGTTCACTTAGGTTTTATTTCCTAAAGTTACATATTTTTAAATGAATCAACTGTTAATGATCTAGACCAACAAGCAGCTCTGAACATGTGAATCTTAATCCCTTCGGAGCTCAGATATCAGATACTCTACATCAGATATTTACATCATGATTCCTGATAGTAGCAAATTTACAATTATGAAGTATCAATGAAATAATTTTATGGTTGGGGTCACCACAACATGACAAAACGTATTATATGGTCTCAACATTATGAAGATTGATTTAGACATATAAAATATAACCTCATCAAAGACACTTTTGGATTGTTTGGGTTTAAATATTTTTATTAAATAGAAACTATAGTTTCTGTCATCAGCACTAATTTATTTTGAAATTACAAATAAACTGTATGTGCGCACAGATATATATTCAAATAAAGCAAAAAGTAATAATTTAAAAATGATTCTTTTGAATTCAATGTATAATTAGTTTGTGCAATTTTTTTAAAATATGGTCTTAATGATCTAGGTCGTGTAAAATATAATTCATTAAATAATTATTTTCAGTAGGTTCTATTTAAATGGAGCTAAATGTTTGTATTTGGGCTAGCAGTTCAGTTGCAAAGTGAAAGTAATTGTTCTTACTAATTCTGGAATAATAATTATAATATTATATAAAAAGTAGTTAAATTTAATCTCTGACATTTATTAATATGACAAAATGATTAAAAACTACTTAGTCTAGATTTCTAAGATTATTTCTTTCACTCTTCAGAGAATATTTTAAAGTCAAAAACTTAGAACTATGCAGGCAAACAGGAAGCTGTTGCAGTAACCTACATCTTCAAATGGAACAAAACCTTATCATCATTCTTCACTAAGGAAATTAGAATAATTTGATTTAATTTCCCAAAGTGACCAGGGTATCAGTCTGCAGGCTTGGGTTTGGGAATCTATAACACCAAGCCTCAGCTGCCTATATCTATGCTAAAATATTTTTTAAAGACCAGAAATAGAGAGCAAAATGCTTTCTCTGGTCAGGAAAAATAAGTTCAAGTTCAATACAAGTTTAGATTTCAGTGATGAATTAAAGTACCTCCTTTTACATGACCCAGATGGAGAAAAGGATTGAACTAGCATGTGTGTGTGTGTGTGTGTGTGTGTCTGTGTGTGTGTGTGTGTGTTTGTGTCTGTGTGTGTGTGTGTGTTTGTGTTTGTGTGTGTGTGCGTAGGTGGGAGGGTTTCACACATAGACAAATGTTCTAACACATATTATTCTCTTTAACCCATAATCAATTGTATGTTTATGTTTATTCTGATTTAATATAGTTTGAGAAGAAAACCTTATACTTAAATGTGGATAAAGAATAATCTTTTTAGTAGAATTTCATTTAGCAAAACTGAATTTAATGCAAAACAATACTTCATAAAATATGGTAGGACCTGGGTAGCTAGCCTTGATCAAGGAATATCTAACCTATATTTTCATTCGAAATTTTGTTTTGGATAATTGTTTTTAACTTATATTTCATCAGGCACTAAAATATTATTGTTTATATTTTTCTTATAAAGAATCAATCAATTTAGTGGCAAACAAAACTCATTGAAGTAATCAACAAGAGCTGTACTATTACTATAAAAATCAGAATAAGCTAAAACCAAGAGGAATGCTTGCAGACAATAGATCTAATAGGAAGAAACTTATCACCAGGCAGAAGTATTTGCACATATATCTTGCAAACATGTATAAGAGCATGACTGACACCTTTCTATATATTTGAGATTCCCAAATCATTGCCTTTATATTTCTTCTACAGACAAACTGTAGCTGAATTATGATGAATAACGTAGAAAACAAAATGAGTCCATGAGGAGAAGCATTGGTTCCTCTGGTGGTATTATTTCTGGATGTTATTGATATATATGACACTGGTGTTTGACACAAAGCTATGTTCTCCTGCAAGGGTAATAAGAGCTGTTAATTGCTGAGCCATCTCCTCTATCTTATAGTGGTTCTTTTCTAAAATTATTATTCTATTTTCTGGCCAAATTTTACCCCACCATAGAAATACTAAGCTATCTCCTAGGTCATCTTTAAATGTTTGTTTCTAACCTTTGCATGAGTTGTTTTAAATTTCTAATAATTTTCACCTTTAAATTATTTATAGAGATACATTATGAAAACCAGGCCAAAATATACATATTACCACTATGTAGAATATATTTTGTGAGCATAATTTATATATTAGGAACTACATATGTAACATAAAATTTTTTGAAGGTAAACTGCTGATTGTAAGACCATTGTTATTATTCAAGACCACTATGAAATTATTTAGTCCCGTTTATTATGTTTTCCTCTATTCCTATGAAAAATAAATAAGAATTCCTGTTTGTCTATGCTTTAACAACAGCGGACATTATGAAAGTTTATCTTTAGGTATTTGAACAGGTGTGTGATGGTGTAACATTAATTTTTTAGTCTGCATATTGCCACTGACTATTGATATCTAGCACCTTTCCTGAGCTTATACCCATATGCAGCATCTATGTGCAGTCTCATAAATATGTGCAAAAAATTACACATTCAAATATTGATGAAGCACATCTTGATATTTTTTACTCCATTTAAGCATACCCTGTGACTGAGTTTAAAGAATTATACAGTTGAAAGATCCAGAGGGTCCTGGAAAACTACAGGCGGGTCTGGGTCCTGGGGTCCTCCTCAAACTATGGCATCAGCCAAGGAAAATATAGCAGTAAACTTCGAACCCCTACCCAGTCTAGCCGATGGACAGGACATTCTCCACCGTTAAGTGGAGAAGGAGATCTGACTTTCACACAAACTCTGGTGCCCCATATCGGACCATGTCCCTTGGATGGGGGGGCCTGGTGGCACTCAGAGGAAAGATAATAGGTCACCAAGAAGAGACTCAATACCCTAGGAGCATATACAGGGGGAGGAGGTCCCCCTCAGTCACAGACATAGGGGAAGGTAGTAGGGGGTGAAGCGAGAGGGAGGAAAGAAAGGGAGATACAAGGGATGGGCTAACAATTGAGATGTAATATGAATAAGTTAAAAAAATTAAAAAAAAAAAGGAATTATACAGTTGAATTAAAGACCTTTGCAGATGTGTGGTTTTACAAATTTTTTCTCCACATGTACATCTTGTCTTGTTTATTTTTTTTTAAAGTGAGCTTTGAAAAGTTTCTGTATTTCTCTTTTGAAAATGTCAAGTATCAGTCTTTTAATTTGACTTTTGTGCTTTACTATCCTCTCTAAAGCATACTTGAAAGTGATAATTTTTAAAATACTGTTCAAAAAGGATTTAATTTTTATGTTCAGATCTGCATGACATTTTTGGTTTTGATTTTTTTCTCCTATGTTTTTTATCATAATAAATAGATTTTGATTAAGTTATTTTACATTTTTTAAGTAATATTTTTCTCATGTTTGAGTCTGACAACAACAGTTTTCAGACAACAACAATCTGGTGCAAAGTGGCTTATGAAATGAGAAAGAAGATGAGGTAGAGGAAGATGGGGCAGCCATGTCTGAAGCTTTTAATGAAAGACTTTGATTCCATTCTAAAGAACAGGATCCCACTAAGGCATCTTAAGGCCAGTGTCATGGTCATACCTGCACTCTAGCTTCAGTGAACAAGAGCAATATCTATGAGTTACTGCTGTCACATTGCTAGCACCAAATATTCATTTACACACAGTTTAAGAACATTTGGAGAACTGGTGTTTACAAATGTTTTCTCTTATTCTCAATGCTAATCATTGTCATGGAACCATGCTAAATTCCCAGTGACTTAATTTAGTCAGTTCAAGTCATGTTCTAAGAGAAAATACTAAGGAAAACAAATGAAATGTGCTTTTGAGGAGAAAATAATTTAACTCGGTGTATTTTCTATTAGAAAGATATTACTTTAATAAGAGATCAATTCATAAATGTATAGCATAGAAAGATATTACTTTAATAAGAGATCAATTCATAAATGTATTGCATATATCATTTTCAGTAAATATTCATGCAAAGAAATTAAATTCAGCAAGACTTTGTCATATTCAGACCTGTTCCATGTTGACTCAAACAGAAATGAGAGAGTAACATTGTTAAATCAGATGGAATTATTGCATATTTTGAATAGAGAGGAGCTTTAAATGTATCCCAATAAGTAGACAATATAATGCTGAGAAAAAGAAAAGGTGAGGAAAAATTGAATTTGTATAGAAAGTTGAATGTATAAATGTGCCTTAATCCTAAAGGAAAAAAAATGAGCTTTGAAAGTGTAATATGTTGATTATTTCCAAACTGATCCATGAGAGTTAATGTATTCTGAAGAAGAATCAATTATTTAACATTTGTAGCTAGATACGTAGATTAACTGAGGTACTATTTAAATATCAAATTACTAATTGTTATATAACATTTAAAAGATGCTTTACATGCTATAATGTGATTATAATGAACTAGGATGTAAGCTCATGAAGACTGGATGAGAGCAAATATATATTTGATCTATAAAACATTGTAAGGAAAGTTTTAATGAATTATGACAATCATTTTTATATGCCAATTATTCCAAGTGTGAGTGTGCACTCCATTTACTTATTTTTTAATTTTATCAAATGGAAATAACAGATTAAAGAGAGAGAAACACCTACTGAAGATTTTCTGTTGTTAGATGGAGTGCTTTTAAGAAACACCGAGAACGCAGCTTTAAAAAAATTACTTGATGTTTACTATTGTATTGTTCAATAGTTTGCGCAGACACACTGGACCCTGATCCACCCATCTTGATGTTCTTCTTTTAGGTTTCTTGGACCCTCCTCTTCTCTGATATACCCAATGGACAGGACATTCTCTACAGTTCTGTGGAGAGAGGGAACTGACATTGACATGAACTCTGGTGTTCCATATTTGACCACCTCCCCTTGGTGTGGAGACCTGGTGGCACTCAAAGAAAGAGTAAGCAGGCTACCAAGAGGAGACTTGATAGCCTATGACCGTATAGTGGGGGGGAGGAGGTCCCCTCCCTCATAGACCTAGGGGAGGGGAATAGGGTAAAAGCAAGAGGGAAGGAGGAATCGGAGGATACACGTGATAGGATAACAATTCAGTTGTAATCTGAATAAATTAATAAAATTTTAAATAATTACTTGAGAAAGTTAGAAGTATCTTTGTTAAAGAATATCTGATTCCACTGAAATTAGGGGCAAGACAAGGCTGTTCACTCTCTCCATATCTCTTTGATACAGTACTTGAATCCTAGCTAGAGCAATAAGACAACTAAATGAAATCAAGGGGATACAAATTAGAAAGGAAGAAGTCAAACTATCACTATTTGTGGATTACATAAATGTATACATAGGCGATCCTAAAAATTATACCAAGGAATTCCTACAGCTGATAAACACCTTTAGCAAAGGGGATAGATACAAAATCAACTAAAAAAAAATCAATAGCTCTCCTGTATAAAAATAGGCTGAGAAAGAAATTAGAAAAACTACATCCTTCACAATAGCCACAAACAATATAAAGTATCTCGGTATAACTCCAACCAAGCAAGTGAAATACTTCTATGAAATGAAGTTCAAGTTTCCAAAGAAAGAAATTGAAGAAGATATCATAAGTTGGAAAGATCTTTCATGTTTGTGGATTGTGAGAATCAACATAGTAAAAATGACCACCTTACCAAAAGCAATTAACAGATTCATTGCAATATCCATCAAAATTTCTGCATAATTCTTTACACACCTAGACATATCAATTCTCAACTTCATATGAAAAAAAAAGGATAGCTAAAACAATCCTGTACAATAAAAGATTTTCTGGAGGCATCTCCATCACTGATCTCAAGCTGTACTACAGAGCAACAGTATGAAAACCACATGTACTCGCATGGAAACTGCCAGGCTGATCAATGGAACTGAGCAAAAGACCCAGAAATAAACCCACACACCTATGAATACTTGATTATTGACAATGAAGCCAAATCCAACAATGTCTGTGATTGAGGAGACCTCCTCCCCCTATATATGCTCTTAGAATATCGAGTCTCTTCTTGGTAACTTGCTATCCTTCCTCACTTGCAGATATTTCAATCTTTCTATAAAGTACATACATCCACTTTCTTATTCACATTTCCTTTTAGTTTTGGAACTCTCCTATAACGACAATCTGAGATTCCGTGCTCATGTGTCTTGCTCTAACTTCTCTACTATTAAAATTCTGTTAATAAACAGCTTTCAAGTTTCAAGGCTCTATGACTCATTTTTATTTTAATTTGGCTTTAGTAGAATAAGGTCCACATTCATTTTCGTGATGGAGATTATGAAGCCTCTTGTGTTGGATTTGTGTGCAAATATAAATCATACTTTTTCCAAGTGATTCTTTCAACTCTGTCCTGGGTACGCACTCCCCAGTAAGCATTCATTGGAAGCCTATTACATCTAAGCACTCTTAGGAGAACTAAGGATCATTGGCACCTGAATTTAACAGCTGAAATATGGTAATTCACTCCTTAAAACACAAACAATTTTGGTAAGTGCCCTAGACGAGACAACTGTTCATGATTGCGTAGAGGAATGGAGGTATTTCACTATTTTATGATTTCCATGACACAGGTGTGAATTACCAAAAAAAAAAAAAAAAAGGTTTGTTAATTTTTTTTTTCTTCAAGATTGATTGTGATCAAAGACAGCTCAGTCAGAATATTTTGTTTGGCAGTCAGAAAGATACTAAATTCTGAAATGAAGTGGAGTTGAAGGAAGAAGCAGGAGGTCAAATTTAATCTCATTTCTTAGTTGTGAGGGTACACATAGGATATGTTCTATGATTCTATACATCGGCTTCATTGCCAGGCAAACAAACTCAGTATGTTCAGCCTGTACAAATGTCAGTCTCTCATGAGCCTGCTCACTTGGATGAATTTAATGATACATCATTTGAGAAGTAGATATCATATTAAAAGTTATCAAGTCATTGAGAAAATGTATAAAGTGTGCTTACCTCTCTCCTTCTATTGCCTTTACTCATTCTTTCCTGTAGGTGCCATTTTCTGAAAGTAGTGATAATTAAAAGAACATTATTCACTTGAAAAGTGTCTACCTGCATTTACCCACTCAGATCCAGTTATCCATAGACTAGTCATGACAGGCTGATTAACTCCTGAAAGAAGTGGAAGTATACATGTTAAATATTAATTTGCCTAATAATTGTTATTAACTATGCACTTATGTTTTCCATTTTAATGTTTTCTGAAAATGATCTTAATAGAGACACATACAAATTGAAACTAACACAGCAATGTTTCAAAATGTGTGTTTAGCATATCTAGTTCCCTTTATCCCAGCTTAAGTTTGACTTTTGTGTAAATTCAAACCAAAGCTTTCTCTCAGCCTGATACTGGAATGCCCGTACGCTACCAACTCTAATGGTACCATTCTTCCTTCACTATTGTAGTTCCTAATTCTTTCAGGGCCCACAGAAGAAATGAGAACATTGGACGTTCTTTTAGTTTCCTCAAAACTTTTAAGTAAAGTATCATATGTAAAGTTTCTGAAAACAACAGAATTTTTCAATGTAAATTCTTTCCTATCCTAAATTGAGGACATTAGCAGAGTTGTTTCCTAATATGGCCTTTGACAGGATATTTTCTATGTCTCCCTTTTCTTTTAGTGTGGCAACCAATATTTTCTTTGCAAATTGTTTATGTTTAGTTTATCTCTCTTTGCACATGTTTCTGTCTTCTTAATAGGAAGATATTATTTAATAAAGGGTCTATTATATTACATTATAACCATATCAATCCTAAGTCTACAGTGACCTCATTTTAAAGCTCCAGATACATTCAACAATATTGTATATTAAGATGCCAGCAGACATTTCCCAAAGACAAATTCAACTTATTTAGGACCAGTGGTTGAAAAGCAAAATCCTTATCTTTACTGCTGACTTTTTTATTTCCCTTCCTTCTTTTCTACAAAAAATATGGGACTGTGTGGCAAAGTATAGTGTAGCCCCTGTCGAAATATTTTTTAACATAAGGTATTTACTCATGTTTCAAGGCTCCATTCAGCACCCATTTTACATGTTGTCACAGCCTTTCAGTAGAGTTTACCACTTGGAAACTGTCTTAGAGAGGCACGCTTTGTGGGAATTATAGAGTTTAACATAAAGACTGGTTTTCTCCATTGTTTACAAAGTGCACATCCTTGCTAATTGCCTAATATTTTCCACCTTTGATCAGCAAATTCAGTGAAAAATAACTAACTCATAAGTATATGATTTAACTTGTCTTCACCCAGATACTTCCACAAATATTATAGTTGTAATTCTCTAAGCAGTAGGAATATTTTATAAAATTTAGACTCTTTTGATGAAACTCCATAGAAAGAAGACAGTATATTCCATTTTACATATCTATTTCTAATTAAGAGGAATCTGAGAGGGGGCTTTACTTGGATTGTAATCTAAGACTAACAATCAATTGAACAGTAAGGTGTGCCTTCTACGTGACAAGGAAATAGGCCTTACTTAGTGTTCCGGGCATCTGTGATTTAGTTAATATTATTTGTTAAGCATGTTGTTGTTCCTTTCCTGGTACCTGACTTTATAGTGGAGTGGGTGAATATAGTAACCTAGAGTTGAGAGTTTCATAATAGAAACAGCAGAGAGTGTATCATTAAAAATAAGTTCCAGAAGAAAAGAGGAAAGTATCCTAATACCTGCCCAAAGAGCACAATTAAATCACAAAATCAGTGCTTATTGCTAGGAAGATTCTATCTGTTAAAAGCACAGAGGAACCCTGGAGCCCTTTAGCCTCAATCTTTCTTTAGTGCCTTTCTTTAATTACTGCTTTGTCTTTTTTTTTTTAATTGAATATGAGATCACTTCTTGAAAGTATCTAATATCTGCTATATACCCTTTCTTGATCAGAATGTACCTGGAATGTTCATCTTTATGCAACTGTGATTTAGCAGAGTAACAGAATTCTAAAAGTAGTAGAATAATTCCAGGAAATCCCATATTAAAGGAAAGAACCAGCAGAAGTCCTGGCCCAGAGGAGTATCCTCCTGGGAAGTGGTTTCTCACAGTGCAAGTCAATCTACATGCAGTTCCTGCTTTCATGCTGAGAGTTCCTCTCCCATATTCTGAAGCAGATTGCATATGAACCACTTAACATAACCCAACTTTTTCTTCCCCTGATAAACAGTAGACTTGAATTCACGTCATATGGGTCATTTGTTCCTAGTCTCTTCAATTTAGGCATTTTGGTGCTTTAGTATCCTTTCCTCTTTTTTTTAATTTCATGAGTGAGCATAACCCATTTGAAATATTTCTCCCACAAGCACTTAGTAGGCTCTATTACTTTATGAGACACATTTGGATTGTTAGAAATATTATTTTGTTTCCTTACAAAGAACACCAGTGTATTGCTTTTCAAATCTCTTCTTGGTTCCAGTTGGTTGAAAAGGCTTTCTGTCCAAACCATTGCAGAGAAGATGTACTCTATTTATCATCAAGATTTATGGCTCTTCTTCAAAGAAGTGTTTTCATTTTTCTTTGTGTCTTTGTTCTTGAAGTAGGCTTTCTCCATTTGCACAAACTAATGGCATTTGCTATGTAGCCATGTTTGGCAGTCATATGAGGATGGTCTTCTGCAAATATATGAGTGTTGGAATTACGGGACTTTCATCATGCGAAGATGTGAAAAGAGGCATAAATATACAAAACACACAGCATTTTCTATATGAAACAATGCAACACGCAGGAAGAGATGACTTTCAACCTTTTTGTTTTGGTTTGATTTTTTTCTTTTTTATTTATTTTATTTTATTAATTTATTCTTGTTACATCTCTATGGTTATCCCATCCCATGTATCCTCCCATTCTTCCCTCCCTCCCATTTTCCCCTTATTCCCATCCCCTATGACTGTTCCTGAGAGGGATTACCTCCCCCTGTATATGCTCATAGGGTATCAAGTCTCTTCTCCGTGACCTGCTGTCCTTCCTCTGAGTGCCACTAGGTCTCCCCTACCCTGATCTAGCCAATGGACAGGACAGTCTCCACACTTGAGTGGAGAGTGGGATATGACTTTCTCAACCTTTTTTTAAACCTCATCACTACAGTGTAGCATCTTGAAACCTTGCGTGTTTCATGGAGTAGAGGATGGCATGCTCTCCCTTGGTAGTGACTTGTGTCCCTCTTTTTACTCTAGTACTAGTCAGTTGACCTCCCACTATGTCAATCAATGAAAAATGGTGGGGAATGTAAAATGAATCTTAGAATAGTGTGTTTACACAATGATGATGAAATGGAATAAAATGAGTTCTTCTCCTGAAGCTTTATAAAGTAAGTTGACATTCAAATATATGAGTAATTTTATGATAAGTTAGTAGCACAGCACAGAAAAATATGAGTAATTTAACAATGAGTTAGTAATGCAACATTTATTAATGTAGACTTTATAAACTTCAGTGGCCCTAGGATACATTTGTCTTCTGAATTGATATCTTTATAATTTGGAGCAAAGAAAAGCTGCTCAGACTTTATTCTCCATGAAGTTTTGCTATTTCTTTGCTTATGTATGGTACAGTTTTGCCATGACTTCTCATATTGCTGCCACTTATGTATGTTTTAACTGATTATGGTTAATTCATTTATTCAATTTATTTTCCACTTAAGTTGTTTTCACTCAGTTTCAGAAATATCCAGAATGAATTAAACTATGGATATCCACTTAAGAACCTTCAGAATATGAAGCTAGAGAGAAAGTTCAGCAGTGAAGACTGCTTTCTGCTTTTCCAGAGGAACAGTGAGTGCTCTGTTCACAGGAACTACATAAGTCAGCCACTAACCAGCTGCAAATCTAACTCCAAATAAATTCTATGTCTCTGGTTTCCACTGATACCTGCACACAGGTGCTTATACCCACACACATACCCACACACACAAATTACTAAAAATAATAAAAACAAATTAAAATTGAACTTAATGAATTGAAGGTATTTATATGAAATAACATTCAGCAGGATAAAGTCTATTTTCTTTTAATACACTCTCAGCTATTTATATTTCAATTTTATAAAAGTATAAAATGATTTGTATATGGTTATGATAGTTGCTAAAGTTGAATTTACTCTCAAACTTGCATACGTTTCTTAAATGCATGCTGATGTTTTCCATATATATATATGTTTATGTATATATATATGTAATAGTTAATGTCATTATTTTCATAAACTATCAAAATTATAATAATTTAAGCATACATGTTATAAAAGTATCTAGTGATTTTTAAATTTTGCACGTTATATATTATTCCTTTTTTCCTTCACAATAATTTTGATTGTGCTTGTGATGCAATTTAAAGCCTGAGGCAATAAGATGATTAAAAGTGACTGTGAAGAAGTGAAACTATACTTATTCGATATTCTAAAGAACCCTCACTGAGAAAGCAAAAAAGAAATAAAAGAGTTAGCCACTTGAAATAGTCAAGCAGAAGAGGGAGGGTAGAAGCAGAATGATAAGAGTGAGGGGATAACAATTGGGATGCAATGGGAATAAATTATAATATATGAAAAACAAACAAAACAAGCCTATGAAGAAGTAAACAAACAAATAAATAAGTAAAATAGTCAAGGTGGCAAAACTACTAACAAAGCTGCTGTGATAGCAAAGCAAAGTATTTAATGGCTTTTAGAGAAAGCAGAGACCTTTCACTAGTTGGAGTAGGATGAGTTCTGACGAGATGAGCAGAAAATGCCATTAGTGAGATCCAGGTGTCCCAACTTGCCTGTTACTTTTCTTTAACATGGAAACCCTTTCTCTCAAGAAAGTTCTCAAGTCCAGACATGTGGTCATCCAGTTAGAACTTTATTTTGCTTTCTTGTTTGTTTGTTGTTTTGAGATGGGCTCTTGTTGTGTATCCCTGGCTGTTCTTAAAGCAGCTATGCAGATTGGGTTGACCTGCCTTACCCTCATGAAATTTATGATTAAATTTGTGGATCCCCAAGAAACAAATAATAAATGCTGGTCAGAATTTAGATAAAAGAGAACTCTTACACACTGCTGGACAGAACATATATCAGGACAGCCTTTATGAAAAACAATATAGACTCTCTTCAATAAAAGAAATAAACAATAATAAGAGGTACAGAAAATCATCCTTGCATATAAACGCCAGGGAAATTGTCAAATCAAAGAGGAAGTTGCAATGGTATTTTTAATGAAGCTCATTCATCATATCCCAGATACAGGATAAACTTGATATCCTTTAATGTATGGAGTGACAAAAATATGTGATATACACAAGGAATTATTATCCAACTATAAAAATAATAATGCACTGTTCTGAGTTGTAGCAATATGTATGGAGCTATAGGATCTGGCATATATTATACGTTTGTCAAGAACTGTAGAAGCCAAACTTAAGTCTTTAAAAACTAAAGAAATGATATGACTGTGAGGAAGCTAAAAACTTAATTTGATCAGCATATTTTTCATAATGTACTAAATTATCCAGTATATTCTATTAAATTTACAATGTTGGTTTTAGTTAATATGAGTAGTAAAGGAGAGCCAGAAGGAATGAAAGATAAAGAGAGATGATTTGAGGAAAGAAAGACAGATAAGAATTACTTTGACACATTTGGCCTGAGCATCTGGCAAGATGGAATTATATCAACTGAGATAGTTAGTGGGTGGTATAATATGTGTATATGAAGCAATTTATATTTAGGAAGAATTAAAATATTAAAATAAAATATTTTTAAGAATGTAGGAGCATGAGTCCAGAATAAAAAAAGTGTAAAGGTGAGTATTTTTTAGCTTAAAATTTATTTCAAAACTATGATCTACACAATTAATGTTGATGTCATGCAAGACAAACACTGAGACCCAAAGACAAGCTGACTATAACTTATTAAGGTTAGCAGGCTTAGAAGTCACCATTTGTTCTATTGCATTTATTTAAGAATGGAGAGAAGACCTGCAGATATTAAAGAACATAAGCTATATCAAGGGCCTTTAATACAAATAGAGGAAGGATTTGGGCTAGTAGCTTCACTTAGAATTTGGATAGTTTATTTTAAAAACATTAGGATAAGAGAGATGACTAAAGTAAAATGTGTACTCATGTATGGGGAAAATGTAATTTACATTGATGAACTGGTGCATTAATGGATCAATTTTAACATTGGTGCTAATTTTGGAGACAGGATTTTATTATACAGACTAGACTAGCTTTAAAGTTTATGACATTTTACTGCCTCTGTCTCTCAACAGTTGAGATTACCGCTATACATTAATATGCTTGGCTTTGTAAATACTACTGTATTTATTTGTGGAGTTAATGTTAGCTGAAGTCAGTGGGGGAATGTTAGTTAATCTCTCTCAAAGAGACATAAGAACATATAAGCATAGCTTTCAGAAGTATGAATTGAAGAGATAATACCTGTGAAAATTGTATATCTCCAATGTTTTCATTACAGTGAGGAGCGAAGTCATTACCAGAGAATGAGGATAAAAACAATACAAGAGTTAAGGAGAAAAAACTAAAATGATGAACATGTTTGAATTATTTGATTGAGTATATACAAAATATTATCATGTTAACCTGGAGTCGATATTTAAACTTTTCTATATACTTTACGTTTGACATTCAAAATCTAAGGTGCATTTAACACTTAGAATAAATCTAGTTCATACAGTTTCAGGTGAATGCAGATTTTTTTAAAAAATTTAAGTGGTGTGTGTTTGTGTGTGTGTGTGTGTGTGTGTGTGTGTGTGTGTCTGTGCATGTCTGTGCGTGTGTGTGTGTGTACATATGTCATTGGGGTATGTACGTCAGAACACAACTAAAAGTAACTGTTTTTCTCCTTCCAGGAATGAAATTTCCAGGAATGAAATTTCCAGGGATGAAATTCAGGTTGTCAGGTATGAAAATATTTTTCTCCTGAACCATCTCACCAGGTTTTTATCAAACCATCCTTCTAAAGGATTCATTATGATTTCCTTACATTTACTAAACATAATTAACATTATTAATGCTGGCTTAGGGGGCCAATTGAAGAAAAACAATATTAGGAAATTCACAGTGGACACGAAATCTTGTTAACATTTCCAGAAACACTCTATGGACCACACATTTATCTTTTGGATTTCAAATTCTACCTACAGAATGGTTTATCCTAATACACTCAAGGAGTAAGTCAATACTCTGAAAGGGTTTGATAAGAAAAGTATGAACCTTTAAAAAAAAATAGAGGTTTAACCAAGGAGAAATAATTCCTTGAAACAGGAAACATATAAAAGATTATGACTAGAGTGGGATTTGTCGAATTCTGACATTGTGCTGTTGCAAGATTTCTGTAGATTTGTAGGACTGGTAAAAACTATTTCTGCAGATTTGTAGGACTGGCAAAAACTAAGACCAGCATAAGAAAAATAAAATGAATACTAAGGCAAAAATAAAATTGATAGACTTCAGTAATAATAGATAATAATAAAATGGGGTTATGAAGCTGTGAAAATACTGATTAATCATTTAGAATTAAGCTTGGAGTGTTTGAGGGAGACAAAGAGTAAAGAAGTTCTTAGGAAGAGCAAAAAAACACAGCAATGCCTCCACTAACTTAGACGATGAAAGGAAGTAGGTGTTCTCTCCTTTAAAAGCCACTGAAAAATAGTATCACTTTCTCATTCTAGGTGTCAGAGTGAGAGTCAAAAAGAAAAAGTTTAATTGGAAAAAAAAATTTAGGTTACAATTAATAAACCTGGTCGGGAGAGGTAGCTCAGCTGTTAAGAGCACTGTCTGCTCTTTCAGAGGTCCTGAGTCCAATTCCCAGAAACCACATGGTACCTCTCATGACAAAAGCTAATGATACAAATGTTAGAGAGGAAATTTAAACACAAGTGACGTACCTTTCTTGGCCATAAGTTTCCCAAAAATGGAACAAGCTTGCTAGACATTTGTTTTAAGCTTTCAGAGTTTTATCTCCAGCCAAAAGGCTGGCTTGGGGGGATCTGTAAACAACAAAAAAGAACGTGAAATCCTGTGGGGATGGAGGATGGAAGAAGAAAGAGGAACAAGTCTCACTCTAGGTCCTGACAATGAAAACTCAGAGGATAGCTAAAGTGACTCTCATAAAAGCCAAATGCTTTGTGTGTTTAAAGAAAAGACTATTCGGGGGATAAGAAACAGTGAGGTACATGTACCAGGACATATCCACGGTCTCCTGGAATTTCTGTATATATATATATATATATACATATATATATACCTATATATACCTATATATATATAGGAAGAGCAGTTAGTTTTATACCAACATGTTAAGATATTAAAGTATGATTTCATCTTATGGTTCTATACTTTATTTTCAGTCATCTGGAAAATATTGTTCAGTAATACTTTACATGATCTTTTTTTGTTTGTTTGTTTTTCAAGACAGTGTTTCTGTGTGTAGCCTTAGCTGTCCTAGACTCACTTTGTAGTCCTGACTGGCCTCGAACTCCCAAAGATCCACCTGCCTCTGCCTCCCTACTGCTGCAGTTAAAGGCCTGTGCTACCATCTGGCAAATATTTATTTTAAAATATTAGCATAGTAACCAATTAATTTGCATGAGGTTAAGGAGAAATACTGGTCCTACATTTTGTTGATAGGACATACAGGTTGATAAAACACTTGACAAAATGAAACTTAATTTCAAATTGTATTTTCCTAAGTCTCTTCTTTATTGTACAGTTATCCTGATTCATTAAAGTCCTTACTTTCGGTTCTCAACAACAAAATACGATCAACATTGTTTTAAATACTTATTTAAACATTCTTGCTGAGGAACGAACCTCTTAATTTATGATAGCTATGAAAAATATGTGAACAAATTATGACTTCTGCTGGGTAATCAAAATGATCCCTTTTCTGAACTGCTGTTTGACTCTTTATAGAGAAGACACAAAATAGATTTTTGTGTCAGAAGGTGAGAGCAATGTCCAAAACCACAACCCAAGTGAAGAGGAAGTTAAAGGTGAGTTAGTTAACTCTTGCTGAGTGGTTGCATGTAGACTATTTACAGTTACAGAAATAAAAATGGGTTAAGGTTCTGGTTCAAACCACTGGTGGAACTCTAATTTTATTAAATAAAAAAGAGTTACAGGAGCATCAGAGGTGGTGCAGCAGGAAGAAGTTAAAATTGTGAATTTGAACATATATTTTACCTATTTTATAGTCTTTAAATGTCTACTCTTAGCACAACATAAAGGGATATAAGATGATATAGTTCTAATGTCATGAATCGGAGTCCATTTATGTTAACTGTTGTTAACTCTGTACACGGGTTCATGAGTCTGAAATGGAGATATTTGGCACAATGTCACCTTCCTTGGAACTTAAGAGAATTTCTACTTGCTGGTTTCTTCAGTTCATTGCCAAGGTCAGGTCCTTGTGTTTGTGTGATGGAGGTCTTACTTTACTTTTAACATTCAGCTTGGAAATTACTTCCAACCCTCTAGAGACAGCCCAGTTTCTTACTATAATTCTTCCCACAATACAGAAAGTTATTTGCCTGAATGTTGTGGATTTTCAGGCCAACAAAACGTAGCTGATGTTTCACCTCTGAAATTCAAGGATTCTTTGATTAAGCCCAAATCTAGGTCATCCCTACCTGATTAATCCAAAGTGATTGAATTAGTATCCAAACCATAGGAATGATTCACAGACTTGTCCGCAAGCTAGGCAAGGTTGTTTATGCAATTTCCAAAGACTTCTAATTTTGCCAACTACATCTACACTAAAATTTCAAAATACAATATTGAAGATTTAGATTAATTCTATAATTCATAATAATCTGTAATATTTCCTATGGAGGCAAGTAATTCTCAAACCAGTATAGAAAGTAGTATATAGGTACTTCCTTGAAGACAGAAGAATATTGATCCTTGTATTTTATTTCAGTGCCAAATGAAATTACAAACCATAATATACCATTGCCCTAATCTTTGCCCTGAAAAGAACATAAAAGAGGAGAATAAAATGAATTCATTAAATTTAATAGGTTTATATTTTCTTTTAACCTCAGATTAATAGGTATATGAGGTTTTAGCAAATATGTTGTTAACACATGGGGAAAAATACTAGAGTGAAAGCACCCACTACCATAAAAAAGCAGATGTTTTCTTTTCATGTAATCCTGCAGGCTTTTATCAGACTCTCCCAATTACAGTCTGTATGTTGGAGTTCTTGCAATTCAAGCCATTAACCTTCCTGAGAAGCATTAGCTTTGCATAAGGTCCATTGTCTTTGCAATGCTCTTTTCTGTGGAAGTCTCTACTTTCTTGCAAAATTAAAAGAGTGTTGAATGGACTTGCTATTCATTTACAGCTCCAACGTACATAAAAATATTGTTGCTCCTCTCAGCAAACCAGGATGAAACAGAAGCAATTTAGTTATGCTCAAGGAGAAACAAAAATATTTTAAGTGACGGTAATAATGTATTCCTGAAAAACAATTTGGCTCAGAATGAAAAAAATACAAAGAGAATTAGAAAAATAATTTAGTAGTTCGAAAAGGGGTGATGTGCAATTACATGTACAATTAAATGCAAGGCTATTCTTCACAAAAGAAAAGGAAAATAGCAGGCCCCAAGAACAGACGCTTTGTTTAAAATATAGTTTGGGTTTTCATAATTACTACGTAAGATTCCAATTTTCCTTTCAGAATTATAACAGCAAATAATCACTAGTTCCTCTCATTTCTATAACATACACTTGGTATGAAAGTAGCGTATTGCATAGAATAGTTCACAGGTCGTAAATGAGCTTCAAAAAATGCTTTAGAATAAAATTATTCTTGAGATGTCTCAATTAACCCTTTACATGATGGAAAAAAATATTGGCAGTGAAACTTGAAGATTACTGGATTATTTTCTTTCTAAAACTGTATGCATATCATTCAGAGAAGTTTCACAAGAAGATAATTGTAGCATATGTAAATAATAGATTATTTTGTATAATGATATTGTATGATTACTTTAGTTATCATTTCTCCATAGGATAAAAAGTTTTTTTTATAAAAAGCTTATTGCAATCCAAGAAATGTATAATGTTTTCATATATCATAAACATAATTTAGTAATTCCTGAAATATCATTTAGTAGCTACAAAGCAAATGCAATTTTAGAGCTGAAGATAATTTTTGAAATCCTCTAAAACCATGCTTGAATTTCAGTATGCAGTAAAATTGAATATAAATTACTGAGTGCTTTTAATCTGAAAAAAATGAAGCGGGTTAAACACAGCACTTTATTCAAGAACAAGTAGACATTTACCCACAGCGGTTTATAGGTAACAAGCTCACATTTTCAACTCTAAATAGTACAATTCCATGAAGAATTTTCCTATATTTTCTTTCTGGAAAGCTTAGCAGATCTAACTTGTTAAATTATACTTACTTGCACATAATTTTAATGATAACTTTGTTGAAGAAAAACTTAGACACAGGGGCTGGAGAGATGGCTCAGAGGTTAAGAGCACTGACTGCTCTTCCAGAGGTCCAGAGTTCAATTCCCAGCAACCACATGGTGGCTCACAACCGTCTCTAATAGGATCTGAGATGCCCTCTTCTGGTGTGCATAAAGACAGTGTACTCATATACATAAATTAAATAAATAAGTCTTTAAAAAAGAAAAAGAAAAACGTAGACACGATTGTATTTTTCTCTTCAGTACAAATGAAATATTTGGATAACAATTTAGTGGGAATTACTAAAAGGTAACTCTTTGCATTATGATAAATTATCCTAGTTTGCTATGACATTACTTATATAATCTTCATATCACAAAAGGATATTTAATTTTTATTAAATTAAACTTACTCCCATTTATGAACTCTTAATTTTCTTATATTTTATTTAGATTGCTACTCAAAATTTTTAATTTTCATGTAATAACAAGCCACAATTTTCAGTGATTCTATGTTCATAAGCAAAATATATGTGAAAGTACATTTAATTGTGATTAAAATCTTATACTTTGAAATTGAGTCAAAAATAGGAATCTACTTCAAAGGCAGTGAGAGCTTAGATAAGTAATGCATGCATTTTTTAATTTAATGCTTGTTCACATGATAATACTTTATACTGTCCATTACATCCACAAGTGTTGAGCAAGTAGACAGTAATAACATACTATTGTAATCCATTCTCTGGGCCTTTTGCTCTGTGAATGAATTTATTCATCCCTCATGAAACTAACAGAGAATATATTAAAGCCAAAGGCATTAGGAAACCAAACCAGGTAAGTTTTCTTTCTTGAAACACACTGGATGAAATGTGTCACTATACAAGAATGTTATTGCCTCTGCCTAATTGCAGTAAATCTTTAGTTTATTCATTAATGAACTATAGATATTATATCAATTTGTTTATAGTGTTAAAACTATTCATGATTCATGATGTAGTATTCACGAATTGCTTATACAAGTTTGTTCAGTATTGGTAGCAATAATGCCACTAGCTCTAGTGCCCAAATAAAATCAATCAGTACATGTGTGTAAATGAATGGGCATTAAACATAAATGTATGGGTAGACATGAATCATTCAGTGCATGGTACAAAATAATATTGTATATTGGGATGAATGATAAGAATAAAGTATTGAATGTGTTTAATGCTACACAAAATTTGTACTAGTGATTTCAAAAACTTGTAAAATAGTGTTTTGATGAACTAATAAATAGTTTATGTCATTACTTTTACATAAACACTACCCATGCTATCTTTTCTCCCCAACGTAGTACAAAATTGAAATACTGCTACATGATGGCTGCTCTAAGTGCTTTGTATATGACTTGGTCCATGATGTAACAACCGGCAATGCAGTTACAGGTTACAATACCCTCAGTTTAAAGTGGAGAAGTCAAATGCCTTAACAATGGCTCTGGACTCTAATACAGAAGATGAGAGATTCTGACTTGAGTAGTGTTCCCTGGAGGTGGAGCTCATAAACACTGCTTTCTTCTCTATAGTATCTTTCCACTCATTTTCTGAATCCTGATATACTAGAAGATCAGCACATTGTTCTTAATTCCACACTCTAATCCATGTGCAAATATGGCTATGATTTTGATTTTTGTTCATGTTCATAATCTGGCATTACTTTATTTTTATAGACTTATCAAACCTAATTCCTTGTGTACAGAAATATTTTTTATCTTCTTCATTGCTACCATCACCTCCATCATATCTATTCATAGTTATTTCTTTAAATTTCCTAGGAGGTAATTGAGGTCAAATAAATCTGTTTAAACTATTTCTCTTCATAATTGACTCTCTTATTTACTATTATATATTGAGATATATTATTTTAGCATGCAAAATGAAATGTTGATAATTTAAAAGAGTGCATTTTAGGGGAAATTAATATTCCTTCTCAGAAAAATTCACATACAATAGAATAAGTAACAATAGAACCATTTATACTGGGATTTCAGAGATATCCATAATGCATGATTTATTCTTTCCCTAAGCTGAATAATGTAAAGTTAATAAATAGAGCTTTGGTCTATATACCTTTCAGGCATTAAATCAGTATAATTCAGTTTGATACAATATAGATTCTTAAATATGTTAGAAAAGTTCCAAATATAATAATTAAAACTGAGAGTAGGTTTCATAAAAATATCTTATTGTGAATTATTCTTATGTGGTAAGAGTAAAACTTAGTAATGAATAAAGAGTAATAAAATTAAGTTACTATGACACTGTGATTTAAATGTGTATGAAAAGTTCTCTTATACAATTGCATAACAATTATTATATCCACTTAATTCATTGTAGGAGTTACTTTTACATTGTTCTACTACCAAATATAACATTTGGATTACTTATGTATCTGGTAAACTAAGTATTGAATTTGTCTTCATGAATAATAAAAATACATTTAAAATTATTTTGAACGATTTTTATATTAAAAAATCAAAGAAACATAGACTAAGAACTATTGCATAAACATGCAGAGAAGTCAGTTATATTTCAACCTGCTTCTATTGTTATTAATTTGCAGGTAAAGGAGAAGCTGATTTTAAAATATATTTTATTAATTTATTCTTGTTACATCTCAATGGTTATCCCATCCCTTGTATCCTCCCATTCCTCCCTCCTTCTCATTTTCCCCTTACTCCCCTCCCCTATGACTGTTCCTGAGGGGGATTTCCTCCCCCTGTATATGCTCATAGAGTATCAAGTCTCTTCTTGGTGACCTGCTGTCCTTCCTCTGAGTGCTACCAGGTCAAATATGAGGCAGCAGAGTACGTGTGAAAGTCATATTTTTTTTTTTTTTGCAGGGATGACATTGTCTTTCCAGGTTTTACAATCTTTTACAAAGTGTTAGTGTTACAGAATCAGAATGATAGAGGAGATCTATATTTATCAGTAGGTGATGTATTGCTTTGTGTAAACCAAGAATACTATGGCCCCATTCTACCTGGAAACCCCATGACCAGGCAGGCACAGGGAGGAGAAACCCACACACCTAAGACACTTGAATTTCAACAAAGTAGCCAAAATCATACAGTAGAAAAAAGACAGCACTTTCAACTGGATGTTGATAAATAGAAAAAGGCAAATAGTTCCATATTTATCATTATGTACAAAACTAAAGTCTACATGGATTAAATATCTCAATATAAAACCAGACACACAAAATCTGTTATAAGAAAAAGTGAGGAAGAGCCATGAACTCATAGGCACAGGAGACAATGACCTGAACAGAAGAATGCCAGTAGCTCAGGCTCTAAGGACAACAATTAATAAATAGGACCCCATGAAACTAAAAAATCTTCTGTAAGGCAAAGAACACTGTCAACAGAACAAAATGACAATTTACAGACTGGGAAAATTTCTTCAGTGACCCTACATCCAACAAAGGGCTAATATCCAAAATACATAAAGAACTCAAGAACTGAAACACCACCAAGCTAAATAATCCAGTTAAAATTTGGGGTACAGACCTAAACAGAGAATTTTCAACAGAGAAATATCAAATGGCCAAGAAAGACCTAAAAAAATACTCAACACTCTTCCCAGAAGGCTAGGAATTCAAGACCAAGCTATACTACTCCTGGGCCTATAAAAATGTTCCACCATACAAAGACATTGCTTAAATGTGTTTATAAAAGCTTTGCTCATATAGCCAGACCTAGAAAGACACATATGGTATATACTCACTTATAAGTGATTATTAGTCTAACATATATGTCTTTGGAGAGATTCCACCCAGAGGGACAGAGCAGCCTTGGGTGAAACTTTGGGTTGTATGGAGAGTGGGGAAATGTGAGGACTCAGAGAGGTCAGGAGTTCCACAAGTGATCCTCTAGGCCTTGGATCTGGACCCTGGGTGGCCTGCACAAATGATGCACCAACCAAGAACAGTGTATGCAGAAAACCTAGACCCCCTGTTCACATGTAGTCAATGGACAGCTCATATTCCACGTAGAGAAAGGTGGGGGTGGCCTCTGACATGGACTATAAAGTTTTCAATTTGATCATTTCCCTTGGTTTCGTGGCCTTTTGAGCACACAAAGCAAGGGGGTACAGACTATCTTGATGAGACCTGATAGATTGTGGTCAGATGATAAGGGAAGACAACCTCCGTATCAGAGGTCTAGAGCAAGTGAACAAGTCAGAAGAGGGAAGGAGCATGGTAAGGGGAAGATATGAGCAATGGGATAATAATTGGTATGAATGTGAATACATTAAAATGAATAAAATATTAAAAAATTTAAAAATAGTGACCTGAAACGTAAATGCTATAAACATGTCTACAAAAATAATCAATCACATGCCTTAGTATTTCTGCCATGGACCTGTGAAAAAAACTTTTATTTATATAATTATTTTATTTTAAAGTGTGTGTGTGTGTGTGTGTGTGTGTGTGTGTGTGTGTGTGTGTGTGTTTGTGTGTGTGCATGTATAATCCTAAGTTCCCAGGGAAAAGATACCTGAACTTTCCGAGAAACTTTACAGCCACCACCTCACTTGGACATGGGAATTGATGTAAGGTCCTTGGCAAGCCTACTATGTCCTTCTAATCATTAAGTCACCTGTCCAGACCCTGAAGAAATCAGAGCATTTCCACCATCCTAATAGCCTACTTTAATTGTTGATAAGATTATTTTTACCTCTAACTTTAAAAAGCATCACCCTCAAAACAAACTAAGATAACTAGAATACGTATCATAAACTGGTAAATTACCATTTCTGATATCATTTGACAAAATTTCTTTTTAATTTGAAAGATGATTTTCTTAATAATATTTTCTAGTAATTCTTTTTATTTTGACTCAAATTTTATTTTGTTCTTCCAATGTAAATTTTGTCAATAACAATATCCTTCTAAACACAGTCAATTATCCAGTGATAATTTTCCCTATATCTTCTTTCCCAGTTCTATTCACTCCCTGACCCTTTTTGAAATCTTCCCCCAAAAAAAGAAGAGAAAAAGAAAGAAAAAGGGTGAAAAACCACAAAGCCAAGGCCTCTATGTGTTGCCCATACACTCAATGGAGCATGGTCAAACTTCTAGTGGCCAATTCTTTTGAGAAAACTGAGACTTTCCATGTCTCTGTCCACCAGAAGTCCTCAGCTGTGGAGATCTACACTTCAGCATCCCTGTCATAAAATTTGAGATCTCTCTTCAATGGCTGTCTAGACAGCTAATTCTTATTTGGTGGAGGTGGTGATGGTGGTGGTGGTGGTGGTGATGTGTATGTGTGTGTGTGTGTGTGTGTGTGTGTGTGTGTGTGTGTGTGTGCGCGCGTGCGCGTGCGTGCACACTGGGGGGTTGTTGTCACAGAATCCTTCTGTGTCCCTCATTCTTTTTTTTAAATATATTTCATTAATTTATTCATATTACATCTCAATTGTTATCCCCTTCCCTTGTATCCTCCCATTCCTGTCTCCCTCCCATTTTCCCCTTACTCCCCTCCCCTATGACTGTGACTGAGGGGGACCTCCTCCCCCTATAAATGCTCATAGGGTATCAAGTCTCTTCTTGGTAGCCTGAAATCCCTCCTCTGAGTGCCGGCAGGCCTCCCCATCGAATTTCCAGTCATCAATACCACTGCAATGGAAGCTTCCTTGTCCTTTATAGTCAGCTACACCATGGATCATAATCTTCCACAAGGCTGATGACTACAGCAGGGGCCATGGACATCGTCATGGTACAGACCCTGGCCATCCCCACAGCCTGTGTTAGTAACATGGGCTGTGAACATCGGTGTATTTCTTCTGCTTTCATTTATTTGACAAGCCTTGGTCTCATCTCTAAAATTAAAATCAACTTACTCTAGTTCTCAAATTTTCTGCTTTTCAGTACACATTTGTATATATTATTCTGTATTCCTGGTATACAATTTTAGTGCTACAAAAACAGCTAAAAAGGAAGACATTTAAAAAACGTAGAGCTTTTGCCTAACAATAATTTAGAAATGTGTACAAACTTTAGCATAAGTAATGGAACTGCATCAGTTTGTACTTTCAAAAAGACAAGTAGAATCACCAAAGAATAAGACCAAAAAATTACAGATTAAGACAAAAATAGGGTATCAAGTCTCTTCTTGGTAGCCTGCTATCCTTCCTCTGAGTACCTCCAGGCCTCCCCATCCAGGGGACGTGGTCAAATATGGGGCACCAGAGTACGTGTGAAAATCAGACCCCACTCTTCATTCAACTGTGAAGAATGTCCTGTCCATTGGCTAGATCTGGGTAGGGCTTCAAAGCTTACTGCACATAGTGTCCTTGGCTGGTGCCATAGTTTGTGCAGGACCCCTGGGCCCAGATACGCCCATCATAATGTTCTTCTTGTAGGTTTCTAGGATCCTCTGGATCCTTCTCTTTCCCAATTCTCCCATGCTTCTCTCACCTAGAGTCCGAATAGGATGTCCTCCCCTCTGACCCACTTTCCCGGTGAGTGAAGACTTTCATGGGACATGCTCCTTGGGCTAGTGTCTAGATATAAGTGAGTATATACCATTTGACTTTTTCTGCTTCTGTGTTAACTCACTTATTATCATTTCTAGTTCAATCCATTTGTCCACAAATTTTGGGAATTCCTTGTTTTTAATAGCTGATAGTATTCCATAGTGTAAATGTACCACAGTTTCTTTATCCATTCATCTACTGAGGGACACTTAGGTTGTTTCCATGTTCTGGTTACCAAGAAGAGACTTGATACCCTATGAGTATATACAGGGGGAAGAGGTCCCACTCAGTCATAGTCATAGGGAAAGGGAGTAAGGGGAAAATTGGAGGGAGGGAGGAATGGGGGATAAAAGGGATGGGATAACCATCGAGATGTAATATGAATAAATTAATAAAATATATTTTAAAAAGACAAAAAATGTTTAATATAAACATCATTGCACAAAACACATTTTTGTTAATTCTGATAATAAAAACCAATGCTTTACTTTTACAATAGTCACTTGTCTTTCAAATGATTACCAATACACAATGTGGAAACAGTATTAGCCATTATGGACCAGTAAAAACAGTGTCCATTTTCTTGTATTCATCAGCTTGCACCAGAAGTAAAAGCATGTGAGACAACAATATTGTCATTGTGATGTCATCTAGGGTTACAGGAACAGATACTTTTTCTCTGCCAATGTGAAGAATAAAGCGACAAGAAACTCAAGTTTTCATCATTCATCTAATATTTATTAAAAGCAAAAGCATACACACAATGAAGCACCAAAAGAGGCTATTTCAGTGGGTGTAGGGTTTACCAAGATTCAGAGTTTGAGTTTGTTTGGAAAAGTTAGATGTAATATATGTTTGGGAGTGAAGGGTATGTTCCCTTTCCCTCAGAATTGACTGATTTCAGCTACTGTGGGTGACTGGGTAATCTAGAAAAAGGTGAAGCTGATTGGTTTCAGCCACAAGAGATCAACCTATATGTTCACTCTGCCACACCCTTGGAAGATTTGTAAATCCCACAGAACAGTCCCCTTCAGTGGGAAAAGCTTATCAAGTATTTTTCCCCCTTGGAGGTGGGAAAAGTCATCATCTTAAGTATTATTCTACTTACAACATCCTTTCATTGTATGTCTCCCAAACAGGGAGCTGTCTGAGTCATAATCCCTTACTAAAGTGGTGGTGGTAGTGTCTATGTGCATAGTGTGTGTGTTTCTGTGTGTGTATATGTATATCTGTGTGTGCCTATGTGTGTGTTTGTGCCTATTTGTGTGTATGTATGTATATGTGTGACTGTGTGTGCCTGTATGTTTCTCTGTTTGTACGTGTTTGTGTATGTATATGTATGTCTCTCTGTGTGCATCTCTGTATGTGTTTGCACATGTGTGTGCATATACATGTGCATGACTTTAAGTGTCTGTATGTTCTTATTTGTGGTGGAATATGTAGCTCTGTCTGCACATAGATGCCAAAGAAGGATAGTTGACTCTATCAGTCTCTGCCATATTCCTTTCTAATAGGATATCTTACTGAAACTGGAAGTAGATTTGCAGCCAGAAGTCCCAGCATTTCTCTTTTCATCTTCTACTTCACAGTGCTGGAATTACAGCCAGTTTATTTCATATGTGCTAGGGATCCAAATCTAGTTCTTGTGTTTACATAGCAAGCATTCCTTCATAAAGACTCATCTCCAAGCCAAAAATCATTTGAATAAAGAATACATTTTCCTGAATTTATACAAAGCTGCAAATATTAACAATAAAAACTATGTAAATTTGTATAAGTCCCATTTTTAGCCTTAATGTATTATAGAAAAAAAAAACAAAATAAAAAATCTTTATGAATTTAGACACACAAAGATAGGAAAGATGTTTTCCTCAAGGCTGTCAAATACAAATAGCCAAAAATACTAAAAATGTAGCTTTTATATAATTCCTAATTGCTATAGGTAGTATATTGTATATATATATATATATATTTAATAATATAAATGTATATGTAAAAAATAAAAATGTTTAATAAAGAAAAAACTATTATATTCATAGTACAATAATGACAATTGTATATATGATTTTAAATTTCAAATAAAATCTAATTTGTTAATTATTATTAAATAAACCTAAAACATTTTCATAGATTGTAATGTTTTAAAAATAGTTATTTTAGCATAAAATACAACAAAACCTTAAAGAATTTCTATAGAACTCATTTGTGTTATAGACAATGGCTTATTCAAAGAAAAGGGAATAGTTGCATAGAACTTGCCATTATTTAGCCCCATATCAACACTGAATTGTACAACAAAACTTTTTGTGAACAACAGCAGTGGCATAATGACAGGAAGTTCTTAATCTTTTGTATTTAGCCAACACTCAGGAGTCCGTAAATATTAATTAAGTCTGTTTGGTCCATTTGGTTTTCCATACAGATTCATTTTATTTCCCTTTTCAGAGCTCTGCCTGGCTATTTTATCCAGTTACTTAAGAAGATGTTTTACAGGTAACACCACTGGTTTTCTCAGGAACCTTCCTTGAGCTGGCCTTTCATATTCCTTCTGTAGAGTCCGATTGGGTGACTAGTGGGAGAGGTTGGGCTTCAGAGCTGCACATATTATATGAACATGATTCTGAGCTCCACATGCTGAATCCAAATTTTCAGCCCACAGCTCAGGCCATGAAATGCACCACTCAGCTCTTCATTGAACTATTTGTTTGAGTAATAAATAAGAGAACTACGAACTTAAGTTAATTGACCATTTTATTCATTGCCATTTCCAGAACTATAAAACCATTGGTTTTATTTTAAGATGAAAACACACAGCAAATTATTGCAGAAAATGGTGAGTGGGATTTTTGAAGGCTACCAGTGAGTATCTTGTGGACTTTGCTGTGTGATATTAGAGCTTAGAGTCAGTTTTGTTTTCTTTCTGTGCAATATGTCCTTTTCAAGGAATTAGAATACTATATGTAATGATCTTGCTCAGAAGCTCCAAGAACATAAGCTGAGCTGTTGTGTTTTTGAGAGTCAGAGATTTTCCTCTAGACAGACAGGCATGGATGTTTTTGTGTGAGTTCAGGTTACTTTGCACGAGGCAGCTCTGTTTTGCTTTTGGTGTAAATGTGAATCATTGCTAAACCATGTTGCAATAAAGCATCTTTTTTCCCATACATAATAACTATGAAGGAGAAAGAAATATAATATCAATAATAATCTATTTAAATGTTTCAAAACAATTTTAGCATATTTTTCCAAAACATAAATGAAATAATATCTAATAGTCTCCCACCTCTCTCTCTCTCTCTCTCTCTCTCTCTCTCTCTCTCTCTCTCTCTCCCAACTCTTTTATTTATTCACTTTACAGGCCCTCTCTCCTCTCCTTCTGGTTCCACCCTTCCTCACTCTTCCCTCTATCCCCCTACTCTAATCCTCAGAAAAGGGGCTCCTCCCCACCAACACATTCAGTTACATTCTGTCACATCAGTACTGAGCACACCTTCTTCCATGGTGAGTGAGTGGTGCAGCCCTGCCAGATGGAAGTGATTGAAAATCAGGCAGTAGAGTCCATGTCAGAGACAGCTCCTGCTCCTCTTACTAGGGAATCCACATGTAGAACAGGTTGCCCATAAGCTACATATGTGTAGGGTGCCAAGGTCCACTCCATGAATGATGGCAAAGATGTGGAAAAACAGGAACACTCTTCCATTGATGATAGAAATGCAAACTTGTATAACCACTTTGGAAATCAAACTGGTGCCTTCTCATAAAATTGGGAATATTTCTACCTCAAAACCCAGCTATACTACTTTTGGGTGTATACCCAAAAGATGCTCCGCCATACAACAAGGATATTTGCTCAACTATGTTCATAGCAGCTTTATTCATAATAGCCAGAAACTGGAAATAGTCCAGATATCCCTCAACAAAAAAAAATTAGATAAAAAAACTGGAGCCAGGTGTGTGGCACATGCCTTTAATCCCAGCACTAGGGAGGCAGAAGCAGGTGGATCACTTTGAGTTTGAGGCCAGCTTGGTCTACAAAAGACCCTGTCTTGAAAAACCATTTACACAATGGAATACTACTCAGCTATTAAAAATGAGGAAATCATAAAATTTACAGACAAATTAATGTAGCTAGAAAATATCATCTTGAGTAAAATAACCCAGACTCAGAATGACACACATGGTATGTCCTCACTTATAAGCAGATAATAGCCAAATAGTACAACATAACCATACTAATAGTCCTCTTGATATACTTTAAAGTTAAAGGTCTATGAACTTCAGGAATCTGAAGATTTTAAATATCAATAATTTCATTTCAATGATTGATTTCTTTGGTAACAATGCCTAATCAAAGTGCAAAGTATCGAATAAGAATGAACTCTACAAGTTCATATGTTTGAGTAGTTAGTGTACAGTTAATGGTACTCTTTGGGAAGGCTTTATAGATACAGCCTTGTTGAAAGAGTATATCACTGTGCTGAGTTTGAGGTTTCAAAGTACACCACATTCTAAGTTAGCACCTGCCACCTGGCGCTTGTGCTGCAAGATGTGGACTCTCAGTTACTGCTCCAGTACTGTGCCTACCTACGGATAGCCATGCTCCCCACATGAAGATAATTGACTCTAAACCTCCGAAACTAAGCTCCAAATTAACTCCTTCCTCTATTGACCTGGTAAAGGTATCTTATCATACAAAATAAAAAAGTAACTAAGACAGAACATAATATAAAATTAAGTATCATCTACACAATTCAAGAAAATTTTATGACATCTAACTTAGCAATATCTTACTCTAGGTGAGATTTCCTATTCCCAACATACAGGACTGTCTTTCATTTTGTTGTTCCCTCTTTGTTATTCTACCCATTGAATTTAATGTTATAACTAAATCTATTACTTAGACTTGTGAACCACATATAGACCCAAACAAAGACAGATAAAACATGATGAAACTTCAGATTTGAATCTGGCTTTAATAGATAAATGACAACATTGGGTTTGGTGACAAATATAAGAACGTCTTACAGTTATCAATGAGTTATGAAAGTGGTATTATTTTCTTGCTTGAATAGGAAGAAATGTATGTGAATTCTATTGCCATTTACATTTTGTGAAATTATTTTGTTTTTATTTATGTGTACCTACTATATGTATATACATGTAGTCTTTGTGTGCATGAGGATATATTCGAGGATTCCCATGAATGCCCAAAGAGGGTGTAAAACCACTGGAGCTGCAGTTGCAGGTGTCTGTGAGCAAACAGATGTGCATTCTGGGAACTAAACTCAAGCCCTTTACAAGAGCAGTAAAAGTTCTTAATTATTGAGCCATTTCTCTGGACCCTGCTACTCATTTTCATAAGATAATGATCTGAGCAAATTCACTTTCTTTTCCTATTCCGGTGACCTAAGTAAAGATTTCAAGTGTTGTGAGTGTTATGGGCCAAAGCTCCACAGGACATCTCATTTTCCAAATCTATGCTATTTTCTTTAACCAGAGACACATGCGAGCACTGGCTTAGAGTCCCATAATTCTTGTTGTTCTTAATGCTGGGCACAGAAAATCTGGGCCTACTGCCACATTTTTTACACAATAGTCCTTAAAATCAAATAAACCTCAAGGAAAATACCTGACAAGACTGTGCAACAGTAACATCATTTGAATTTTTAATACAGTTGTAAAAATCCTTAGCCATACACCCTTGAGTCTCAGTTACATTAGCCAGTATATCTATTTCCCTTCTTGTCACACTTCTCCCCACATTCTCCTTTGGGTACGTTTTTTATTTGTCACTTAAATATTACATATATTAACTGACCAAAGGCATGAAGTACTTGCACTGGGCTGACAGATGACTGGGTAGATAAAGAACCTGTGGATTTGGGATGCTTAGAATGTAAACACCCCAAGTTACAAGTTGGGCATCATGCTCCACTGAAATTCTAATGGTTGGAAAGTGGAGACAAGTGATCACCAGAGTAAGCTAGTTGGTTACACTACTCTTTTGTGAAAGCTCTGTTTAAGTGAGAGCTGCTACTTCAATGAATAGAGTGGAGAGTGATAGAGAAAAAAAAACCCAATGTCAGCCTCAGCCCTCTATATGCAAACACAAGTTCATGTGGAACTATATAGACATATATGCAAACGTATATGCAAGCACATGCACACACCACAGAGATGTGGAAAACAAGAAAGGATAATAGTGACTATCTATACACACCTTCCCATTGATTAAGTGATTCATATTTGTGGCTAATGTAAATATAAATATTCCGTCATTACTTATTTGTCTAGTGATTTTTTTCTCAACTATGAATAATAAAGCCTCACTTTAGTATCTTTTAAATTGTATCTAAAGAAGGTAAGTCTCACTCATAGGGAGAGTGATCCATTTAAATATATAGAAACTAGAAGTAATTATATTTCCTGAATTGTTTTAGAAGATGTTTTCTTTTGAGTTTAATTTTCTTGATATTTAATATAAACTACAAATGTTAAATTAGCCAATAGAAATAAATGTGTATATATTTATGACATTTTATGTGGAAGTAAGAAAAATATTTGTTCATAGATCAATAAAATGGTATAAAAATTATAGCTAGATAAGAAATACAAACACACCATCCTCAAAATTTTCTTATGTTAAAATGGTTCAGTTCTTATTAGTATTGGATACATAATTTAGACATTGAGTGCTAAGTATTTTGTAAACAGAAAATAAGTGATAATTTTATTTGAATGTGTGTGTTTATATGTGTGAGTACACATTTGATGATAAATAGATTGGAAATCAATAAAAGGCATGACAATGAGTTAAGGTGACTCAAAAATTGTCTTCCATGTTATTTTACATTTCAGGAATAAGAATGGTGAAGGATTGGTGATTTGGTTATAAATAATATAATCTCCTCTACATCCCCAGTTTTATTTCTCTTTTTGTATGATGTCATAGAAGTAAAATTACCAACTGTTTAACATGTAGGAACAATTAATGCATAATAAAAGAATAAATCACATATGTAGAAAGGAACTATAGTGCATCTTATATTGAATTGTGATGTTTATTCAGGCATTCAAGTGTTGTTTTACTTACCCAGAAGAAGGATGAAAAGAAACCATAGCAAAGCTGTGTGAACACGGCTTGGGCTGAGCCGAGTTTTTCTTTCTACGTTCTCACTACTCCTAGGGTTAGATCTGGAAGACTTTACCCTCCATATAATCTAATGTTCTGTAAACTCAGACCTTGAAGGCTTTAGCTTCCATCCTCCATCTGTTTACCCAGGCATTGAATGATTTAGCCTCTGAAACATACTGCTGAATCAGCTTATCCTTTCTAGCTCTTTCTGAACTCTTGCTTGCTTGTTGAACTCAGCTGTTCAGGCTCAAACTCATCTCTAACCTGACTCACTCAATCCAGCTTCTGTTGGCTTCTGACTGAATTGCTCTGCTTAGAAGAACTGCCTCAGAACTCTATGAACTGAATTTTACTGAGTGCATGAACTCAACGGAACTAATCCTAACTGTAAAACCTCAGCTGAACTTGAATGTTTTCATCTAAACTGCACTAAACTTAACTCTAATCTCCTTCCTGTCTGTTCTCATGAGAGTTAGGAGTATCCTGTATTTTACTCATTCTGTCAAATATTCTTCTGCTCTAACACTTTGTCCGCCTCTCAAACAGACATCACTGGGACTAAAGGTGTGTACTAAGGGTGTAGCTGTGTTCCAGTTCTTCGGATGTGATCCTTTGGCAGAGCAGCCATGTTGCTAGATTCAAATTCCTGTACAATTTTAAAGCAATAAACTACCTATAGCAAGAAGAAACATGATACAATCAGGAATTGTATAAATATTACATTCTTAGTGTTTGGGAAGAAAACATCTTTCCAGTCTTGGTGAGTCTAAAATTCTGATGTTTTTAGAAGTGGTTTTTTTTTTTTTTTTTAGAAGTGTTTTAATTACAATATGTAATAAAGAGGCTGGAGAAATGGCTCAGCAGCTAAGATCTCTTACTGCCCTTGCAGAGTACTTGGATTCAGTTTCTAGCACCTACATGGAAGATCAGAGCCATTTGTAACTCTAACTCTATGGGATTGTTCATTATTTTTGGCATTTATGATCATTGTATGCATGTAATGCACTTACCTATTTGAAGGGAAAAATTATCTACATTAAATAAATTCAAATACATGAACTGGACTTAGGTCCTTACACTAACGGAGCTGATGGACTCTGTCTTCATTTGGGTCTTTTAGCAAGTGGATCATAGAATGTCACTGACATGGACACAGGTGCCTGCCATTAGATCATTTTTCCTTAGCTGGCCAGCATTATCTGGGCTCAGTATAAGAGGAAAATCTCAGGGTGTATGTGTGTGGGACCATTCTTTGAGAAGAAGAGGAGAGGTGAATTGGGGAAGAGGGTATGTGGGTAGTACAGGGAAAGGAGGGGACTGTGATCAGTATGTAAAGTGAATAAATAAATTACTTAAAGAGAAACTAAGAATAAAAATAAATCAAACATAAACAAAGAATAAAATAAAAATAAATTCCAATAAAGACTTTTCAGATAAAATAAAGTACAGTGGGATATATAAAAAACCATAAACAAATTCCCAGAATATTATAAGATGCAGTCAACTGGAATTTTATATTGCTATTGTTTGTTTCCTTTTTTTGTTTGTTTTTTGAAATTTTTTCATTGAAAAAATACATTATGGAAGAAAAAAAACATTCTTTAAACATTTAAGTTACTGTCACCAGTTCAAGATAGATTTGGCGAAATACTGTCTTTTGCTACTTTTCTAATTGACTGATCTTGAGTAATTAACTTAACCTTTCTAAACCTCATTTTCTCAACTTATAAATATTAATTATGAACCAATTTAATGAACTCATAGAGAAGATCAAAGAAATAACAAAGCACTTCTCTCATTATCATACCTAGCATAGTGATCATTCAATCCCTGAATGTAGAATGGAATCCAATACTTTAGAGAATTCACATGTAAATAGATAAGCTTTTCTGTTAACATTTCTAAGTGGAAGACGGGGTGTGCTTAAAAACTGATACTGTTCTATCCTGCTCCCTTGTATTATAGAATTAATTTTAATCAGTTTTGAAATTTTGTTTCTTTCTTGACTAAAGTGATAAAGTTGTCTTTCTTTCTCTATCCAGCAGTAGTGGTTATCCAGATCCAACAAATGACATCTGCTTATGCTCAGGTTTCTTGTTACCACAGTATACTAGTTAGTTATCTCATTGCAGTAAAAAAAATTCTGACCACTTTGGAAGGAAAGGCATAGTGGAGCTGAGGACATTGAATCAGCAGTCAGGATGTGGAAAAATATGTTTGGGAATACAGGCACAACCACATTCTTATCCAGCAACATGGCTGCTCTGGCAAGAGATAACATTCGAAGACCTTCTGAGTGTATATGATTCAGCTGGAATGCAAACATGCTCTGGATTACTATATAATCTGGCTGGAATACTGACTTGCTCTTCGTACTCACCTTTAATCCCAAACAATGGAAGAAATTAGGGTTACTTTATAGAAGGAAACAGCCCCTTTAAAATGACAGCTATCTTTATTTCTGCATTTCTTGTGGACATGGTAAATTTGGAGTGGAAGTTTCTGTAGGTGCACTGGTGTTCCCCTCCCTCCAATAGACCCCCTACCTGGCTAGAAGGTACCCACTTCAGTTTCCTTGTCTGTCACAGCTAGGAGTCTCAGCTAGTGTCACCTTATATCCTCCCAGGATCCTATGCTTGTTTTCAGAGATGTCCCCGCCCTTGGTTTCCCCTCTCTTTCCCAGCCCTCTCATCTCTCACCATGTGTGATCCCCAACCTTCTTTCCCTTCTTCATTTCCCTCCCCACATATCTCCTACCCTAAGTTATTTCTCTTCATCCACTTCCACTGTCTATTCTATTTCTTCTTCTGAGTGAGATCCAAACAACTTTTTTTTTTTTGGCACCTTCTTGTTATTTAACTTCTTTCAGATGAAGATGGAGCAGAGATTAAGGGAATATCCATTCAATGCCGGACCCAACCTGAGACCTATCCCATGGAAGATAGCTAACACCTGACACTATTAATAATACTATGCTATGCTTGCTGACAGGTGACTAGCATAACTGTCCTTTGAGAGGTTTCACCCAGCATCAGATTTAAACAAATGCTGAGGCCACACCCCATCCTTATGAAGAGCTTGGGGAGTCTTGAGGAAGTATGGGAATAAGGAGAGAAGTGCCTGGAGGAAATAAGAACTCCATAAGAAGAGGAACATAGTTAACTAACCTAGGCTCATTGGGGTTTACACAGACTGAGGTACCAATGAAAGAGCATGCATGAACTGGACCTAGCTCTCCTACACAGAGGTAGGCCAATAGCCAGCTTAGCCTTCATGTGTGTCGCTTACAAAATATTGTGGTTGATATCATTGACACGTACACTGTTGCCTGCTTTTCTATCACTTCTCTTTAGCAGGTCTGCCTTGCTTGGCCTCAGTGGAAGAAGATGTGTTCAGTCCTGATGTAAATTGATGTGCTTAGATGGGTTGATACAGGAGGGGCTCAATTTTTATGAGAAGAAGTGGAGGGGGGAAAGGGGGAAGAGGGTGGGAGGGTGTAACCTGGAGCATAAAGCGAGGGGGCTACTCTCAGGATGTAATTGAATAAATAAACTTATAAATAGAATGAAAGTGGCATCTAATTGAGGTGCAAGCAAAGTTATGAATCAGAGAAAGTTTTGACAGAATGTGTCAGAGATAGGAAATACCCAACTTTCTTTTTTTTAAAAAAAATGTTTGTTATTTTATTTTATTTTATTTTATTTTTATTACACATGTATAAGACAAACTACATACAGCAGGAAGAACCATGTGACAATCATGAAAATAATGAATTCTATACATGTTACATTCATAGTGACTTGGTCATCTGCATCCGTCTTGTTTGAAGTAGGTGTTTTTCCTCTCTTGCTGGGTCCAAATTTCTGAATGATATTCAGTACTTATCCTATCTCAATTCTAATAGCTTAACTTATTTATCTTCATCTAAAATGATCTTGTCCCCTAACCAACTAAGCTTGGTTGTATAACTATACTATCTTGTCTTCAATACCCCTCAGAGACTTGAGAAGGAATAAAACTTAAATTCCTGAATGAACCAGCAGTGTGGGTTAGCAGCTTCCAAAATGTATAAATTGACTTAAGACAGTTTACTGCCTGACCAGTCACCCAGTACACTTTATAACGTTGGAGCCTCATCTTCAGCTTTCTGGCTTAATATCTCTGCCAGACTTGTTCTCAGGGCAGGAAGTATTGAGGACTTGCTTACCCTGAGTTGGCAGAGTGCAGCCATTGACTCTGCCTGCATCTAAGTAGCCCATTTTTAGGCAGATTCTGTTTGTGCCAGGAACGAGGACATTTTGCCTGGTGGCTGCTATTTTGCCACCTTTGAAGCCATGTCCATAAGGAGGCTCTTTGATGCTCTTCATCTTCTTTGAGGTAAACTGGGTGTTGTCAGGAGATAACTTGTCTTGTTGTTGAAGAAATTTAGGACTGTAAGAACAGCTTTAAATGCCAGGAAATCCCCAACTTTCATTAGAACATAACAGGAAAGAGAGACGTTTAACAGCAGCATAGACGGGGAGAGAAAAGAAATATTATAGAGAGCTTACTGGGTTGTGCAGTTTAACAGAGACAGGTTGTAGAGAGAATAAGCTAGATATAGGTGAAGATAAAATGAGCCAGAAAACAAGAAAGAGCTAATAGATTAATATGCATTTTCAGAACTAGTTTGAGGTCAGACAGAACAATTCAGCTAGAAGCCAAGAGAATCCAGTTTGAATCAGTTGGCTTGGAGTGGAGTTCAAGCCAGGACAGGTGAGTTGACCCAGATAGTGCGAGTTCACAAAGTGCTAGAAAGGTTTGGGAACATCTCTCATCTCTTTCCCTCATCGGAGGAAATAAAACAATATTTGCAGCTTTGGTTCTATTCACATTCAGGGTTAGTTTTCCATACTTAGATAAACTTTGGGGAGGGAATCTTTACACACAGGCACAGACACACACACACACACACACACATATTCAGAAAATGTTTGTATGGAGATTCTAACTGTCCATTGGCAATAAAGGTAAATAATGACAAATAACTGCAGCATTGTAAATGCTATGTATAGTTGATTTACTTTTGGCATTTTTTAGGAAGTAATGATAACAGAGCAGTTTGCACATAATCAGGACAGACTCATTTTCTTCATAAGTGTTGACAGTTTGATTCTGCTGATGTAAAACTATCATCATGCAGATTTTACAGTAACTTTAAAAAATATGTTTCATAACTTAAAACTATGGGTCATTACATTTTCTGAGAAAGTAAAGCTTCTTGCCTTTAAGTATGACAAGAGTTTGGTCATTTTGGAACAGACATAGGAGAAAGAAAGCATCGGCACTCACCAATTGCCTGCTTGGTCCCTCCCAGGTGGCATGGCACATACACACCCAAGTCCCATCCCCACCCTCAACACACACTAAATAAATATTTAAAACATAAAATTGGAAATATTTTTTCTTGCAACATATCACTGTATGGAAGGCTATTTAAACCAAATAGAGGCAAATGTTTATATATTTTTATAATCCTGTCTTAATTTCTATTACTTCTATCAATTGTGATATGTTTTCATGTATGAGTGTAGACCTAGATCCACACCATGCAAGACAGCCATCCCCTGGCACCATTAACAATACTCTCATACAGAATCACCGCACCAAAATAATTGCCTTTGGAAAATGCAGACCTATTCACTGATTGTATAAAAAACAGATACCAGGCAGTATAAGACTGACTTCTAATCACAGGCACCAGAGTTCATGTCAGAGGCAGGCCCTCAGGGCATCCTTGTCCATATACAGAAGAAAAGGAGACAGGCTATCCTGATGAACCTGATAGGCTGAGGTCAGATAGTAGGGGAACAGGACAGATGCTGAGACATGCTGCTGGAGCACTGGCTGAACACAGAGTTATATATAAGAGTGGGGGAATAGAAGGACCCAGAGAGAACAGAAGTCACAAAAGGAGACCATCAAGAGCAGCGGTTCTGGACATTGAACCAACGAAGGAGAATGCATGAAGTAAACTTAGACCCCCCTGTTCAGACCTGGAAAAAGGGAAGCTCATTCTCCATGACTGTGGGTAGAGCAGGCATTGTCTCTGGCATGTTCACTGGCTTCCCCAATTTGATAACTTTCCCTTGGTGGGGAGGGGAGGCTCACAGAGGAAGGAGAAGCCAGCTATCTAGATGAGACCTGATAGTCTGTAGTCATATGTTAGGGAAGGAGATCCCCTGTTGAAATAGGTCTAGGGAAGGGGAATAAGGCAGAAGAGGAAGAGAGAGTGGGAACAGAAAGATAAGAGTGAGGGGATAACAATCAGGATACGATGTGCATAAATTATATTAATATTTTTTTCAGCACTAAGAACAAAAACCTTTAATATTTCCATAATTCTCTTTTAAACTTTTTTTATTTTTTTACATTTACATTTACATTATTACACTTATATACAATAAACTACCTATAGCAAGAAGAACCATGACACACTCAGGAATTATACAAATATTACATTCTTAGTGTTTTGTCTATTTGTATTTGACATCTTGAGGAAAACATTTTACCTATCTTGGTACATCTGAAATTCTGAATGGAAATCAATCTCCATCACATCTTGTCATATGGAGATGGCTTCAAATGTGGCAAATAAGCCACGGGGCAAAATGTCCTCACTTCTATCACAGACAGAATTCTGCCTAAAAAGGGACAAGCTTGGATTCAGGCAGAGTCAACAGCCAAACTCCGCCAAGACAGGATAACCAAGTCCTCAATAGTTCTTGCCTCACAAATATGTCTGTTAGATATATTGGATCAGAAGACTGAAGAAGATGTTCCAACATAACAATATTTTAAAAGAATTACTTCTCATTAACATCAGTTTGCTATCATTGTTAAAGTTAGTATGTTAGACCAAGTGTGCTTCAGTTACAATATGGTCTATATACTTATTTTTACTATGTGAAAATTTTATTTTCTACAACCTAAATTGAAATGTACAAGAAGCCACGATTCTAAGAAATAATTTGGGCCTATCAGGATATCAATTTCTTCATATTTAGGAAATTAGATGAGAAAAAATTGTCTCATTTGAGTAATTTTAATTAAATCCAACCTGTTATAATCAATTTTATCATACTGCTATAGTAACAAGAGGAAAACACTTTAACCTTTTTTTAAATATAAATCTTTTGCAAATGCCATCTCTGTCTTTTGTGACTTTATTCCCTATTATAGAATTCCAATAACTAAACATGTGTCAGTGAGATAGCCAACACTGTTGGGGGAAGGGAATGCCAATGCAGAGAGTATAAATGCAATGGATGCTTTTTCCTAAATTTGTTGTTGAGAGATTTTTAAATGTTATATTTTATTAGAAATATGTCCTTAGTGAACATTTCCTCTAGATTTAGATGGCAATGACTTCCCATATTCTAGGAAAAATATACTTTCATATAGATTTTTCAGATGTATTGAATACAAACATTTTCTTTTTCTCATTTAATTTGTTCATTTGATTTGAGCATAGAAATAGTTACAGTGTTTATACTGTGCCAGCTTTAAGTATTTATTGATGTTTTGGCTTTATCTCTACTTAACAGAAATGTCTGTCTTATCTTTCCCTATGATTTTTCTGCATTTAGATAGCACATTGAATACTCTGCCTTATTTTTTCTTGTGAAAATATGGACTTTTTAATAGTAAATTCTAAATGTGATGTGTACATACACATAAAATAGTTACCTGATTTATTCTGTTACTTTGCTTGAAAGGACTGGAAAGACTCCACTAAAATAGACCGTTAAGAAAAATAGAGCTCGCTCTCAGTCTTTGCTGGAAGAATGGTGAGACTCTGCCAAACTTCTGTAAAGTCAAACTTATAATTATCATTCACAAATGGTGAATTTATAGCACTTAAAGTCAGTAAGCCATTTCAAACTTAAATACATCATTGTAGTTCCTTGACATTGAGTATCATAGTCGACTACTTAAAAACACCCTGCACAGTTTAAAGCAGGATGTGTCACCTCAGCACTTTATATTGATTGAACAAAATTTCCCTAACTGGAAGTTGAAGCATTTCATCAGGCACAGATTGTCCCTACCATTCAGGTTCAATAGCCTCACCTGGGTCGCTAATGATAACAGAGTGGCATTCCACCAGAGGCTTTGTGATGGGGAAAATAAATGGAGAGTGCTCGTCAGCTTGAAAGCAGCTTTCAGAGAAGAAGAAAGGTTTTATTAAGGAGGAAAATTGGTCATGAACAATCACTATACTTACATTACAGAGGTATCATAGAAAGAGTTGAAGAAAACATGCAAAGGATAATACAATTAGATGAAAGAGAAGGAACAGTCCATAGTTCCAGTTCAGAACTGAGATTGTAACAGTCCTCAGTCTTTGCAGTGAAGCCATCCCAAAATACTATGCTGTGTTTCAACATATAAAGAGAAGTTTGCAGTATAATTATCTTTAAAAACTATCTTTCATTGTATTTTAAAGCATAATTACAATGGACAATATTTCCAGGTTTCTGATGAAGTGGCACCTGTAATATGTTTATAGGATACTGAAGGTCAATTAAAACACTGAAAAGAAATGAGACAAAAAAAGAAAAGAAAAAAAAAGAAAAGAAAATAATATCATTTATTTACTGAATTTCCAGGGTCTTAGGTAGAACTATCCATAAATTTATTTTAAAAGTCAAATCAATAGAGTTGCTAATTAGAATCATTATTGACTTATTTATTTTATATTGTACCTATTTAAATGATCTGGTTAAAGATGATACCATGGTATGTTTAGGACTCATTTAGGCACTACTTATGGCTGATTTTTGGCACCTCTCACTGATATTCCCATCAGTACTATATCCACTTTTACCTTTTTAAATCAAACTCTGCAGTTCAATTCATCCCATACTCTTCTCTGGAAAGTAGCTAGGATATATATATCATATATATATATATATCATATATATATACACACATATATATGTATATATGTGTGTATACATATACATATAAACATATACACATACACATATACACATACATACATACATACATACATACATACATAATATATACATACGTATCTGTAAGATGGGCATTTCTTAACTTAAAATCTTCAAAAAGTCTTCGTTTTGAATCCAAATAATCCTGAATCTTTCACTAGCCCCTTATTTCTATGCTTTTCTCTTCAGCTCCTCTGATAACACTAATCATATTATTATCATCATTTGCTATCATTATATCAGTATCATTAATGTCTCTGGCATTGTGGTTTACACATGCATATTCCTGAATCCTGATATTAGCTCGCCCTACTTCATCCTCATAGGAGCTTCCTGGACCTCATATAATTACCTTCCAATGAGAGAAATATTTAAAAATTTATTATATCATTTGAATTAATTAGCCATTAGGTACATTTTTTATGGTGAAGAGTGATTAATTTCAGGTAGTAACATTATTACCCATACCACTACAACAAGGGAAGAAGCCTCATTTGTTTTTTACCCATCTTTGCCAGAAGGTTGATGAAAGTGGGCTTGGTCAGATCTTCTTCAGACAACCATTGAATATTAAAAGTCTATAATTCTATAGCAGTCATATCAATCTTCTGGCTATTACTGTCCTCCTATTCTCTTTTTTTATAACATTACTTGAGCCTGAAAATACCACACACTTTATTCCTGGCATTAGAGAAAGCAAGATGTGAAGACATAGAATCCTTCAACCTGATGATTAGCTATCATAGTATCAAAAATTGCTATGCATGCTGGCAGAGCAAAACGCTCCTACCCTCGGCAAAATTACATGAACTAATGTAGAAACAATCAACTTGACATGACACGTTCAATGGTAAAATAGAAATATTGCTATATTAGGAGTAACCAAAAGCTGCATAACTGGAAATAAGGCTCCCTTAATATGGTAATTATTGCTTGGTACTGTAAAACTAGCCAAGATCCCATGGTTGGAGAAGTGATAGGCCCCAGGTAACCTTGTTGCTGCTAGTAAATGATATAGAATCCTGCTGCCATCTAAATCATTATGTTAATATTAATACATTGTGTGGCTCTCACCCCTACATTCTCATTGTAGGGAAATGCTGCGTACTGGGTTTCCTCTATGGACCTAGTCGCATCTGCCTATATCAAGTATCAATTGATCTCCCCCAGGCACAGTCATAGGGGAGGGGAAGAGGGGGCTAAGCGGGAAGGAGGGAGGAATGGGAGGATACAAGGGATGGGATAAAAATTGAGATGTAATATAAATGAATTAATAAAAAAAAGGAAACACAGTCTTACTTTCAATAATTCTATATATATTTTTAAACTACAAAAGACTTAAATCCAGGTTCTTTTAAAAGAAGTATCCAGTCTCTTAACTGTGGTCTCTTATAAAATCCATAATAAATAACCTTCTTAATGCAGGATATAAGTACCAAAGTACAATTGCAATTAAATCAAAGAGAATCCGAAGTCCAACAAAGTAAATATCTCAGTGTCTAACAAATGGAACGCACTCACCAACTTCACAACTCCAAAAGGGCTTGGGAATTTTTAAATTTCTGACTTTAACACGTACAACATACACAACACATCTGGTGGGCTCAAGGCATCTCTACCTCATAGCTACTACAATTTTTCTTGGTAAACCCATGGCAGTAGCATCTCCAAAATAATGGGATCTCCACTGCAATTGTTGCTGTGTTTTCCTTAATGGAATCTACAATGAGGAACATCAGCTGATCTTCCTAACATTCTCTTGGCTTTAAACCTTTATCATATTGGAGACTCTTATATATTTACAGGTTTGAGTGCCAGTTTAAGATTCATCCTTGACCAGTGATTCTGGGTGCTGACCCTGAATAAATACTTCCCAGAAGATTTCAATTCAAAGACAAGCCGTACCTCATTATCCTAATGAGGCAAAGGGTTCAATTCTATGGTGTTGGTATCTTGTATGTCTCAGCTGATTCTTCAGCTCCAACTGACCATAAACCATGCATATCACATAAATATCCCATTATATATATACATACACATATATATGTGTATGTATATATGTATGTATATATATATATCTCAAACTTCCCTCTGAAATTTCATAAAATAAGCCTCCATCATGTGAATTTTTCTCAGCAATTTTTTCTTTTAAGCTCTGACAGGAGAAGCCAATGTAAACTCTGAGTACTCAATAGGTGCAGAGATTTTGAAGCATATACTCATATCATATACATATATATAACATAGTCTATTACAATATACAAATCAATTTGAGTATTCCATATATTCATATTATATATATAATATATTCCAATTAAATATGTATACACATTAAGAGAGACAAAAGTTTATAAGATATGTGTGTATGTGAAGAAATACATAGTCTACTGCTTCTCTCTTTTATAATAACACTGACATATAAAAGCAATTGAAGCCAGATGGTGGTGGCCCACGCCTTTAATCCCAGTACTCAGGAGGCAGAGGCAGGAGGATTATTGTGAGTTCAAAGCCAGCCTGGTCTACAAAGTTAGTCCAGGACAGCCAAGGCTACACAGAGAAACCCTGTCTCAAAAAGCCAAAACAAACAAACAAACAAAAAACCCACAGAAAAACAATAAAAGCAATTGAAATTATCTCTCAATATATTTAGTATAGCACCACCTCAAGACCCAGCTATGCCACTCCTGGTAATATGCCCAAAAGATGCTCTACCATGCAACCAAACACTTGCTCAATTATATTCATAGCAGCTTTATTTGTAATAGCCAAAATCTAGAAACATCCTAGATGTTTATCAACCAAAGAATGGATAAACTGGTAAATTCACACACTGAAATACTACTCAGATATTTAAAAACAGGAAATCATGAAATGTGCAGGCAAATGGATGCAACTAGAAAAGATCATCTTAAGTGAAGAAACCCACTTAAGTGCAGATTTTAGCCATATTGAGTAATGTTCATGATAAACATACTACAATTCACAGACCCAAAGAAGATGAGTAACAAGGAGGATCCATGATATAATGCTTAAATTTCACTCAGACAGGAAAATAGAAGAGTAAAGAAGTGTTTGAAGAGAGGCAACAAGGTAAGAGATAGAGTAAGTGCAGAGAGAAATAAGGGTGGATGGAGGTCAAACTTGAGGAGAGAAGATGGAGGACAGAGGGCATGCAAGAAGAAGAGAAACCATTTGGTGGGCAGGGATCTTAGTGGCAAGCTGGAGACCTACAACAGTTAGGCTTCTAGGAGGATATGGGAGTGACTGTAGCTGAGGCTACTAGTTACAGGGGTCATGGAAACTGAAGAGGACACCTTCTAACTTAACATAATTCCTACTGGAGGAAGGGATACACCAACCTATCCGCAAGAGCTTCAATCCAAAATGTAACCTGCCTACATGATGTTCAGGGACAAAGATAGAGCAAAAATTGAGGGAATGTCCAAAAATGCCTGGTCCAAATTGAGACCCACCTCATGGGAGAAAGCCAAACCATGACACTATTAATGATACTCCATTTTGCTTATAGATGGGAGCCTAGCAGAGCTGTCCTCTGCAAGTCTTCACCCAGCAGTGGATCCAAACAGATGCTGACATTAATAGCCAAACATTGGGCAAAACATGGGCAGTCTTGTGGGAAAATGTGGGAAAGGATACAAGGACCAGGAGGAGATAGGAGGTCTACCAGAAGACCAACAAAGTCAACTAACCAGAGAACCTAGGGGCCTGTGGAGACTGAAGCACCAACCAAGGACCATGCATGGACTGATCCCAGGCTCTCTCCACAGATGTAGCCAATGGGAAGCTCAGATTCATGTGGATACCCTAGTAATGGAGGCAGGAACTTTCACCGACATGGACTCTGTTTCTTGTCTTTTTACTACTTCCCCCTGGAGAGCCTGGCATGACAGGCCACAGGGGAAAAGAATGTGCTCTGTCATCATGGGACTTGATGTGCTGTGGTAGGTTGGTAGTGGGGCATCCCCTTTTCTGAGAAGTAGGGAAGGGGAGATAGAGGAAGAAGGAGGAAGAGTGGGACTGGGAGGAGAGGAGGGAATGGCTATGATTGGGATGTAAAACGAATAAATAAATAAAAGTTTAAAAAGAAGTATAAAACAGAGAAAATACAGACAGACCTAAACAAAACTTCTAAAAACACAACAGCTATTTGTATGCATGTGATACATAAATATTCAAACATGTAGCCATAATTAATATTTGTACACATGTGCCTATATTTTCATAAAATTTAAAAGTACATCTAAGTAAATGCTTCTGAAAATCCTTCTCCAAAACAGGTAAAATATACCAACCTAAATTTGATTCAATAAGATAACAAGCAATAGGATTTTCTCGGCATGTTGCCAAATAAATATGATAATGCTGATTTGAAGCATGAAGCCCTCTTGGGAATGTTGGTTATATTTGCTCATAATTTCCCAAAGTGTCAAAGAGAGAAAAATCCCCTAAACATAATTTATACCATTCCATTAAATACTGTAGAACCATTAGGGCAAATCATCACTCAAGTTGCACCTTGCTTTGTGTGGCTTTTTTGGTAGGTTCTATTTAGAGGCCCTTGGAGAAACCGTTTGCCAAAATTTTAATGATTGATCAAATTCCAAGCAAGTCTAATGCTTTTAAGCACAAACAATCTATAAAGAGTAATAAAATCAAACAAAATTGTATGAAATAAAACTGACAACTGGATAAGTACTTCAGCTGTGTTTGTTGGAATTATTCCTACCTTCAAATGCCTTCACTGAAAAAAAATGAAAAGGAATTGTACTTTTTCATCGTTTGAGCAACTAAGCTAAAGAGGAGAGTTGACTAGGATTTTTATGTTTCAAGAATGATGATCAATAGAATTCTGCAAAACATAATGAATATCTGATCTTATGTCTTTTTCTATTTATCAAGAGTATCTATTTATAATAAGCATAACACTCTGAACTTTGATAATAATAATTATATTATCCTATACTTGATAGTAGAGTTTTGTTTGTTATAAATCTTACTAAATGGATAGTATAATGACCCATAGTAATAAAAATAAAACAACTAAAACTATCCTCCCTCTACAGAGATTTGGACATAACAAAATAATATGTGCATAGCAGAGGGTATCATTCTATTCTCTGGTGACTTGGTGAAATGCTTTTCTTGGCTTCTGGTTTATTTGACTTGTTTTTATGATTGTTTGATCATCATGTGCTGCTAATTCTTCTGAAGATCCTATATAATTTTATCCCAGTGAACGAATCTGTTCTAATACATCACTGTTTTTTAAAACATGATGATTTTAACTAAACATAAAATATGAAAAGTTATAAAAAATTATCCATAGAAAAGAGACAACTATCACTAAATAGGAATCTCCTCAGATTCTGACAATGTCCTATATATCAATACTATTTGAATGAATTATTTTTCTCACAAGAGTAGACTATCTCACAGAGTACCTGCTCCATCTTTCTATTATACTAATTATTTAGAAAATAATTAGGAAAAGAAACATAATTTTAAAAGTGTTATAGAATACACATGTAACCAAAATAGACCTATCATATCTTATTTTCTGCTTTAACAGTGTTGATGCTGAATCAATGGAAGACATGTGATATGACACTCATGAATATGCTAATCAACACATGAACTGATTGATTAATTATTCATAGGTTATTGTTAGAGTTCTCTGGTTATTAAAGAAAAATTTACCTGGTACCTATATAGTTCAACCATATGATACATTCCACCACTAAACATTTCAGGAAAACAAGCCCTCATCATCTTCATGTTTTGTGATTTAAACTCCAATCCCTTTATTGATAATAATAAAAAAGAAACTATACCACATCGGAGACAAGCAGTATAAGTTAGGTTACCTCATATAGTAAAAATAAATATAAAAATAAATATTTCAATTATATTGACATAGTTTTAGAAACACTGAGGTGCGCGTGTGACTGTGATTACAAATAATTTCTGAGATTAACATTTACAGAAATAACGACGTATGTAAATATATATATATATTAGTGTGGGTGGAGTGGGTGAGTGGGTGTGGGTGTGTGTGGCATGTTGAAAAAAATCTTTGTGCATTTTGGTTGTAGATCAATTATGGCACAATACAGATAGTGTATGGAAACAGTCAATTTTGGATTTGAGTGTCACATTCCATGTATTCCTAGCATACGCGTTTTAAATCATATGTCAGATACACTCTCCTTCAACAACCAAAAAACATTGCTTAGGACCAAAGCAGGCAACCTTTAGTGTCAGCTCTGTCTGAATGCACTTTGTACTCAAAAGACCATTATTTGTTTGGTTGGTTTATTTTTAACTCTTCAATTCAGATGAAAACTTTCTAGCTCCATGTTTCATTGAAAAAGTATCTAGATGTTCCTGTCTCAACAGTTTTTATCATCTATGTTTCCCTCTTCCTAGTTAAAACCCTGAATTTCTCATGTTCTCCAAATTTTGATCTTTACACATACAGGTTATGTCATTCTGCTATGTCAAATACATTCCCAGTAGGTAATTCAATAAAACTGAAAAAAACTTAAGACTAGTAATATAATGCCAACCTTTATTAGAGATTATCACCCATGAAAATTTAAATAATTACATTTATAATATAACTAAATCTAACAATAAAAGGGCTATCATACACACACACACACACACACACACACACACACACGCACACACACACGCACACACAATCTTAAAGCCAAGTAGAGCAATCTCCCATTCTGAGGCAAATGAAAGACCAAAGTTCCATTTAAAATGTTTCTAGATGCTTCATTTTACAAACAGTTCTAGAAATTACTTCCCTGATGAAGAATCTATCAGATATTACAATGTTGGTGAAAAGCTGTCTAAATATAGATCATTTCAGGACATACGAATGCCACTTAGGACTTGATTTATTCAAAATACAATTTTCAACAGAAGAAATACAAAATTGCCATGGTAAAATGTAGCCACCGATGTTTTGATAACATTCGAGATCAGATTGAGATATTAAGTTAAGAATAATTTAACCAGTAGAAGCTCTGAGAATTCGCAATGGTTTTTGCTTCCTAACTGGACTGTACAGTCAGCTCCTTATTTGATGATGCATAATTACAGGTTTTAATCAATTCTAATGCTTACTTATTATTTTATGTCTAGATTTGACACAATATTTGTAGTAATTGAAAATACCAAAGGAATCTTATCTATGAATTCACCTCTGTAGTTTGACAATGGCCTTACATAAAATTTCAGCACCAATGAAATTTGTGTATTGGAATCATATCCGTTCTAAAATGTGTATCAATTTATTAATGCAAATAACCATTTTTCCCTCAGTGATAAGTTAATTATTTATTTAAATTTAGAGAATTTATTCTAAATCATGTTACTATTTTTCCATTTGTACCATATAGAGATTAAGGTGAATTAAGATTTCTAGTGTTTGAAATATTCTTATCACTTAAACATTTTTATTGTAATATATATATATATATATATATATATTACAATTGATACCCCTTTACATAGCTTAAAACCTTAAATATGTGCAATGTATAGAAATATATATTTGAAAATCCAAGATGGCAGTGAGCAGTGTGGACTGTGTTTGGAAGCTCCAGTGAACAATTCAGGGAATTGCACAGATTTCTGAGCCAGGAACACTAAGGTCCTGACACCACGTCAGCAGGAGTGCTCCACAGTTCAGAGGGACCAGGGTGAGGAGGACTTGCGTGCCCCTGCACACAGGAAGAGTGCGGATTTTCTCGGAGCAGAGCAGCAGCGGTGGCACAAGCAGCACCAGCGGCAGCGACTGAGGTTTGCATCTCAGAGCCTTCCGGTGGAGGCGGTTAGTGTGGTGGCTTGTGGGAGTTACTGCGGGAGAGGGGACACTGGACAGGATTTGGGTCACGTGGTGCCTTGTGACCCAAACTGGACTCAGTGTACAGTTCAGCCCCAGAGTCCTGGGTATAGCTCAGTGAGCAGTGCTGTGGAGACGCTGGCTCAGAGCAGCACGCAATTCTGCCCAAGGCAACAGCTGAGTGTAGCCACAGCTCCCCTGCTGTGAGGCAGTCTGGGCGAAGCACTCAGTTCCAACCTAGGCACCAGCTCAGCGCAGCCTCAGTTCATCTGCTGTGACGCAGGCTGGGCAGAGTGCTCAGGACCACCGAAGGCACCATCTTATCACAGCTGCAGTTCACCTGCTGTGATGAAGGCTGGGCGGAGCACTCAGGCCCACTGGAGGCGCTAGCTCACATCAACGAGCAGTTCTGCCCAAGACACTAGCTCACCTCAGCGGGCAGTTTTGGGGTGCTGACGCAGGCTGAGGTCAGCACACAGATTCAGCCCAGAGGCCCTAGCTGAAATTGCCTGGCAGATTAGGCCCAGAGATTCTAGCTGAGCTGTGCATACAGGCTCGGCGACCCCAATACTCTGGCTGGACTATCCATGCAGTAAAGGCCCAGAGACCCAGGCTGAATTCAGCGTTCAGTGTGGGTCCATAGTCCCTGGCTGAGCTCGGTGCACAATTCCTCCCCGGAGACTCGGGTGGAGCTCGGTGTGCAGTTTAGGGCCAGAGTCCCTAACCGTGCTTGGAAGACAGATTAGGCCCAGAGACTTTAGTAGAGATTTTGGCACAACCCGGCTCTAAGACTCTGGTTGGACACAGTGTGCAGTTTGAATCCAGAATTCCTGGCTGAGCTGTGCTGATGGTTCGGGCATGAGTCAATAACTGACCACAGCACACAGTTTGGCCAAAAGCCCCTAGCTGAGATTGGTGCGCAGTCCCAGCCCAAAAATTCTGGCTGGACCCGGTGTGCATTTTGAGCCCAGAATTTCTAGGTGAGCTCGGCAGACGGTTCAGGCCCTGAGATTCTAGCTGAGCTCGGAGAGTGGTTCGGGCCCAGTGTCCCTGGCTGGACTTGGCAGGGAACCCAGAAGGCTGTGGATACCTTGTCCTGACCCAACGCTCATCCAGAGACCCAGATCGATGGCAGGACGCACAGCACAGGGAAGCTGAGGATCACTGGCTGTGAGAGCCCAAAATGACAGGGCTAAACTCCTGCCATCCACAACAGTGAAGCATCAGAGCTTCCAGCCTACAGAAATTGTGAGAAAACAAGTGAATCTATCATCAGACTCCCTCCATCCAACTCGGGAAGCTACCCAACAAAAACAAAGCCGGCAAGATGTCTAAAGGACAGCGAAAAAGCATATGCAAAAAACTCCAGAACAACATGGCGTCTCCAGTTTCCAGCTATCCCAAAGAAAACAACCCAGAGAGCTCAAATACAATGGAAATACAAGAAAATGACCTCAAATCGTTAATAAGGAGCATATTAATGGAGGAAACAAATAAAATTCGTAATCAAATACAGGAAGACGCAGCCAAACAGGTGAGAGACATAAAAGAAGCACATAGAGTGGAACTGGAAAAATTTCAGGAAAATGCAAACAACCAGATGAATGAAATATATAAAACAGTTCAAGATCTGAAGTCCTATAAAGAGGCAATGGAAGAAACTCAGGAATATACAAACAATCAGATGAAAGAAATAAAAAAATCAGTTCAAGATCTGAGATGAAAATGGATTCAATGATAAACACACAGACAGAAGAAAAATGAGAACGTGAGAACTCAGAGAAGAAGGCGAGCAACACAGAGGTGAGCTTTTCTAACAGAATCCAAGAGACAGAAGAACGAATCTCAGGTCTAGAAGATACAATCACAGATCCTGAAGCAATCATTAAAGAAAATGCCAAATCTGGAAAATTCCTGACACAAAATATCCAAGAAATTAAGGACACTATGAAAAGAAGAAATCTGAGGATAATAGGCATTGAAGAAAGAGAAGATATCAGACTCCAAGGCCCAGAAACTATTCTCAACAAAATCATAGAAGAAAATTTCCCCAATCTAAAGAAAGAGATGCCTATAAACATACAAGAGGCCTACAGAACACCAATTAGAATTGACCAGAAAAGGAAAACTGCCCATCACATAAGAATCAAAACACAAAACATACAGAACAAAGAAAAATATTAAAAGCTGCAAGGGAAAAGGGCCAAATAACATTCAATGGCAAACCTATCAGAATTACACCCGACTTCTCAGCAAAGACCATAAAAGCCAGTAGAGCCTGGACAGAGATCCTGCAAACCCTAAGAGACAACAGATGCAAGGCCAGACTTCTTTACCCAGCAAAACTATCAATAACCATTGATAGACAAAACAAAATATTCCATGACAAAAACAAATTCAAACAGTACCTATCCAAAAATCCAGCTTTACAGAAGTTACTAGAAGGAAAACTCCATCTCAAGTGGTCAAGCTACAACCAAAACTATTCAGGAAATAGTAACTATACCATGGTTAAAACACAGCTACACAAACACTCGATTGAAAACAACATCTAAATTAAGACTCTTAACAGTCACTGGTCGTTAATATCTCTCAACATCAATGGTCTCAATTCTCCAATAAAAAGACACAGACTTAGTGAATGGGTGCATAAACAAGATCCAACATTCTTCTGCATTCAAGAAAAACATCTCACCTATAACGATAGGCATTACCTCAGGGTAAAAGGTTGGAAAAAAATATTCCAAGCAAATGGTCACAAAAAGCAAGCAGGCGTAGCCATTTTAATATCAAACAAAATAGACTTTCAACCAAAATTAATCAAAAGGGATGCAGAAGGACACTTCATACTCATCAAAGGTAAAGTCAACCAAGATGACATCACAATTCTGAACATCTATGCTCCCAATACAAGGGCACCCATATTTGTAAAAGATCTGCTAAAAAAACTTAAATCACACATCGATCCCCACCCAATAATAGTGAGAGACTTCAACACCCCACTCTCACTGTAGGATAAGTCATTGAAACAGAAACTAAGCCGAGAAATAACATCTTAACCAATACCATGGGTCAAATGGATCTAATAGATATCTATAGAACCTTTCACCCAAACAAGAAAGAATATACCTTCTTCTCTGCACCCCATGGAACCTTCTCCAAAATTGATCACATCGTAGGTGGCACAGCAGGCCTCAACAGATACAAGAGGATTGAAATAATACCTTGTATCCTATCAGATCACCATGCTCTTAGGCTGCAATTTAAACACAACAGAAACAACAAAAAGCCTACACGTACATGGAAACTAAACAACTCTCTGCTAAATGACACATGGGTCAGGGAAGAAATAAAGAAAGAAATCAAGGAGTTTCTGAAATTCAATGAAAATGAGGAAACAACATACCCAAATTTGTGGGACACATTGAAAGCAGTGTTAAGAGGAAAATTCATAGCACTAAGTGTCTTTAAAAAGAAATTGGAAACATCGCACATAAGCAACTTAACAAAACAGATGGAAGCCCTAGAAAAAAACGAAGCAGAAACACCCAAAAGGAGTAGATGTCTGGAAATAATCAAAATCAGGGCTGAAATTAACAAATTAGAAACTAAGAAAACAGTCCAAAGAATCAAAAAAACCAAGAGCTGGTACTTTGAGAAAATCAACAAGATAGACAGACCGTTAGCCAAACTAACTAAGAGGCAGAGAGACATTATTGAAATCAACAAAATCAGAAATGAAAAGGGAGACATAACAACAGACACTGAAGAAATACAAAGAATCATAAGATCCTACTTTGAAGGCATATATGCCACAAAATTTGAAAATCTAAGGGAAATGGACGATTTTCTTGATCAATTTCACTTGCCAAAGTTGAGTGAAGAACAGATAAACAAGCTAAATAGTCCCATTTTCCCTACAGAAATAGAAGCAATCATTGATAGTCTTCTAACCAAAAATATCCCAGGGCCAGATGGTTTCAGTGCAGAATTCTACCAGACCTTCAAAGGCGATCTAATACCGATACTCTTCAGCTACTCCAAAACATAGAATTGGATGGAACATTAAAAAATTCATTCTATGAGGCCATAATCACGTTGATACTTAAACCTCACAAAGACTCAACAAAGAAAGAGAATTTCAGACCAATTTCTCTCATGAACATCGATGCAAAAATACTAAATAAAATTATGCAAAACGAATACAAGAACACATAAAGGATATCATTCATCATGACCAAGTAGGCTCCCTTCCAGGAATGCAGGGATAGTTTAATATACGGAAATCCATCAATATAATCCACCATATAAACAAACTGAAAATAAATAACCACATGATCATCACTTTAGATGCAAAGAAAGCATTTGATAAAATCCAACACCCATTCATGTTTAAAGTTTTAGAGAGATTGGGGATACAAGGCCATTTCCTCAATATAATAAAGGCTATATACAGCAAGCCTATAGCCAAAATCAAAGTAAATGGTGAGATACTCAAGGAAATTTCTCTATAATCAGGAACAAGGCAAGGCTGCCCAATCTCTCCATATCTCTTCAATATAGTACTCGAAGTTCTAGCCAGTGCAATATGACAACAAAAAGAGATCAAGAGTATCCAAATGGGAAAGGAGGAAGTCGAACTATCCCTATTTGCAGATGATATGATAGTGTACATAAGTGACGCTCAAAATTCCACCAGAGAACTCCTACAGCTGATAAACACTTTCAGCAATTTGGCTGGACACAAAATTAACTCAAAAATGTCTGTAGCCTTCCTATACACAAATGACAAGCTTGCAGAGAAAGAAATTAGGAAAGCCATACCCTTCACATTAGCCACAAGCAATATAACTAAGCAAGTGAAGGACTTGTTTGAAAAAAATTTCAAATCTCTGAAGAAGGAGATTGAGGTTGACATGAGAAGATGGAAGGATCTTCCTTGCTCATGGATAGGGGGAATTAACATAGTAAAAATGGCCATCCTACCAAAAGCAATCTACAGATTCAATGCAATCCCTATCAAAATACCTACACAATTTTTTAAAGACATTGAGAGTTCAATTCTGAACTTCATATGGAAAAACAAAAAACCCAGAATAGCAAAAATGATCTTGTACAATAAAAGGTACTGTGGAGGAATCTCCATACCTGATCTCAAATTGTACTATAAAGCAATAGTAATTAAACCAGCAATAGGCTGGTTGATCAGTGGAATCGAATCGAAGACCCAGATATGAATCCACTGACATATAGTCACTTGATTTTTGACAAAGAAGCCAAATCCATTCAATGGAAAAAGGATAGCATCTTCAACAAATGGTGCTGGTCTAACTGGAGGTCTATGTGTAAAAAAAAATGCAACTGGACCCATATTTGTCACCTTGCACAAAACTCAAATCCAAGTGGATTAAAGACCTCAACATAAAACCAGAGACACTAAGTCACTTAGAAGAAAAAGTGGGGAAGAGCATGGAACATATTGGCACAGAAGACAACTTCCTGAACAGAACACCAACAGCCCAGGCCTTAATGTTAACAATTAATAAATGGGACCTCATGAGGCTGAGAAGCTTCTGTAAGGCTGGAGACACTGTCAAGAGAACAAAGCGACAGCCTACAGACTGGGAAAAGATCTTCACCAACCCTACATCTGACAAAGGTCTAATATCCAAAATATATAAAGAACTCAAGAAATAAAATCCCTCCCAACAAAATAACCCAATTGAGAAATGGGACTTGGAACTAAACAGAGAATTCTCAACAGACGAATATCAAATGGCTGAGAAACACTTAAAGAAATGCTCAACCTCCTTAGTCATCAGGGAAATGCAAATCAAAACAACTCTGAGATTCCATCTTACACCCATCTGAATGGCTAAGATCTAAAACTCAAGTGACACCACATGTTGGCGAGGATGTGGGGAGATAGGAACACTCCCTCATTGCTGGTGGGAATGCAAAGTAGTACAACCACTTTGGAAATCTATCTGGTGCTATCTCAGAAAACTGGGAATAGAGCTTCCTCAAGACCCAGCTGTCCCACTCCTTGGAATATACCCAGAAGATGGTCCAGCACACAACAAGAAAATTTGCTCAACCATGTTCATAGCAGCCTTATTCATAATAGCCAGATCATGGAAATAGCCTAAGTGTCCCTCAGTAGAAGAATGGATAGAGAAACTGTGGTACATATACACTATGGAATACTGCTCAGCTATCAAAAACAAGGAATTCCCGAAATTTGTGGATAAATGGATTGAGCTAGAAATGATCATAATGAATGAGTTAACCCAGAAGCAGAAAGACTCAAATGGCATATACTCACTTATATCTGCATACTAGCACAATGGGCATGTCTCACGAAAGCCTTCCCTTACCAGGAACCTGGGACAGAGGAGAGGACATCCTATTGGGACTCTAGATAAGAGAACAGTGGGAGAATAGTAATGTAGAAGGATCCAGTGGGTCCTCGAAACCTACAAGTAGCACATTATGATAGGCCGATTTGGGCCAAGGCGTGCCGCTCAAACTAAAGCACTAGCCAAGGACAATACAGGTGGTGAAATTTAAACCCCTACCCAGATCTAGCCAATGGACAGGACAGTCTCCACATTTGAGTGGAGAGTGGGATATGACTTTCTCACGTACTCTGGTGCCTCACATTTGACCATGTCCCCTGGAGGGGGAGACCTGGTGGCACTCAGAGGAAGGACAGCAGGTCACCGAGAAGAGAATTGATACCCTATGAGCATATACAGGGGGAGGTAATCCCTCTCAGGAACAGTCATAGGGGAGGGGAGTAGGGGGAAAATGGGAGGGAGGGAGGAATGGGAGAATACAAGGGATGGGATAACCATTGAGATGTAACAAGAATTAATTAATAAAATAAATTAAAAAAATTTTAAAAATAAAAAATAAAGAAATTTATATTTGGTACATTTTTGGTGGACACAGTTTTTCACAATGCTTATAATTGATATGTCAATAAATAATTTAATATCCAGCAGGAAAGTATATTTTAAAGAGAATTATTGTGATCAGTGATTTTGGTGGTTTTACTGAGAAATATCAGGTATTTAAGGACTCAGTTCCCTATTGGTTGCACTCTTTGTAGAGGTTTAGGAGATAAGGTCTTGCTGAAGGAAGTACAAAATTTGGTGTGGCCTTTGAGAATTCCTAGTCTCTATTACTTCCTTTTTGCTTTCTCCTCCTTCTCTTGACTGCCCGACTGCTACTTCTTACCATACATGACTCCACACTGTAGTGCACTAGTTCTGTCAGGAATCATAAGCCCAAATAAATCTTCTATAAGTAGCTGTACTCATGTTTGCTTATGTTTTGTCATAGCAAGAGAAATACAGCTAATACAGTGATAGAACATATAGGTTTGCTATTGTAATCATTATTTGGGCATATTAAACATGAAATCTGGAAATATGAATATCACAAACCATGTGTATTTTATATTGAGTATACTGGTATCCCAATGATAATGAGTGCTCGTGTGTGTGTGTGTGTGTGTGTGTTTGTGTATGTGTGTGTGTGTGTGTGTGTGTGTGTGTATTGCATTCTACAAAGTGAGAACCAATCCTGAAAACAACATGTATAAATGTAAGTTAAATATCAAAATGTCTTTTAGTTCCAAACTGTTATGCTAGCAAAATATTGGTTCATATTTTTACATTACAAAACATGTTATACACTAAAGTGTTTAAACAATTCAAATTTCAAATGTATGTTGTACAGTTCCAAAGGCTGGAACAGAGGACGTCCAAGTGCTAGTTACAGACAACTTTTTTTTTAGACATCTGTCTTCTAGCTGTGTTCCATACCACTATAACATTCTTGTGGCTGTTGAAAAAGGAGTGAGTCCTGAAAAGTTCTTGGTCTTGCTTCTATATAATCATGAAATATTTACTTGAATTTCTCATCCAGTCTCCTTAACTTCCCCGAAGTTTGACCTTCAAATACCACAACAGTGATTTTTGGGATTCAATATTTGAGGTTCTAAATATATAATTTAGTCTACATAGATGCTGAAATGAAAATCAGAATGGTATTTTACATAGTGTATAAGACACTTATTATTACTATTTGGATGAATTCCACATTTTACAGAAAACAATTCATAATAACTTATTTTAAAGTACCAATTATTAATTTTAGAACTACTGTTTATTTCATCTACTGTTGAAATGACATTAATCTCATATAGTTATATATGTATATATATATTATATAATGAAACTGTACTGCACATAATTTTCTTCTTTATATTTCAAGTATATTTTTACAGTATTTTTATTAATTTAAGTTTTCAAGTTTACTTCTCAGACAGAGTCCACATAGCCATGGCTTACCACTTACGAGGTTATGTGGCTGACATTGTCTTCAAAGTCCTCCTTGTCTCATTTTCATGAGCCAAGTGTTGAGGTTACAGCTGTGTGTCATTGTGCCTGGATTTTGATTTAATTTATTTTAACAAACAATATAAAGCTTTTCAATGATTCTCAAATTTTATGTTGTTGTCAGGATTATGATACAGTGAAAGCTTTCCAAGGGAAAATAATGCTGGGGGACATTTCCATAAATCACTTTTATAGTTAAATCAAGTATAGATCCATTTCTCTGACATATTATCATTACCTGAGCCTAAGAACAATAACCCACTGATCATTTGACAATAGCTGAATGGTAGAAAATGAAATATGAAGGTAAGGAAAGATATTTAATTAGAAAAAAATAGATATGTGTGCTTTACACATAACCTAAGAATCACTTAAATAATGATAGGTATCAAAAACAGGGGTTGGAAACTAAAATAAAATAAAATGAGAAAATGTACAAAAATTTGAAAAACTAATAAAATATGATTGGATTTAACATATTATATCTTGCATTTAAGAAGATTAAGAAAGTTAGGTTACAGTTTTAAAAATAACTCGAAAACTCATTAAAGTTTTTAAATCAAACAATATTTTTTATTTTATATCTATTTTTTATTTGCTCAAGAAAGATTGCTGTAAGTTATCTTTTTTCCCTCTTTAGAATTTTTTTATTGTGATGATGCACTCCATATGGTTTTTAACTATATCACCAAAACACAATGAAAACTTTATTATATATATACATATATATGTATATATATGAGACTCTATCCAGTTTTAGAAATTCAAGAATATTATTTTAATTTTTTAAGATACATCTATATTCCCCAAATTATACATATTTTAAAAATCTATTTCACTAGCGTCTAAAGCAATTTCTATCCCAGGTAAGATGTCTTCCAATAAGCCATCCTATAATACTAACAGAATTTTAAAATTAATGTTATATGGTAACAAATATTCGGGCTTGAGCAGATTTTTATTTTATTTTATATTTTATTTTAATTTGGGTCTTCTATTTTATTTCTTTATTATTTTTCTCTTTTACATATATATTTATATTATACATATATACAGTAAACTACATAGACCTAGAAGAGCCACAAGACAATCAGGAATTATATAAATGCTATATTCATAGTGTTTTGTCTTTACTATCTTGGTGCATGTAAAATTCTGTATACAAATCAATATCTATCATATCTCATGTTTATTAACTTAAACCTAAAATTATCTGAATTTCTAAACAACTAAGCTTAATTGTAAAACTAAACTATCTGGTCTTCAACACCATCAGAGACTTGAGAAGGAATAAAATTAATTACTTGAGTAGACAGGAAGTACAAGTTGGCAGCTTCCCAAATGAGACGATGACAGACAGTTCGCTGCTCTAACAGTCACTCAAAACTCTGTAATGTTGGAGCACCATCTTCAGTCTTCTAGCATAGTATACCTCACATACATATTTGTTAGGCAGGAACTGTTGAGCGCTTGCTTACCCTGTCTTGGCAGAGTTTGGCTCTCGACTCTGCCTGCATCCAAGCTCACCCTTTTTTAGGCAGAAACTGTCTGTGGTAGAAATGAAGACATTTTGCCCAGTGGCTTGTTTGCCACATTTGAAGCCATCTCCATAAGAAGGTTCTTTGATGCTTATCATCCTCTTTGAGGTAGGCTGAGTATTGCCAGGAGTTAACCTGTCTCATTTTCAGTGAATCTTTAAAATAATAAAAACATTTAAAATGCCATATTTACCTTGTGTTTCTATAGAATCATATCTATCTATTGCACCTAAAATGTATATTCATGGGATAAAAGTAAACTAGTAATTCAGATACCGTAATTTGATCAACTAACAATTAATTTGTATAGCTTACTTAGCCTAAACAGCCTGAAATAGCACTTTCAAAGTATTGGAAATAAACCTTTTATTATAATTGAGCTTTATGGGTCCAATACCTCATATTAGAGTAGAAGTATATCTAACTTGTGTGAAGAATAATCTTACATTTGAATATACCACTATATTTAAAATTAAATTTATTTGAGACTTACTGCTGAATAAGGTCACCCCTTCTACCTCTTTCTGACACCCGGATGGCTGGTTCAACTCAGCTGTTCTGATTCAACCTTCTTTCCAAGTTGACTGACTGATTCAATCTGGCTTCCCTCATCTTCTGATTGAATTGCTCTTCTTGGAATCAAACTAACTTGGCCAATCTGTTCTAATCTTCTGGCTCCTTCACATTCTCTGGATCATTCTATTTTCACCTGTGTCTAGCTTATTCTCTCTTCAATCTCTCTCTGTAAAACTTTCCTGGTAAAATAAAATGGCCTCCTTCCCATCTCCCTCTGTGCAGCTTTCTCCATTTGCTTGTCTTTCCTCCTGCTATCCTGATAGTTGGGCGTTTTCTAGTCTGTCTAATCTTTCTCTGATTCATCCCTTTGCCTGCCTCTCAATTAGACATCACATTCCAAAGTTGGTGCTTCTTTCTACAAACTAATTTTACCTTCCCTGTTTGGGATTAAAAGTGTGTGCTAAGGCTGTATGTGTGTTCCAATCATTTCACACAGACCTAGAAAGTCTTTGGAAGTGATCATAACAGTCATATTGCTGGATTAAAACTTATCTATATTTCCCATCACTGATGTAGCTGGAGTGATCACAGTTGCCTGTAACTCTAGCCTCAGGCTCAATCTGATGCCTGTGGCCTCTAGGGACACCAGCACTCATAAGTGATTACCTTCATGAAGGTACACAAAAACATACTTATATCTATCAATAATTTTATTTTTAAGGAAAATTTGAAATAATGTGGTAATGAAAAATCTAAAATATACATGAAAGTATTTTCAAGAGTTTTAGGTGCAAAAGATGTGATGATCTGACATTAAAAATGGCTATTTTAGTTTTCAAATTTCAATTATTTTAGGAAATACAGTTGTATAAATATCATCTGTTTAACTGCAAATAAGCCATATAGTTCAATAGTACCATTAATTAACTTCAGTAATTCACAAAGGAAGCTCAACCTCTTTATAAAGAAGAAAATGCAGTCATCACAAAAAGAAAAGCTAATATTTGTGCACAAGAAAGACAGGGAAAAGATGAGGCATAGAATATAAAACACAAGTAATGTGTGTTCCACATCATGAGGTACACAATTCAACTGAACTTCAGCATAAATCAAATGAAAGTCTTTCAATGGGAAAGCATCGGATTCTGAACTGTGCTTAGAATACGGATAAGGATGCCAGTTGCTATAATCAGATAAGATGTTGGAAATTCTCAGAGAAAATTTGCAGCTATATTAGTGTCATATTCTGCAAGATACTGTTTTTCTTATCATCTTTCTTTCCTTGTTTCTTTGGGGTTTATTAATTTATGTATTTATTCTTTTTCCATGTGCATCTGTATATGGTGTTTGTGTCTGTAAAGTTTTCCATATCTGTAAGTATGTGTGTATGCAAACCAAACACTGTGACTTATTGCCTTCTTAGGTCACATGTCACTTTATTTATTGATACAGTCACTGGCTAAAATCAGAGTAGCCAAATTACTGTAGTCTAATGAGTTTGCCTTTGTCTCAGTCTCTGGAACATTGAATTTTGAGGCAAGTGTTTATACAGCATGACATCTTTTTACTCTCCCTGTGTGTTCGTTGGAATGAGAAAAATCCTGTAGCCTCATTGACTGAAAATTGGTCACCCGAGAGTTGAACAGAGTTGGACAATTTGAAAAGATTAGGTGGTATGGCTTTGTTGAAGAGAATTGGAATTGGAGCTGGACTTTCAGGCTTCAAAAAGTCCAATGTCAGAATCTTTCTCTTTCTAATGCCTGTGGATTAAGATGTAGAATTCAGCTTCTCCTCTGGGATCATTTCTGCCTGAATGATGTCATGGTCCCCAATATGATGACAATGAACTAAACCTCAAATGGAACCAAACCCCACTGAATCCTTTATAAGAGCTGTAGTGGTTATATTCTCTCTTCATAGCAATAGAATAAGGACTAAGACATATTCTGTTTCAATATTTTTACTAATTCTGTAACAGTGAATAAAAACTATACTTTTTTGATATGAGTAGAATTAGATCTGGGATCTTAAATTATTTTGGTTGAAGGGCATTTAGTATATTTCCATTTCCTAGCTATTGTGAATACAATCAAAAGGAAAGTGGCTGAGTAATTATCTGTGGAGTAACATGTCAGTTCTCTAGGGCATATAGCAAGGAGTAACATGGCTAGCTGGATTATAATTTACATTTATTTTTTAGCTCTTAGAAAACTCTTCAAGCTGATTTCCTGAGTGAATGGCCAAGTTTACAATCCCTCCAACAGTAACTGAGAGTTCCCCTTTCCCCACTTCATCTAGCACTCGCTGATCATTTTTTCTTGATGATGATGATCTTTAGCATTCTAAACCAGTATAAGAGGAAAACTCAGTGTTGTTTTACTTAGCGTTCCCTAATTACTAGGAGCAAGCCACAGTTTTTGAGATAGTTCTTATCCACTGTTTCCTTTATTTTTTGGGTTTTGCTTTGTTTTGTTAGTTTAAAGGAAATATAGTCAACTACAAAGGACTAATGAAGTTATGGTTCAGGGAGCAGAACTTACAACCACCAGTTTTGCAAAACCAATGATAATCTCAAACTACATCCTAAATATGTTTCCTTCTACCTATAGATAAATGTAAGACGTGTAAGACGTTTCCTTCATCAAGGAAACTTGTTTTTGAAATAAATGGGCACAATCACCAAAAGAGATGTAACCAATCAAATTATAGTTATTGAGTCCAGTTGCAAAGGTTAAAATTACATAAGAACTCCCCAACTAAAAGTTCAGGGAACATTGTTAAAAAAAAAAAGTGGCAGATATTCTAAAGGAGTCTGAGGATCAAGGATTTTACTAGGGGACTGTGTCTCTTAGTAATGTCAGAACCTTCAACACGACTGCCTAAACATGAGCTGAGCAAGGATGAAACCAACAGACACACTACACAGGATGAAGAAAAGCTAATGAAACCTCAATCATACATAAAGAAATTCAGGGAACCCAAAAATGTTGAGTGGGCCAGGTAATCTTTCCCAGGGAAGGGTTAACAAATTTGTTATCCAATAGCACACAGTCAGCTCCGAAAACATACTTGATAGCCTATGACCATATAGTGGGGGAGGAGGTCCCCTAAGGTCATAGACCTAGGGTACAGGAATAGCGTGAATGTGGAAGGAAGTAATGGGAGGATACAAGAGATAGGCTAACAATTGAGTTGTAATCTGAATAAATTAATACAATTTAAAAAAAAACTACTTGGAAGTCTTCTTGAGTACATATGATTACTGAAAGATGTGATGTCCTAGGGGAAAGTTGAAATATTAGAGGGAAACACTAATTCTAGATAAGGTGTCAAGGCCAAAGAATTTAGAGAAACTGAAGTCACAAATGATAAAGCTCAAATCAAGGTTGAATTAAAGAAATTAGACCAGACTACAAAAAAAACCAGAACATTATCAGGAGATACAAAATACAAGTGACCTAGAAATGTAACAAAAATAAGTAACATGCAAGCTGTAGGCCCTTAATCAACAAGACAAGAATGGAGAATGAAGTAGAAAATTAATAACTGAAGCCATGTAGGCCAAATTAGAATGACTGCAAAATGAATTTGTTCTTTGAAAAAAAGCAATAGTTAAAATTATTATGAAAGCATCCTTATCTTATAATAGTGACAATAACAAAGCAAACAAGATTCCAGTAAAAATAAAATTATTATCTTTTATAACTTTTATATTATTAAGGCCTAACTTATAAAGTTATAAATTCAGCTCTTTCCTTTGTTTTGTGTTTGTCCTGTTTTTTTTTTCCAGTAACAGACTTTGTCCCAACTTTGAAGTTGGTCTATAAATTTCTATTCACCCCAGGCTATAATTCCCTATCCTATATCGTCTCCCCTGATCTAGGGATTACAGTGCATAATTCATGTACTAGAAATAGGAAAACTAGGACCTCAGACTCCAACTGTATTTTGATTCCATATCATAATGAAATTGAAATAAATTATGCTATTTTAAATGTCTGTAATTAAGTATTACAATACACTATTTAGATTGGGAGGAAAAGGTAAATACAACACAGGAACAAATGACAAATGGAGACTGAGAATTAACACCAATAAATAAATCAGGGAAAGAAACTAAGCATCTCCCTGATAGTCAAGTATTATTCTTCAGAATCATAGGGGGGAAATGAAGTGGTCAAGCCACCCAGTCAGAATTTGTTTATTTGGCAGTTGTAGTAAGATAAAACAGAAACTAAGAACATCATACAGAATACACACCTGATGAACTGAACTTTGTAAGAGAAGTGAGTCTATAGAAAGTGAGTACTAGAGCAGGGGACTGTATAATTCCAGGACTGAGGGCCTGTGGATGAAAGAGGAGCTCTGAGCTGAGTATGGGCTGAATCAGGGCAGATCACTAGTTTTTTATGGAGTAAGATTGTCATTTGCAAAGAAAGTGCTTTAAATTGAAGAAAAATCAGATGTTTATTTTAGATGACAGTGTGAGCTACCAAAGCAGATTGAAGTCTGGAAGAAAGAGTGTCACTAGAATCAAAATTTATCTTCCCAATGTTTGCAACATACAAAAAAACCATAAAGGTGGTACATGGAAAAGGGTATATCGTTGTTCAAGGTCATAGTGCTCGCATTTCATTCATTTTTGTTGACAGTACTGACACAGCCTTTGTGTTCTATGGACAGAGTATTTCATTTGAGAGGATAGATTAAAGTATATATTTATAATTCATGTGCTGTCCTCTCTATGGCCATATTTGTAAAAACAGATGATTTTGTTGTTGTTACTCTTACAGAACTATATGGAATGTAAACATATTTTTGTTTTGATCCCCAAGTGTGAAATGTGAAACTGCCTTGTATGAGAGGTATGATATTTGTCCACTATAAAGGGAACTAGTTAGTGTAGATGCATGGCCTTTGCCCTTTGAAAAACATCCCGGTAGGGACTCTGGGAGGAGACAAATAGGAGGCAAAACCACAGAGTGCTCGCTCACTGTGCCTACTTCTCCAGAGAAAGCACTGAGCCTCTGGCTGCTGTGGTTGAGGTTGCCTTGTTTGCTGTTTAATGGGTTTACTGGAATCCTGACCATGAAAAGTGGAATCTCCCCCAAGGAACTGAGTTTTGTCTATATCTACTATTTCTATTAACCTTCTTTCTCTTCTAACTATGGTTGGTAGATTTGAAGAGAGATAAATGCATTAAGGAATCACAAATAAGATAGGTTTCTAAAAGATCAGCGCCTACACAGAACAATAGAAAGAAGTCCCAGTTCTAACATTTCATCAAATGCATCCATACATGTATGTAGATATACTTTGAAATACAGTGATTATAGATATTCTAAAAGAATAAGTGTTATTTATGTTCTGTGGAGTAGTAGGGCAAATTGCTTAACACTTTTGCTATCCTTAACAGTTTCCATAAATGTACATTAAAAGAGAAAAACTAACATTTTAAAAGGATATTTCATTAGTGTTTAATAAATGTTAAAAGTTATAAATACAAGGTTCTGTTATGAGATATTCAATTATATTTGTTGGCATCAATGATTAAGTTACCTCTATATGCACGTTATATCTCTGCACTGATTTACAACTATGGATTGTGCATGGAACACAAGACAGAGAGGCAGGGCTGCTGAATCATCTGTGAGGCCAGCTAAGGCTACAAAGTAAGCTGTTTGCTTAAGTTTCAGAGTGCAACTCTGTCCCAGAAAAATTACAAGTAAATACAAAGAAAGTCTTCTGAAACCAAACCAAACCTTCAGTTTCATTTGGTCCAATTGCTTATTCAGAAGGCAAACCCCTATGCTATTGAAATTCTTTAAGAGAGTTCTTGCCAACCTTTCTCTTGAAGAATGCCTGTGTTTTCTTCTAGTATTTTTAATATGTCAAGGTTCTTTTCATTTATTTTTACCAAATTATTCATTTTAATTTTTGAGATTATAATATAACTAATTACATAACTCCCCCCTTCACTTTCTTATTTTTAGGCCTCTCATGAGATTTTTTTTTTTAAATAATTGTTGGAATTTTGTCAACTATTATACATGTATATCCTTAAATATATGAATAAACTCTTCTCAGTCTATATAATGTTATTTATATGTATGTTTTCATTGGTGTGTTCTTCTTTAGGGAAGACTATATATTTTGTTCTCAGCATTTCTTACTTATGGGCTTTCACCTACCTAATATACTGCTTAAGTTTAGGAAGTCATTTTAGTGAGACTTTAAGATTGTAGCTTCTGACAGTCCTAGGAGAAAAACTTTCGCTGAAAATTCCTTGATCCTCTGGCTCCTACACTGTACCACTGTTCTTCAGCAACGTTTCATAAGACTTAGGTATGAAAAATTATTTTGTAGATATGTCTTTTGTGTTTGAGGTCAACCACTCCGCAGTTTGATCACTTGTGGTTTTCTATAATGCTATTGATTCGTTACAAAGTGAAATTTCCTTGAAGAGGGGTTAGGACTAATGTTTAGAATGCAGTCTGGCCAGGCACAGTGGCACATACCTGTAATCCCAGCACTGAGGTAGGCAGAGACAGATGGATCTCTGTGAGTTCAAGGCCACCATCATCTACAATGCAAGTCCAGGACATCCAGGGCTACACAGAGAAACCCTGTCTCAAAACTAAACCAAACCAAACCAAAATCTCTTCAGAGAATTTTTTTTGCAGCAGACAGAGACGTACAGAGAGGCTTTACCCAGCAACTGATAGAAACAGATGCAGAGACCTGCAGCCAAACATTAGTTAGTGTTCAGAGAATTGTACTGAAGATGGGGAGGAAGGACTGTAAGAGCCACATGGGTTAAGGTACCACAAGAAAATTCACAGAATCAGCAAACTTAGATTCATAGGAGTTCACTGATACTGAACTGACAATCTAAGCCTGCATGGGTCTAACCTAGGAACTCTGACCTATGTTATAGTTGTGCAGATTAGAGTTGTTGTGCTACTCATGACAGATGGAGCAGGGTATGTTTCTGACTTTTTAGCATGCCTTTGGAACTCTTATTCCCCGACTCGGCTGCTTCTTCCATTCTTAATATGAGAAGAGGCGCCTAGTTTTATTGCAACTTGATATGCCATTTAGTCATAAGGTCATAGTATAATTCAAAGGCTGATTTCTCTACTCCCCATATCTGGAGGGAATTCTTGTTCTGAGATGCTCCTGTCACAATGTTGTGTAAATACTGCCCCTCAATCATCCCCTGATATGTCAATAAAGCAAAATGAAGCCAATCAATAAGAAGAAAGGAGAACAGGACTACACTTCCTGAAAACCAGGTTAAAGAGGGGTTAGAAGAGGAAGTAGGGGATTCAGCCACTGCACTGGAGTGGTCCGAGAAACTTCTGGAGAAAGGAGCTGAAGCAGCAAACAACAAAGTCCAAGCATTGCCTGCATGCACCCTGGGGTGAAGCCAGATTACCTTAGAGGGTTAAGAATGGCGTGATAGGCCAGTTCATACCTTTAATCCCAGCATTTGTGAGCTCAAGGCCAGCTTGGTCTACAAAGGAGGTTCAGCACAGTCAGGGCTACACACAGAGAAACCCTGTGACAAAACAAACAAAACAAAACAAAACAAAACAAAAAAACCAAAAAAACAACAAAAACCAACCAACCAAATAAACAAACAAAAAACATAGCAAGCAAAACAAAAAAAAATAGAGTAATAACTGCTCCATTATTGTGCTGTGAAGCTTATTAAAATAATATTATAGCTTATCAATTATTTGTATGATAGCCAGGTTAAGAGAGAAACTGAGAAAGAAACACAGTTTTATTTTAAAAAATGTAACATTCCGTGTTTGATTGATATGCTTGGGAGGCCTGCTCTTTTCTGTGGGAAAACAGAGGAAGAGTAGATAGGGAGGGAGGAGGAGGAGGTGAGGAGGATTCCAGGAAGTAGGAAAACTGTGATCCACATGTAATAGCTGAGGGAATGAATTAATTCAAAGGAAAAAGGCAGGGACCCACAATCATCGGGTTCAGAGACTGAAAGACTGCAAAGTACTCATTTCTGAATGGGTCATGTACATGACACCCTCCTCCCAGTGTTCAAAGATAATTGCAGAAGAGATGTCATAAAAAGCCATAGTCCTAAGCATGCCCATACATCCAAAAGCGTACACAGAACACAAATTAGACAAGATAGATTTTTTTTTTAAGTATGAGGATACAAATTTTGGTATATATGAAATGGATGTATGGAGAATTTGGGAGAATTGGAGGAAGGGGTGAATAAAATCAAACTATATATGCATTGTGGAGACTAAGGGCAAATAGATCCATTATATTAAGTGACAAATGACAATATATGTATATATATAGGAAAAGGTACAGTTGGAGACACTTTAAAACATCAGTGGAAGATAGTGCGTATCTTTCCATAACTGTCACTATTGTAGTATTCAGCATTAATTGCTGGATATGACTGTTGATTATTTCTTTGCCCTGATACCAAGCCCTCGTAGATGTTTTTAT
>OU015747.1:100992542-101008627 GCA_907169655.1 Acomys percivali
ACACACACACACACACACACACACACACACACACACACACACACACATCAAAGTATAAGTGGAGCCAGCTGAGTTCATTTACTGTTGTAATTGTTTTAAGCTGAATGCTTTGGTTTGGATAACTATTCACAGAGCTCAATAATTAGGAAGACTGATTCTCCCTCTTTCAGAAGTTGCTATTTTCCTGTAGGTCTTCATCTAGTGATGGCGTCCTATTCATTTTACTATGTAAACTGATGTCATTGATTAAGTCACTATGTTGACATTTCTTGGATGAAACTTTCCTGCCATGTCTAGAAGACATAATCTTTGTGGTCTTTTGGCTCTTATGATCTTTCTGTCCTCTCTTTTACAATGTTCCCTGAGGCTTAAGTATAAGAATTATATTGTAGACTGGGGACTGGCTGCACACCTCACAGAATTTTGTCTATTTTCAGTTGAAGCTTTCTAAAATGGTTCCTGATGAAAATGTCATTTTTATTCCCTTAGACAATGACATGAGATAAGAGCTGTACCAAAATTTTATGAATACATGACTTGGGAATGAGCCCAGAGCATTTTTATCTAACTATCCCTAGTCTTAGGCCTGTAATCATCTAGCCTCCATATTATATAATCTTCTGCAAGCCTGGCTTTATAAGGCTTAGTTTCTAGCTTCCATCTGCTAACTGAGGCCTAGAAGATTGTGGCCTCAGAGACATTGTATTGAATAAGCCTATCCCTTCTAGTTTTTATGAACTCTCACTATCTTGATCATCTCATCTGTTCTGGCTCAAAACGCATCTCCAAGATGACTAACTGAAGCTTGCTTCTCTCTGCTTCTTACCAAATTGCTCTTCTTGGAAAAACTGCCTCTGATGTTTATAAACTAAAGTACATGAAGTCAACTCTACTCAACTTAACAGCACCAAACTTCACAGAACTGTATTGAACTGTCTGTCTGTACTACCAAGCTGTACTGTATTTCTGTGCTGCCCTCTATTACTATGAACTTTACTGTCTCTAGAAACTCCCTCTACTCTCTCAGCACTACTCTTCTGTAGCATCTCTTTCCTGTCTGTTCTCATGAGAGTTGGAACTATCCTATCCCTAACTCTTTCCGTCAAATCATTCTCTGATTTGTCACTTTTTCTTCCACCCAATTAGATGTCATTGTTTGAGATTAAAGGTATGTACTAAATTCTTGCCAGATAGATTAAAGTTTTACACTAATAGGATGTTTGTCTTCTAGCCAGATCATACAGACCTAGGTCTTTGGATGTGATCCTTTGTCCGAGCAGCCATGTTGCTGGATTAATTTTCCTCTATACCTTTGCTTCAGTAAAAAAGGACATGTGACTGTTCAAACTTTATTCAATACCAACAATGATACAAATTTTATGGTATTTTAAGTAACAACAATCTTTTTTGAAATATTTGTAAACCCAATCTTCAAAATTTGTACAAATGAGGAACCAATTTAAATAGGGTTTTATAGAAAAACAGAGTAAAAACATTTTCTTTAGGGTAAAAATAATTCTATATAGAAAGTAAAACATTTCAATTGAGTTCCCAAACTCCCCCTCCCTAAAAACTAAAATGTATTTATATGAAAACTTATTTTAAAATAATTTTAAATGTTTTTGCATTAACAATCATGTTTCTAGTACAGTGATTTTCTTTTTATTAGTTTCTGACTGGGAAAAGTGGGAGGTATCTAATTCGAACATAAGCAGCTTTAAAGTTCATGCTGAATTTCATGAATAACCAAGAAAGGAAAGTAAGATGTTCAAGTTGACTGCATGCTAACAATGAATAGTTGGTAAAGTGCTAAAGCTTCAATGCTGAAATCAGACAATTGAAAAGACTTGTCTTTTTCCTTTGAATTGTTTTGACAGAGGAGGAAAAAAACCTGAAAGCATTCCTCTATATTATATTTAAACATATATGATTACTATATGAATAAATGCAAATCATATCACTATTAATAGAGATAAGAAGAAAATAATAGTGAGTAATATATCCTAAAGTAATGTGATAAGATACACTCAAGTTTGATATTAAGATGAGTTGATCTAGTGTTATAAAATTAAAAAGGAAACATATACAATATTTAATGAATAATGTGTTTCCTGGGTCTAGTGCGGCAAATAAACTATTTTGTTGATACTTTTAATATGCTTCTAAAATACTTTGAAAATAAAATATAAAATAAGGCTTTGGAGGTGGCTCAAGGGGTAGATTGCTTGCTGTGCATGTACAAAGATACAGGATTAAATCCCCACACCAGATGTAGGGCTGGATATGAAAGGACTTATCTGTAATCGCAGTTTTTCTGCAGAACAAGGAGATGCAGAGTTGGGAGGATATGTAGAAGGTTTTGGTCAATCCTTATATACAACATATAAGAAGGAAACTTTAATCCAGCGTTTGAAAACCACTATGTGAGTACTATATTTAGCTCAGGAAGGAGTTTCTTTCATACATTTAAGTAATCTAGTAGATCTAAATCTAATACTTAAAATTAATTGCTTTATTGTTATTGTCATAGAATGGGTACTGTTGGATAAGAATTTTGCTTTAGAAAAAATAAGATAGACTTAACAAGAAAATTAAAATATTTTGTGGGTGAAATTATAGTTTTCTATGGAATAACTTAATGAATTTATCAATTCATTCAAGAAAATATTCCTAAATTTCATTTTCTTCAAAATACAATTTCAAGAAAAATTTTATCAACATGTGTAAAAACCCAAATATTGGTTCTAAGATATACATAGTTGTTAATATTGTAAAACCGTTATAGTTGAGGAACAACAAGTAGATGGGTTTATCATAATATTTTATAAAGGATATTCATTAATGAATGCAACAGCCTATATTCCATTAGTTACCATGCTACTGATCCTCAGATGCACAATGATTTTGACAGGAAACTGTAGAGGAAACTGTAGAGGTTGAAGATATTAACAACCAAATAAATAAAACACATAAGAACTACACATGTAAATGAGATGAATCACTAAATAAAAGTTTACTTCATTTACAGGAACAAAACCTTTGGTGAATTGTAGGACCCTGGAATTATGAAACAAATATGTAAATATTTTATGAAAATATAAAAGTAATGTTGATAATTATTTTTACGCTATTTATTATCATCATCATGGTGTGTGTGTGTGTGTGTGTGTGTGTGTGTGTGTAGATATGTGCATGCTCTGGTGGGCATTTTGTGGTCAGAAAACAACTTTGGAAGTCAGTTCTCTCTACCTGGTCTATATACTGGAGATTAAAGTCATTCAAAAGCTTTAATTCACTAAACCATCTCATCTAAGTAGCTGTATAAGAGAATATATTTATGATATTAGCATAGGAAAGTACTTCTTTAGACAACAAACACAAAAATATAATAAATAACACATTTTAGTTTTACAACTAAATAACTCATTTTTGTTTTCTTTTTAAATTAATTTTTACTTTACTAATTTATTCAGATTACAACTCAATTGTTACCCCCTCATTTGTATCCTCCCATTCCTCTCTCCCTCTCCCTTTCACTCTATTCCCCTCCCCTAGCTCTAAGACCGATGGGGACATCCTCCCCCACTATATGGTCATACGCTATCAAGTCTCATCTTGATACCTTCCTTATTCCTCCTTTGAGTGCCATCAGGCCTCCACACCAAGAGATGGTGGTCAAATATGGAGCTTCAGAGTTCATGTCAGAGTCAGTCCCCACTCTCCACATAACTGTAGAGAATGTCATGTCCATTGGTTAGATCAGAGTACTGTTTTAATGTTTACTACTTGTATTTTTCTTGGTTAGTGCAATAGTTTGACGAGAATCTCCTGGGCACAGATCCACCCTTCAAGATGTCCTCCTTGTAGGTTTCTAGGACTCTCTGAGTCCTTCTATTTCCCCATTTCCTCTATACTCTTACCTATAGTCTACTGAGGATGTCCTCACATCAATCGCAATCTCCTCGTAGGTGAGGACTTTTGTGGGACATGCCTTTTGGGCTACTGCACAATTATAAGTGAGTATATACCATGTGAGTCTTACTGCTTCTGGGTTAACACACTCATTAAGATCCTTTCTAATTCCATCCATTTGTCCTCAATTTTCGGGATTTCGTTGTTTTAATAGCTGAGTAGTATTCAATAGTGTAAATGTACCACAGGTTTTTTTTTTAATCCATTCTTCAACTGACGGGCATTTAGGCTGTTTCCAGGTTCTGGCTATTATGAATAAGGCTGCTATGAACATGGTTGAGCATATGTCCTTGTTGTGTGGTGGAGCATTTTCTGGGTATATTTCAAGGAGTGGCATAGCTGAGTCTTGAGCAAGCACTATTCCCAGTTTTCTTTCTTTTTTTTTTTTTATGATCACTTTCTTTTTTTTATTATCATTTTTTTATTTCACACTTATTTATTTATTTATTTTTATTAATTTATTCTTGTTACATCTCAATGGTTATCCCATCCCTTGTATCCTCCCATTCTTCCCTCCCTCCCATTTTCCCCTTATTCCCCTCCCCTATGACTGTTCCTGAGGGGGATTACCTCCCCATGTATATGCTCATAGGGTATCAAGTCTCTTCTCGGTGACCTGCTGTCCTTCCTCTAAGTGCCACCAGGTCTCCCCCTCCAGGGGACATGGTCAAATGTGAGGCACCAGTGTACGTGAGAAAGTCATATCCCACTCTCCACTCAAGTGTGGAGACTGATCACTTTCTATGAACCCTTCTTGTCAGTGTGTCAATTGGACTCATGATCTCTGGTCATCTGTGTTCTGATGGCTACAGATTATCTGAAGTGTCCACAGATAAGCAATATGTGATCATCTCTTCTAGTGGGCTGGCCACAGTTGTGGCAAAATCCACTTTTCTCTTTCCAAAACATGGATAGATACATAGTCCTGTTCTCCAATCCAAATAGCCATAGTATGTCACAAGTTCAATCTACTTCAAAAGGACAGAGAAACAATGCCAAATCCTTGGTGGGAGGAATCCCAAAACCACATTGCAAAATATGTGGACACAGTATAAAAAATTCAGTGGAAGAAAATAATTAAAAACGCTCTGCTGTCCACCAGGAACACATAAGCAGGTCACTGAGAAGAGACTTGATACCCTATGAGCATATACAGAGGGAGGTAATCCCTCTGAGGAACAGTCATAGGGGAGGGGAATAAGGGGAAAATGGGAGGGAGGGGAGAATGGGAGGATACAAGGGATGGGATAACCATAGAGATGTAACAAGAATAAATTAATTAAAAATAAATAAAAAAGAAAAAAATGAAAAAACAAAAACAAAAACAAAATACTGCACTGAGACCTAAAGCTTGTGATGTATCTCAGGGCCTGAGTACTTTAGATTACAACAGGGCACATGCTGTTTATGTGTTCCCAGTTTTCTGAGATAGCACCAGATAGATTTCCAAAGTGGTTGTACTAGTTTGCATTCCCACTAGTCATGAAGGAGTGTTCTCTTTCTCCACATCCTTGCCAGCATATGGTGTCACTTGAATTTTTGATCATAGCCATTCTGATGGGTGTAAGATTGAATCTCAGAGTCAATTTGATTTGCGTCTCTCTGATGACTAAAGGCACTGAGATTTTTTAAAGTGTTTCTCAGCCATTCAATATTCCTCTGTTGAGAATTCTCTGTTTAGTTCTGAGCCCATTTCTCAATTGGGTTATTTGGTTTGGTGGTGTTTAATTTCTTGAGCTCTTTATATATTTTGGATATTAGACCTTTGTCAGATGTAGGGGTGGTGAAGATCTTTTCCCAGTCTGTAGGCTGTCGCTTTGTTCTCTTGACAGTATCTCCAGCCTTACAGAAACTTCTCAGCCTCATGAGGTCACATTTATTAATTGTTGACATTAAGGCCTGGGCTGTTGGTGTTCTGTTCAGGAAGTTGTCTTCTGGGCCAATATGTTCCATGCTCTTCCCCACTTTTTCTTCTAAGTGACTTAGTGTCTCTGGTTTTATGTTGAGGTCTTTAATCCACTTGGATTTGAGTTTTGTGCAAGGTGACAAATATGGGTCCAGTTGCATTTTTTTTACACATAGATATCCAGTTAGACCAGCACCATTTGTTGAAGATGCTATCCTTTTTCCATTGAATGGATTTGGCTTCTTTGTCAAAAATCAAGTGACCATATGTGTGTGGATTCATTTCTGGGTCTTCGATTAGATTCCAGTGGTCCACCAGCCTGTTGCTGTGCCAGTACCATGCTGTGTTAATTACTGTTGCTCTATAGTACAGGTTGAGATTGGGTATGGGGACTCCTCCTGAGGATCTTTTATTTTATAGGATTGTTTTAGCTATTGTGGGTTTTTTGTGTTTCCATTTGAAGTTGAGAATTGATCTTTCAATGTCTTTTTTAAAACTGTGTAGGTATTTTGATAGGGATTGCACTGAATCTGTAAATTGCTTTTGGTAAGATGGTTGTTTTACTTTGTTGATTCTCCCGATCCATGAACAAGGGAGATCCCGCCATCTTCTGATGTCATTTTCAATCTCTTTCTTCAGAGATTTAAAGTTTTTTCAAATAAGTCCTTCACTTGCTTAGAGTTACTCCTAGACATTTTATATTGTTTGTGGTTATGGTGAAAGGTGTAGTTTTCCTAATTTCTTCCTCTGCATAATTGTCATTTTTGTATAGGAAGGCTAATGACTTTTTTGACTTAATTTTATCAGTTGTAGTTTTCTGGTGGAAATTTAGGGGTCAGTTATGTGCACTATCATATCATCTGCAAATAGTGATAATTTGACTTCCTTCTTTCCCATTGGATCCCTTTGATCTCTTTCGGATGTCTTCTTGCTCTGGCTAGAACTTCAGGAACTATATTGAAGAGATATGGAGATAGTGGACAGCCTTGTCTGTTCCCCTCTTTTAGAGGAATTTCCTTTAGTATCTCTCCATTTAATTTGACACTGGCTATTGGCTTGCTGTGTATAGCCTTTATTATGTTGAAGTATATGCCTTGTATTTCCAATCACTCCAAAACTTTAAAGATGAATGGGTGTTGGATTTCTTCAAATGCTTTTTCTGCATCTAAGGAGATGATCATGTGGTTTTTTTCTTTCAGTTTGTTTATATGGTGGATTACATTGATGGATTTCTATATATTAAATTATCCCTGAATGCCTGAATGAAGCTTCCCTGGTCATGGTGAATGATACCTTTGATATGTTTTGTAATCTTTTTGTGAGTATTTTATTGAGTATTTTTGCATCAATGTTCAAAAGAGAAATTGGTGTGAAATTCTCTTTTTTAGGGGTGGTCTTTGTGGGGTTTAAGTATCAACATGACTGTGGCTTCATAGACTGAATTTGGTAACGTTCCATCCATTTCTAGCTTTTGGAGCAGCAAGAAGAGTATTAGTTTTAGATCTTCTTTGAAGGTCTGGTAAAATTCTGCACTGAAACCATCTGGCCATGTGCTTTTTTTTTTTGGTTGGGAGACTATCAATGATTGCTTCTATTTATATGGGATTAATAGTACTATTAAATCTGCTTTTCTGAACTTGATTCAATTTTGGGATGTGGATTCAATCAAGAAAATTGTCTATTTCCCTTAGATTTTGTGACATAAATGCCTTTAAAGTAGGGTCTTATGATTGTTTGTATATCTTCATTGTCTGTTGTTATATCTCCCTTTTCATTTCTGATTTTCCTAAGTTGGATAGTGTTTCTCTGCCTTTTAGTTAGTTTAGCTAATGGTTTGTCTATCTTGTTGATTTTCTCAAAGAACCAGCACCTGGTTTTGTTGATTCTTTCAACGGTTCTCTTTGTTTCTAATTTTTTGATTTCAGCCTTGAGTTTGATTATTTCCAAATGTCTACTACTCTTGGGTGTTTCTACTTTATTTTTTCTCTAGGGCTTCCAGATGTGTCTTTAAGTTGCTTATGTGGGATGTTTCCAATTTCTTTATAAAGGCAGGTTACCTGGTTTCTGCTCCAGGAGACTTTGCTCACACATTAAGCTCCTGTCTGGGTCAGCAGAGGTAGGCTTCTGTCTGATCCTGTTCAGGCTACTGGGGGGATTCAGGCCAGCTGTATTGGGGGCTGCTACTTAATTTTCTGTACTGTCCCTCAGAGCAGTCTAGCTTTATCTGCCCAATTATCTGCCCTGACTTCTGTGGTCCACAGACAAGTTCCTGCTTGGATCAGCCTAGAGAGCAGGTCAGTCTAGATTGTATACCTTTAGCCCCTCAGCCCCACCAAGCCACGGCTGCGATTCAGTTGTCCAATTGTCCAGGCCCAGACCACTGTGGTCTGCAGACAGGTTCCTGCCCATATCAGTGTAGATATTGGATCAGTCTACATGGTGCACCTTCGGCGGTTCAGTCCCATTGAGCTGTGGATACAAATCAGACCCCCTTCCAGACCCTCAGGGCACTCCAGCTTTTCCCATGAGTGTGGGGATTCCTGCTGGGCAGGAGAATGTCTTGGACGGATGCTATCAGCCCAATTTTGCAGGCTCAGTCTGCCTAAGCTGGCTGCCTGCCTCCAGCCAGACCCACCCAGATCACGCAGGCTGTTGCTGGACACAGCCTCCGGGGCTTCTCGTGGACTGGGGTGTGGTGAGTGGGGGTATCCAAGGACAGATTTACTTGTTTCTGTGCCACACACTGCGGCTGGGATATAGAGGCTGGCTGTAGTCTGCAGGTGGGTTCCATTCCAAAGCCTGGAGAGTGGGCTCAGGTCCTCCTTGGGCTGTTGTTTGACCCAGGATCAAGCCTGCCTGTGGTCTGCATTGTATGGTACCCTACTCACCTAGTGTTCTCCAGATCTTACAGTCTATGGCTTCGAGTCCGGTCTTTGGTCTCTGAGTGGTAGATCAGATACAGTGAGTGATAGGTGCCGCCATCTTGGAACTCCACCCTTGATCCTCATTTCTGTTTTCAACAAATGATAGTAATAATAAAGTGACACACTGAAAAAATATATATCAATAAAATAAGCAAAAATTTAGTATTTAAAGAATAATACTTCAAAAAAGTGCATAAAATATATGTAAAGGAAAAGCACAGAGGAAGTATGAGTACATATATTACTAGAGTTAGTCAAATAGGTGTTACTTTGTAGATGAGTCTTATATTCATAAGCAAATAACCTTCATTACTCAAACATATTAAAATCTCATCATAAAACAAGGTGGAATAATGGAAATAAAATAAAATTTATTAATAAATTTTATTTTATTATATATTTTTAATATTTGAACATTTAAACATAGTTAATAAAAATAAAATATAAATATTTAAATAAACTTAAGTTAATTTTATTAAATAGAAATCATAGATACTATTTATTGTAGTTGCTTAAGTTTGAGAGTAATGTAAAAGATGTTCTTGTTCCTCATGTATATTAATTATATATTTACTTTAAAGAAAGTTGAATGAGAATCAAAATATCATCTGCAGAATGATAAAAATCTAATATTTCAGTGTTTATACGTGTATTTAAATTGAAAGACTAAATGAAAAAGAGTTAAAGGGATTCTGTTAATGTGGACTCAATGAAAGCTTACAGCTAGACCAAACCTGTGAATATGTTCAAGAAATAGCAGGTAACTCTTTGTAAAAGGTAAATACAACATGGAGAAATGGCTAGGGAGTTCACTTGCACATGAGGACCTCAATTTATATGCCAGATTTAATGTAAAAAGCTAGGCATAACTACACATGCCCGTAGACCCAGTGCTGTGTGGAATAGGAAAAGCAGGGGGTCATTTAGGATTGCTGGTCACTAACCAAGTCCAGGTTGTGTGATTGATTTTGTTTTAATGATTAAGTCAGACATTGATGGACAGGAGGAGATTAGATGTGCTATTCTGGCTTCTGCATGTGCAACCACCAAATATACAACACACACACACACACACACACACACACACACACACACACACACTACATATACATTTAAATACACACATTAATTTAACAGTAGCCAGTGGGGGGAAATGAATTTGGCCTAAGCTATTAGAAACACATATTATTTTCTGGATTATTTATAAAATAACTTAATACCACATGATTCAGCAACATAAAACTAGAAGTTTTGTGCATATGCACAAGTAAATAATGGAAGAATGTTAAGTAACAAATTGTAGTATATAGAACTAAATATGACTTAGATATAAATAAATACAATTTACATATCTACATATATGAATAATAGGGATTATCAAATGCATATGAAGTAGTATGATGTGTTTAATCCTATAGACACATAAATATTACAGAGTGAATGGTTTAGCTTCTGAAAGTAGAGTTGCATTACTTGAATTTATTTTATATGAAGAATACAAATGAACTGTAAAAACCAAACAGAATAGGGGTTATTTATGAAAATAAAGAGTTAGAAATGTTTTTTAATGATGTTATCAGTGTTTCTTCTTAATGTACATAACTTATACTTTAATTTGTTTCTAAAAGTATATTGCATAGATATCAAAGTAAAGAATATCTACACATTAGTAAACACATTATGAATGGAATTATCTCCTTCCATATGATAGTGTGGCAAAATTTTATTAATTTATGGAGCATTTCTTGGAAATAGCTAAGGTATAGGTTATACTTTGGGAAATCCCAAGCAAACAACTTACTCTAGAAAAGTTTTTAATTTTTTAAAAATAGTTCAAGATTAGTAGTGTATTCTACAGAGTACAGGAACCATTTAATACTGGGAAAAATGGTCCTAGAAGGCATAACAGCTCCTGAGGGTGTCACTGTACTAAAACATGGCACAAAACTTGCCATAAAACTTATCAGCAAAATATCATGCTGTAAGTTACTTTTGTATATGTTTCCAAGGGGACATTTTAAAAGAAGTATTGGGCGGCAGTAGCAGGTAACAGTTAAAACTAGGGTTCCTGAATTACAGTGCTTGAATGGGAATCATGGATCAGACTTTTGTTTGCCTTATGATTTGGGGAAAATTAATTATATCATTGAACCTCAGATTTTCATTTATAAAGTAAAGTTAATTAAAGTCCTTAAATCATGGCACTATTAAAGAGTTTTCAGAGAAATGAGATGCAGAACACTTACTGTGCCTGAAGTAATACAGAGAACTATTTACAATATCAGTGTGCTTATTTTTTTTATCACTAAGCAGTTATAGACATGATATTTGACATATTATGTTAAGGTGTTTTGTATATCCCTGATTGAAAATAAACAGCACTTAAATTAAATATCTTGTCCTAGAAAAATAGAAATAAAGTCACCTAAAACCAAGGACAATGCATGCATTAAACCTAGACCCCCTGTTCAGATCTAGCCAATAGATGACAGCTCATTCTCCAAGATTGTAGGGGAGAGCAGGGACTGCCTCTGATATGAACTCTGGTGCCCCAAATTTGATTACTTCCTGTTGGTGTAGAGGCTCACAGAAGAAGGGGAATCAGACTATCTAAATGAGACCTGATAGCCTGTGGTCATTTAGTGGGGGAGGAGGTCCCCTCCTGTCAGAGGTCTAGGGTAAGGGAATAGAGTGAAAGAGGGAAAGAGGGTAGTAACAGAAAGATACAAGTGAAGGGATGACAATCAAAATATAATCTGAATTAATTATAATAAAACACTAAAAAACAAAAGCTTCAAATAATCCACACATGGTCATACAGGGTTATTTAAAAGTTAATTTTTAAAAGTTCATTTGTTGTTGTTGTTGTTCTGATGTCTTGGAGAGAAAAGAGACGATTGAATGAGTACTGTAATTGAAAACAAAAAACAAAATAATCACCAAAAAGGGATGCCTAAACCTCCATCATCATAAAATAAGAAAGAAAAAGGCAATGGTGACAATTCTGAATTCTTTATCTGTATAGTTTTAAGTTATATCAAATCTATAAGTAGCATAGGAATTATTTAATGCAATGGCACACCTGTAACCTCAGCACTAGAGGAGGCAGAGGCAGGTGGATCTCTGAGTTCGAGACAAATCTGGTCTACAAAGTTAGTCCAGTACAATGAAGGCTACAGAGAAACCCTGTCTGTGTCAAAAAACAAAACAAAACAAAACAAACAAACAAACAAAAAAACAAAAAAGAATGCAATCTTTGTTAATTAGTAACTATTAATTATAAAACTACAAGTATCTGAAACATGAATGACACTAAAATTTTTGACAGATGCTGGGCTAGACAAGATGACAGACACATGCATAGATACACAGATGATAGATGTTAAATCTGTAAATTTAAATTACTGATATAAACTAAGTACAACAAATATCTAATACTTTCTTAGTAAATACAGATGAGAGAACATAAAATCTAATGAGAAGAAAAAAAACCTGAAAATACCAATATTTGGAAAAAATACTAAAATATGCTTGAATGTACTGTGAATGAACCAAAGTATTGTATGCAAATGAATGACAATGATGACACTCATCAAGTGATGATTAAATGAGTTTAAATGAGAGGCAATGAACTCTATTTGCACTGACACTTGAGCTTTTGAGGAAAATTTAAAAATAATTAAAATTAAGAGAATCCTAGTGCTGGAGAAATTGTTTAGCAGCTAAGAGCCCTTTTTGCTCTCCCAGAGGACCCACATTTGGTTCCCAGAAACTGCACCACAAAGTCACAGGCTCCTGTAACTTCAGCTCCTGGGACATCTGCTTTCTTTGGCCTCTGTATGCACTTGCACTCATAAACACATGTTTACAGACTGCTATACACACAATTAGAATTAAAATAGTTCTTTAATTTTTTTAAATTATCAGAATCTAAATTATGTCTCTGAAGTCTCCAGGCAAGAAATCTTCAAGTGATTCATTAAGGTATAGTTGTTAACATATCAGTCTCTTTAATATCACTGCAGGAGTGTAGTGAGATCATCCATGGGAGAGAGATGGGAAAGAACATGGCCAGTCTTTGAAGACTGCAGCTACTTTATAAGCACTATATTTAATTTTATTTCAAGGAAGAATTCTGTGGTTGCAAAAAAGATAACAAATCACCTCTCTTCATACAAATATTGAGGAGAGACTGTAATTATACTCTCTTCTCCATATTTAGATTTCAATAATATGTATGCTCATGTCTATTCTTCAGAGCTTAGAGTTATATCTCTAATTAAACATACTTTGTCTTCAATACACACCTTTGTTATATTTTAGAATAATGCACATTAATGTCAGCTTTGACATTAACTTGACAAGATAAAGGACAGTGAAGAAATTTCAGTTTTATCTCAGATACAAAAAAAAACAAAAACAAAAACAAAAAAGCTTGAATTTCCTCACTACCATTATTATTATTAAAAAATGGAACTCATATGAGTTTTCTTGGAAAAATAATAGGAAAATGTTTAACTGTCGCTTACACTATCAATTATGGAGAAAAATCTAAAAATCTGCAATTAAAATCATAACAAGAAATGAATGAATTAAATCATTTCTCTAAGAGCCTAACATAACTAAAGACTAGCTGATTTTTACTCAAGTGTGTGTAAAAATAGAGTTCTTAAAAGAGATGAAAAAACAAAGTGGAAAAAAAAAAGCGCAGGGACAATCAGAAGCACCAAATGTCAATTATTTGATAATATCAAAAAATTGATAAACCTTTAGCCAAGCTCAGCACTATAGAAACAAAAAAAATACAGAGTTTATCAATTTTAAAACGGAAACAGGGTCCACAGATTCAGAGAAGTTTTGGGAAAGTAGAGATACTGTAAAAAGTAAATCTGCATTTGAGTGACCAAACAAATTAATACCAATTAGAAAACAAGCATTATATACTCAAGCTACACCCAAAAAAATCAAACAGTGCTATGTGAATTGAAGAAACTCTATAAAAATGTATCCATATTTAAACAAAGGTCAAAGGTACCTGAATAATCTTATTGCTTTTTTTGTCTAATATTAAAACAAATATAATATTCTTATCTACAAACATAGAAAGTAGGAATGGAGTAAATAATTAATTCCTCAAAAGTTTCAAGAAGCTTCATTGCCACAATTCTATAACTATATAAACACATTTCACAGCAGATTGCAATAAACTACAGATATCTTATGATTTTTATATACATAAAGTAGATATTAAGGTAAAGAGGACTCATACCATTAATACAACTCTGTTGAAACACTAAATTTGATTTTTATAAGTCATCACAAAGCAAAGTCCATAAAACAGATAGCATGCTCATACTGAAGAGGAACAAAATTATAATATTAATATTCTGTATAACAAAAGAGAACATGTAACAGTATAACTGAAACATATTAAATGATTAAATCAAAATATATCCTGTCCTCCCACAATGTTTTAAGATTAGCATTAAGGTTTTGTGCTTACTACCATTTTGTGATAGATCAGCTACATGATGCATGGGATGAAAATGCTGTGAGTGCAAATATTTGGTCCATGGATTCATATTGTGACATGCTATAAAAAATAAAACAAAATTTGCTTTGCTGACTAGTGTCTTCCAAAATTATGTCAGCTGCTAATTCCATAGCAGCAAGATCCACTTGTGTGTGTGTTTATTTTGTTTAATTATGTTTGTGTTTCTTGTAACTTCCTTGTGTAATGGATATGATATTAAATGCTAAAATACTGTTGACACTGATACATAGAGGTTAACAATATTAAATTTCTTTATTTGTAGTTGAATTATTAAGTAATTTCCTTAACTGTTTTCATTCCCTTGTGTATGGTAAGGTTGAAGGTTTCTATCCTTATTATTTATCATTTCAATGTATTTTATGTTGTATAGCAAAATAAAAATGAAAATTATGTATACCTTCTTTGAGTGTAAATTTTAGGACCTTGTTATATTTAAGAACTTTCCCTCAATCTGCTCTAAGTGGCTACAGCTCAAGGCATGCCAATTCCATCAGACAAAACATTAGATTCATGTCTCAGAGCAGAATCCTTAGCCCCTCAGCTCAAACAGAGTGAAATGGAATAAACAGGAACTGTTTCAAAGCCACTGACTTATTATTGCAGTGTAGTATATCATGTGATGAATAAAAAGAAATATAATTTTGCTGTAATATATGTGAGGTGCATTTGTTTTTCTTTTTAGTAAGACTTTCTGGAAGTCCAAATCCTCCCATCTGGGACTACAAAGTGAAGAAAATAGCTGTGGATCTGAGCACAGAGGGACCAGCAAAAGCTGAGGTACCAGTCAAGGACAATGCATGCAGAGACCCAAGACCCCCTGTTTAGATGTAGCCTATGGACTGCTCATATTCAATGTGGTGGAGGGGGGATACTGCTGTTGAATCTCTGACATGCACTTGGGTGTTCATGATTTGATCTCTGCCCCTGGGCAAGACAGTGTATCAGGCATGCAGAGGGAGGGGATGCAGTCTATTCTGATGAGACCTAATAGGCTGTCGTCAGACAGTTGGATTAGGAGGGCTCTCCTATCAGAGGTCTAGGGGAGGTGAGTAGGTAGAAGAGGGAAGGAGGGTAGGAATAAGAAGATAGGAGGGAGGGGATAACAATCATGATGTAATGTGAATAAATTATAATAAATAAAATATTCATAAAAAGGATAAGGTTAAAATAAAATGCATTTCCTGTGGGGTAGAAACTACTATGCCAATAGAGGTCTGCTATGATTGGTAGCTGAAAGAAAATTCTACCATGTGTCATTTACCATAACTTTATGTTGTTAGGTTTTGAATCATACTTACATTTCTTCTGTTCTACCCTTATAGTATTTTAAAAAATACATTAGACTGTAGACTAGGCCAGTGCCCAGTAGCCAGGTACGAGGAAGTTGGTCATAGGGCATACTAGCAATCCTAGTGCAGGAGAGGCAAACACAGGTAGAGCAGTAGAACTGTGTGGCCAATCAATGTAAGGGCACCTGGATGGTTGCAAACTGTGAGAACACCTGCTGTGTGTGTGTGTGTGTGTGTGTGTGTGTGTGTGCATGTGTGTGTGTAAATGTGTGTGTATGTGTGTGGGGGTTGTCTGTATGCATATGCTTTAATGAAATGATGGAATCATGCTATAAGGTATGACAAGGTCTACCCCACCTCAACCCCAAATATCCTCAAATGCCAGGATATTTTCTTCCTTCCTTCCTTCCTTCCTTCCTTCCTTCCTTCCTTCCTTCCTT
>OU015747.1:101008637-101024740 GCA_907169655.1 Acomys percivali
CTTCCTTCCTTCCTTCCTTCCTTCCTTCCTTCCTTCCTTCCTTCCTTCCTTCTTTACTTCCTTCCTTCCGTCCTTCATTTCTTTCTTTCTTTTTTCCTTCCCCTTCCTTTCTTTCTTTTTTCTTTTTCTAATTTTTTTTCTCTTTTCCTTTTTTCTCAAAAACGTGGATATCACTTCAGTAATGCCAACTGAGCTTGTCCTCTGGCAGAGAAAGGAGAGGGTGGGAAGGGAGAGAAGAGGAGAGGAGGAAAAAGGAAAGGATGGCAGGGAAGGACAGGGTAAGGGAAGGAGGGTAAGGGAGGGAAGAGGTGAAGCTGCCCAAGCCATTTGCTTTTATATATATTTGTTTTAATTTCTGTGGTTTTCTGAATCATAGGATGTGTTTTTCATTTTTTTCTTTTGTATGGGCATGAGGCTATTTATTGGAGTAAAAGAAAATTATTAGTGGCTGCAAAGGAGAGAAAAGTGATACTTCCTTTTATAGCAACCAATAGCTGCCCAGACACCTCTCAAGAGATAGGAAATAGAGTGAAAAAAAATCTAAACGTTTACCAAAGGATGAGCAGGTAAACAAACTGCCATATCCTCACAGAGCAGTAGTAGTCAAATCAAGACAGAAACAACAATTTTTATATTCAAGAACATGGAAGCATCTCAAATACATTTGTTAAATCAAAGAATCAACACAGGAGAATGGACATACTGTGATATTTAAATTATATAAAATGTCTAGGAAATGTAAATGATGGAGAAGAAAGTAGAAGTTGCCTGTGGTCTGTGGCAGGAAATGGGATTCGAGTTATATGTCTGCATCTTTTCAGAGTCAGGGACATGTTCTGGAACTTAAAATGATTATACATTCTGGCAAATTTACTAACAATTACTTTGTGTACATGAAAATGTAAATTATGTGTTTGCCTACATAAATCCATTTCAAGATTTCTAAATACTTATTTTAAACCAGGAAAGTTTTGGTATGTACTAAATGTGTTACTTGCCAAAACCCTAACTCTCTGGGTTTCAAAAATGTAGATAATAATTATTTTTAGTTTTTTTCTGCAAAAATCTACTTATCCCACCATTATTTCACAGATTATGTTATTTTCTATCTTATCTATATTTATGTTCTGCAAGCATGTATTCTGATGCACTATATGTGTGCCTGTTACCCATGAAGAACAGAAGAGGGTTCTTCTGTTGGATTTCATGAAATTGAAGTTATACACAGTTGTGTGTATGCTGGGAATTGAATCAGAGTCCTTTAGAAGAGTAGCCAGTGATCTTATCTGCAAGTTTTTTTTTTAAATGCCAGGTCCATTTTTAAAAACTATTTCTACATTATGTATTCATTCATTCATTTTGTGTGTTAATATATGTGAGGTGTGTATGTGTGTGTGTGTGTGTGTGTGTGTGTGTGTGTGTGTGTGTGTGTGTGAGTGTGTGTGTTTGTAGGTCACCAGACAAGTCATAACTTTCTGGAATCGGGTCTCTTCTGCCACCTTGTGGCAACTTGGTACAGAATTGGGGTCCTCAGGCCTCTATGCAAGTGCCTTAATCTCTGGAGGCAGCTGTCAGCCCAACTTTAAAGAACGTATATGTACTTTCTAGCTTTTTCTATGTATTATAGTCTTTATTTTAATCTTTATACCCTACTCTTTCCTTATTTTTATAACACACGAGATGGCTCTGTTATTTTTGAAATATCCAAGAACAATTGCTAGTCTTTTCCAAGTGTTTATGTTTTGAGCACAGTGTGTTCTACTGACGTTCCTGTGTGCATTTTTATATCACTGAGAATTTCAAATATTTTAATCTTTTGTAAAATGATGAAGCATTTCAACATGCTCACATCTATAATATGGAGGGCACAAATGTGTGACCACACTCAAAACTCTGTTTTTGTTTTTTGTTTTGTTTTGTTTTTTCGAGACAGGGTTTCTCTGTGTAGCCTTGACTGTCCTGGACTCCCTTTGTAGACCAGGCTGGCCTCGAACTCACAGCGATCCGCCTGCCTCTGCCTCCCGAGTGCTGGGATTAAAGGCGTGCAGAGTTTATAGCTAATTTGGGACAAAGGAAAGCAATATCAATATCTAAGGGTGTGTTTTCTCTTGAGAATGTTTATTGTTTCCCTGCATGCTTTACTCTCATTGTGCAGACAAATCATTCTTCTTTTGCCATTTTCTTTTGTCTTTTTCACTTTTGCTCTTTTTAAGTACATTTTTATATCTAGCCTTGCTTTCCTCTCGCACTGACTTTCAAAGGTGCTCTAGATTTATTTACAAAGCAAATGTAAGAAACTAGTATCTGGATTGTAGAAAGAGTAGACAGGAACATGCTGTCAACACTTAACTGTACTTAAGTGTGTTGACAAACTGCGCAATTTGTCCTTTATTCTTTGTTCTAAGTGATACTAGACATATTTGTGACTTCCCTTTTTGTTACTTCTCTAGAGACAAAATTATAACTAGAAAGAAGCAAAACAATGACAATATTGGGATTTTCATAATGCACCTAACATGACAGTCTTATATTTTCTATACTTTGTTAACTTTAAGTAATTATTTTTAATATTTTTCATTATTATAGGATGTAAATGTCATTTTTACTTCCTTGGAAGAAGGAATGAGAGCTGTATCCAAGTTGTACAAATGCGCAGCTTGTGCTCATCCCAATGCTTTCCTATCTAATTATCCCTAAGCCTAGGCATAGAAGCACCTAGCTTCCATACAATCTAATCTACTACAAGCCCAGACTTTGAAGGTTTCAGCCTCCATGATTCCATCTGTTAATCTAGGAGTAAAATGTTTTTAGCTTCTGTGACTTAATGATTAATAAATATACCCTTTCCAGTTCATTCTGACCTCTGGATGGCTGGTCCAACTCAGCTGTTCTGGCTCAAAACTCCTCTTCAAGCAGATGTATTCCAACTGACTTCACTCAGCTTCTCATTGAGGTGCTCTGCATGGAAAAAAATTCCTCTCAACGCCATGAACTGAACTGCACTCAATTGAACTACACTCAACTGCATCTAACTTTACTATACTCCAAAACTCTAATGTACTGTCTCCATGAATTTTCAATACTGTCTGTCCCCTACTCTCTTTCTGTGCTGCTCTTAAGTAGCTTCTCTTCCCTGTCTGCTCTCATGAGATTTGGGGATATCCTATCTCTTACTCATTATGGCAAATCTTTCTCTGATTCATCACTTTGTCTGTCCCTCAATTAGATGTAATTGCTTAGGATGAAATGTATGTATTAAATTACAGCTAGAGGGATTAAAGGTGTATACTAAAAGTATGTGTGTATTGTAGCTGAATCATGCAGACCCAAGTCTTTGAATGTGATCCCTTGCCAGAGTAGCCATGTTGATGGATTGAAATTCCTCTACAGTAAGATTTTCTGCAAAGGTTTCTTACCATTTTAAGTAATACATAGATAGAAGAACAAATCATGCTCTAAGGATTTTGCTTTGCATGTAATCAAATTCTGATAATTTTCTGTTTCTAATATTGAAAAATAATGTGCTTCATTCCTTAGAATGAAGAAATTGTAAGAACATATACTAAGGTAAAAGCGAAGAGTTAAAAATGTGTTTAAGATGATACTGAGCTAATTCAACACAGTTCAGATTTGATTAATTTAGAAATTGAAAGTCTAAGCAAAGGTAAAGTATGGATTCTTTTATAACATTATGGTCTGTGGTAATGGATATGTCCTTACCATATTTACATGTACCTCCATCTTACTCATCTAAAGCAAGACCATCTACTTGAAACTCAGTATTCAAAATTATTTTATAAATTGGTGAATAATTTCTGCCAATTATGTTGTTCTTCATTGTAAATGAGTTTATAAAACTTGTGTCTCCCACAGCTCTATGATTTCTCTTAGGCCACATTATTGATTTCTTTTTGGCAAGTCATGGATGCTGAGTATATGGGAAAAAAAGTTAGAAAGCTTCATACTGGTTATATCCTGTGAATTTTCATTTTATGACATCCTAAGATGAGATGAATTTTCTGACAAAAGAGCCTTTTATCATCATGCTCTGATCTCCTTAGAATGTAAGTTTATTCTTCTTCATAAGAAAAGTTGAAAGGAAACAAGAGAGCTGAGTATATGTCCCTTAACAGATTTTCCTCTCTTATTTCTGCTTAGAGCTCTTAGGTTTGAAATGCCTCAGATTGCTGCTGTTCTTTGTTGGGCAGCTGGATATCTGAGCATATCAGCATATAAATATTATTACTCTAGACAAATATGTTGTTCTGACAAGAAAGATGTTTAGGAAAATCACTGAGAAACATTACCTTCCATGACTTCTAAAATAAGATTTTTATTTTTCTGTGTGTAAAGATTGAACTAAGAAAATTCAAAGTATAATCTAAAGGCTCATTTGGCTCTAAATGTTGATCTAATGAGCTTTCATCTTCAACTTTACCATTCATATATAAGTAGCCAGCACAGAAAGAAATGGGATTTAATTTTAGGTGAGTATATTTTAAACCATTTGCTTCACTGCTGTTTTCTGTACTTCAGTGTGTAAAACTTACGAGTTTCTCTTAATGTTAACTATTTTCATATCTCTATTTGTTATACTTTTAAGTATCACAATTTCAACAACATATCTTCTGGATAATTCCTTAAACCTTTTCTGTAGATGTTATTTAGGAGAGATTTTTTCCCCAAAGAATATTTTTGTTTTGTTGAGACAGGATACAGTATGTATCCCAAACTAACCTTAAATCCCATACCATTCTGCTTCAACCTAGCAGTGCTCAGATTACAGATTCACCAAAATGTTTTCAATCAGCACTGTTTGATCAGCTTATTCCTCTTCAAATGCCTGTTGCTTCATTCTCAAAGAAGTCTTCTCTCCTCCCAAAAACATAGCATCATCCTACAATTGCCTACACATCTAATTTTCTTTTTTCCTCCTATGCACTTCACAAGCACTTGATAAATATAAAGTCTGATTTAACTGGTTCTTGGCTTCCATGGTGGCAAAGCTCAAATTGTGGCTTGTATCACTGATGAACTTCCTTACTGCTCTGACAAATTCCTTAGGGAAATAAATACATTTTGACATATACTCTTTTCATTATTTTGATTTCCTATTTGAGTATTCCAATGTTTCTTCTTAGTCCTGAATGTCTATGACTTCATCTCTTTAAAAAAATTACAGTATCCAAATCTATAAATATACTTCTGTGAAATTGTAGGCTAAAGTCTGTTCCACTCAAGATTGGCAGGAATATTCATAACATTCTAAGGGAGTTCAATAGTCTCTCTTGATAATTCTCTATTTAGTTATGCACCTCATTTTCAAATGGATTATTTGGTTTGGTGCTATTAAATTTCTTGAGATTTTATACATTTTGGATAAGAGACCTAGGTCAGATGTAGGGTTGGCAAAGATATTCTCCTAATATGTAGGCTAAATTTTTTTTTCTGTTGACAATATCCTTTGCCTTATAGAAGCTTTAAGTTTCATTTGGTCCCATTTATTAATTGCTGAACTTAGAGCCTGAGCTATTGATATTCTGTTCAGGAAGTTGTTTACTATGCCATTGAGCTCAAGGCTCTTCCCCACTTTTTCTTCTACCAGATTTATTGTGTCTGGTTTTATATTGAGGTCTTTAATCCACTTGGACTTTAGTTGTGTGCAATGATGATAAGGAAGGTGTATGTCCATTTTTCTACAAGTAAACATCCAATTAGACCAGCACCATGTGTTGAAGATGTTGTTATGTGTTTTCCATTGTGTTGTGTTGGCTTCTTTGTCAAAATCAAGTGTCAATAAGTGTGTGGGCTTGTTTCTGCTCTCTTTGCCTCAATCCCATTGGTCTACCTGTCTGTGAATATGACAGGCCCATGCCATTATTATTACTGTTGCTAAATAGTACAGCTTGAGATCAGAGATGGAGATATCTTTTATTGGCTCTTCAGGATTTTTTTGTTTTTCCAAATGAAGTTGAGAATTGTTCTTTCAAGGTTTGTAAAGAATTTTGTTGGCATTTGATGGGAATTGCATTGACTCTATAGATTGTTTTTGGTAAGCTAACCATTTTTGCTATATTAATATTACCTATCCATGAGGTTGGGAGATTGTTCCATCTTCTGATATCTTCTTTAATTTCTTTCTTCAGAGAAGTGAAGGGTTTGTTTTGTTTTCTTTTCTTTTGTTTTTTTGTTTTTTTCATACAAGTCTTTCACTTGCTTGGTTAGGGTTACAACAAGATACTTTATGTGTTTTTTATTTTTTGGCTATTGTGAATGGTGGTGTTTTCATAATTTATTCTTCATCTTCTTGTCTTTTGTGTAAAAGAGGGTTACCTTTTTTTGACTAGTATCTAGCCAATTTGCTGAAGGTGTTTATTAGTTGTAGGAGTTCATTGGTAGAATTCATAGAATCATTTACGTATTCTATCATATAATCTGGAAATAGTGATACTTAGACTAATCCTTTGCCAATTTGTATCCTTTGATCTCCATTAGTTGTTTTATTGCTCAAGCTAGGACTGCAAGCAGTGTATTGAAGAGATACAGAAAGAGTATACAGGCTTGTTGGGTCCCTGATTTCAGTGGGATTGACTTAAGGTTCTCTTCATTTAGATTGATGTTGGCTATAGACTTCCTGACTATTGCCTTTACTGTGTTTAGGCACATGCCTTGTATCCCCGATCTCTCCAAGACTTTTAACTTGAATGGGTGTTGTATCTTGCCAAATGAATTTTCAGTATCAAAGATGATCCTGAGTATTTTTTTCTTTCAGTTTGTTTACATGATGGATTACATTGACAGATTTCTATATATTGAAACACACCTGCATGACAGCCCTACCATACGTTATTTCTACATTTAAGTAGCTTTATACAAGAGGACACTGAACATAAAGTTTAGTTTTCAAGAATTAAAGAGAGTCAGCCATGCAGTAAAGAAAGGTGTCTTCATAAATTTTTATTACTTTGACAAATAATTATAGGGGCCTTTTAAAATTAATTAATTTTTTTTCAGTTTACATCCTAGTTGGAGGCCCCTCTCTCCCCTCTTCTCAGTCTCCACTCCCTTGCCCTCCCCCTCCCCAACTCCTTTGAAAAGAGGAGCCACCCACCCCTCCCATTCCAGCTCATCAAGTCACATCACTACTGAACTCATCCCTATCCCCTGTGGCCTGGCAAGGCAGTCCCATCAGGGGGAAGTGATCTAAAAGCAGGCAACAGAGTTCATGTCAGAGACAGCCCCTCAATATCTTATACCCCACCTCCTGCCTGTTCCCCTTATTAGTGGGTCCACATGAAACCTGAGTTGCCTATTGGTTACACCTATGTAGAGCACTGAGATTCTGTCCGTGAATAGTCCTTGGTTAGTGTTTCAGACTCCACAGGCCCTCTGGGCCCTGGCACAACCTAAGACCTACCCATGGAAGAGAGCCACCCCCAGACATTATTAACAATATTCTGCTATGCTCACAGACAGGAGCTTATCAAAGTTGTCCTCTGAGAATCTCTACTCAATAGCTGCTTGAAACAGATGCTCAGACACATAGACAAACACTGGCTGAAGCATAGGGAGTCTAGTGGAAAAGTGGTGGGAAGGAAAAAGAGGACAGAAGAGTTTCACAAGAAGACCAACAGAGTCTTTTTAAATATAAATTAATTTATTTATTTCATTTACATTCTAATTGTAGACCCCTCCCTCCTTTCTTCTTGGTCCCACCCTCCCTCTTCCCCTCAGAAAACGTACTCCCCTCCCAACCTACCCATCCCAGGACATCAAGTAGTATGAGGCAAGTAGTATCAGGACTAAGTGCATCCTCTACCCTGGTGGCCTGCCAAGGCAGCCCTGTCAGGGGACTGTGATTGAAAAGCCCACAACATAGTTCTTGTCACAGACAGCACCCACTCCCCTTACCAGGAAACCCACAGGAAGACCAATCTGCCCATGAGGCACATATGTGTAGCGGGGCTAGGTCCAATCCATACATGTACCTTGGCTAGAGTTTCAGTCTCTCTAAGCTCCCGACCCCCACCCCGGGCCCAGTTTAATTGGCTCTATTGGACTTCTTGTGGAGTCTTAAGACTCTAGCTCCATAATCTATTAAGAAAGCTCCGATGCAAATGCATAGAGGAAGCTCACTATTGAAGATCAAAAGATTGCAAACAATAATTGCGAATTTGCAGGTACTGGTATGAGTGTTGTGTTCCAAATCTTGCTTAACATTTGAGGTACAGTCTCTTTGAGCAGCTTCCAGAAGATATGTGTTCACAAAGCATGTGAGCTTTTCTAATCATCAGCCTTGAATGGTCAAGACACTGGAGAATAACAATATTCAGGAGAAACAGAGACAGTCTTCTACAAAGAAATAACTTGAAAGCATACCCCACTTTTCATTAAGGGGCTTGCAACTGGGAATTTGACCATGCTCCAAGGAGTGTATGGGCAACACAAATTGGTCTTGTTCTCTTTTTATTTTTCCTGTTTCCTTCTTTTTTTGGGGGGGGGGTTGTTGAGGGGAGCTACAAGGGCCAAGTGCTGACCTGGATGTATGATATGAAACTACTAAAATTAATTAAATAATATGTAACATAAATGTATTCTGAGAGGAAAATACATATGAGTCTCCACTACAAAACCCTACATCTCATACTCAGATGACCAACCAAGCAGTCCAAGTCCGCCTATCCTGCCCACATCAGATGACCTGACTCAAGCATTTGGCATTGGGAGGTTTTGTTAGGCAAGGCATTTCCAGCTAGTTCCATGCCCCTTCCTTCCTCAGTGATAGGACAATACTTCAAGGGGCGTTGTTGTGACTTATTTCTTTGTTTTTCTTGTGTTGAGTTGTTGATGTATTTGATAATAGGACTAGGTTAACCCATTTCTGGGATTTAGTTAATAGAACTTTTAAGAAATAAAGTATTGGTAATGGGGTAAAATTGAGTTCAAGTTTGGAAGGTGGATTTGATTTCTTTTATATTTTAAACCAAACCACCCCATTGATCCTCATATTTATGACTGTGTTGTACTTGTCTATACAAAATAACAGCTTTTAAAATTTTGTCTTCCAATGTCTCTCTCACTCACCTTATCTCTCTGCGATGCTTCTTTGTCTTCCTCACTCCATATTCCTGTAGCAGCATGGTTCCCAAACTGACCTAATTGTTTGCATGGGCAATGGCTTTAGGGAGGCTTGAGAGAGTGTCCTGACATATGGTTTGAGAGCAAATGCTGACATAAAATACTCTAATATCAAGTTGATCAGCTGCAATGGTGAAGTTGAAATGTTTTCCCAAGTGGACTCAGCTTTTTGCGTTGCTTTTCATGACACATTTGTACTTTTATACTTATTATAACATTAGCTGGAATATCATTATCCACCAATATAATGTCCCCTATGACAATACTTTAATTATGCTTGTTTTCACACCCACAGTGTTCAGTGCTCCACAGTTGAATCACATGGTTTGCCTTATGGGAACTTTGATTCCAGATTTGGGGTTTGATCTACAGTTTCTTTCAAAGCTATGCTGTGACCCTTTACCCATTTTTAGTCTAATTTACCAATAGACCTACAGAGTCTCTGTTTTGTTGTTGTTGTTGTTGGCATGAATGTTTTATTTTGTTTCTATAATATAGAAGATCTTCTACAACTTAGCATACTAATAAAGCATGATGTAAAGTTTTTGAGATGATCTCAACTTGTACTTTCTCTTTCATTGGTGCACTCTGCCAAGTAAGTGAAGAAAGTCCTGAAAACCACATTTTTTAATTGTATAGAAAAAATTTTGGTACCTTACCTAACATTGAATAAGTCATTTCTTTTTTCTTAAAAAAGTTTGCCTTAATTCTCACTCTGGTTTCCTTCAAAGAAGAAATAGATTCCATACTCTGTATTTATTAAAACACACTAAAATAGTTGACTTATGCATAGCAATGCATAGTTTCAAAGATGTTTCATATTCATCTTAGTAATCTCTGAGAAAAATTATTTTATAAATGGTATGGCCTCCATATAAGAGGAATACTTATTTAAGTTTTCACCAATTCATATAGTAAATTTAATAAGCCAATTTTGGGTGAAAAAGTTTGGTGTGTTAATTTACATTGTTTTGTCAGATATATGTATGTATATATAACACATATGTATGTGTGACGAAGTTATAATTACTATTATATTTCAAAGAATAAATTCTATTTTGATACATGTCTAAAACATGTTAATTATCTTACATATTTATAGCTTTCTTGTCATGAGAACATTTGATATAAAATTTTGTATTCATTGACCAATCTGTTCACATTATATAGTAGAATTTATCCATCAACACATTGGAACCATGATTTTATTGTGTGTGTTGAATTTAACAGCTTAAATACCATATGTACATGAAACCATGCTGGACCGGTTGATCTGTCTCACTGGTTCTGGCAGGCTTACTTATTTACATTATTTATTTATCTATCTATCCATTTATTTATTTAAAAACAGGGTTGCTCTGTGTAGCCTTGGCTGTCCCGGAATTCTCTGTTGACCAAGCTATCCTCTATCTGCCCCTGCTTCGCAGGTGTTGAGAGATCAACTTTTTTTTTTACTTTATGACTTATTTCCCTTCATCTTATGCTCAAGCTATATTCACACTACCACAAATGATTGACTCTTTCTGAAAGATAAAATGTAGACTAGCATGGGAAAATGTCATTTTTAGTACATGTATGAATTTCATTTTGCTTTACCTATTAAATGGATGCCATGGGCATTTAGGTTGACTCTAACTAGCAAATGTGAATAATTCTGTAAAGAACATATGTGAATTAAATAAACTTGAAGTACTGTTTTCAATTCTTTTATATATATTTACAGAAATAGAATTGTTACATAATGTTTTCTTAGTTTTAGACAATGTCTAAATTTTATTCTCATCACTATTCTAGAAAATTCTGTTTTTCCAAAAACTCCCACTGCTCTGTTTATTTTGTATTTTGTGTAATAGCCATTAACTATTTTCTCAAATATGAGATGATTTCCCCCAACAACTCTTGGTGTAATTTTTTTCAGAGGAGATCTGCTGTCTTGTTTATTTTCTTGGACAAATGTCTACCATTTGTCTTATTTTAAAAGAATAAACAGTTTCTTGTTTTCATTCATTTGAGGTACTAATATTTTTAATATTAGTTCTTAAGGTTTTAAAATCACATGATTTGAAAATACATTTTGCATTTCAGAAGTAATATCTTTTTTCTTAACCATATTTTATTGCTTGTTTTTTCTGCACAAAATGTTCCTGGTTTGGTATAATGCTAGTGGTACATGAAGTACAGTTTTAATTTCATTCTTTAGGCAGACAGTAGAAAACATGAGGTTTTCTTCATATCACATGTTGATTATGCTATTTACTTTTAGTTGAGACTCTACTGACCCCTGAGGCACAGGTTGATTTTTGAAATCTAAGATTTTTTCAACTGATCTTTATGCTCATTTTGTAGCTAGCACCATGATATCTTGAAGCTGCAATTTCGAAGTATAGTTTTAAAATAAGACAAAAATTAAAGTAAGCAGGGTAAGGAATATAGCTTTATTCTTATAAAGATATTGTTGTTTGTGGACTATCAGTAGTCTTATGAGTTTAGTATCAATTATTCAGCTGTGCAAAGGAGCCACAAATATTCAAGAAACTATATTAAACGTGTATATAATTTTGAGAAATTTTATTATCTTAATAATTTTAACAAGTTTTATATTTCTTCATATTTTCAATATTTTCTCAAATTATAATATTTTTAAATGTTAATATATATAGTTCTATCTGACTCTTTGTTATCAAGAATTGTTTTCTTAAAATATAGTTATATGTTTCATTGCTCTGCATAATACTGCAGTTAGTTTTTTGTAAGTGCTGTGTTTATGTGATTGTGTATGTGTGTGTTTGTGAATGAATTAATATATGTCTTTTGTGTGTGGGTGCCCATGATGACTAAGAGAGTATCTAAGGTCCCTTGAAGGTGGGGTTACAATTGCGGTGTAAACTGTCTCATTTGATTCTTGAAAAACAAACTCTGGGTCTTTGGAAGACCAAGAAGAACTCTTCATTTGTGTGCCATTTCTCTGGCTTCTGCTCCTGGATTTTATATATAGGTCATCTAGTCTAACATTTCAATTATCCCATTTGTTAATGTTTATAGCTGTTGGCATATTTTCAGGAGGAGTGGGGAATTTTGAGCCTTGTTATATACAAGAATATGTCATTAACAAAAAAGATTTATTTATACTAAAAATCATAGATACATTTTATTTGTCTTATTTTTATGTCTAATTAGCCTGACTAAAACCTCCATTCATGGTTCACTGACAGGAACAACAATGTATGTGTTATTATTTTTTTAAATTTTTTTATTTAATTAATTTATTCTTGTTACATCTCAATGATTATCCCATCCCCTGTATCCTCCCATTCTTCCCTCCCTCCCATTTTCCCCTTATTACCCTCCCCTATGACTGTTCCTCAGAGGGATTACCTCCCCCTGTATATCCTCATAGGGTATCAAGTCTCTTCTCAGTGACCTGCTGTCCTTCCTCTAAGTGCCACCAGGTCTCCTCCTCCAGGGGATATAGTCTAATGTGAGGCATCAGAGTACGTGAGAAAGTCATACCCACTCTCCATTCAAGTGTGGAGACTGTTCTGACCATTGGCTAGATCTGGGTTGGGGTTTAAAGTTTACCGCCTGTATTGTCCTTGTCTGGCAGAGGCAGCAGCACCAGTGTTATTATTTTTTTTACATTTAAAAATGTTTACATTTTATTAATTTATTCATATTACATCTCAATGGTTATCCCATCCCTTGTATCCTCCCACTCCTCCCTCCCTCCCATTTTTCCCCTTATTCCCCTCCCCTATGACTGTGACTGAGGGGGACTTCCTCCCCCTGTATATGCTCATAGAGTATCAAGTCTCTTCTTGGTGGCCTGCTATCCTTCCTCTGAGTGCTACCAGGTCTCCCCATCTAGGGAACTTGGTCAAATAAAAAAGCTTTTAGTGTTTTTTCTTTTCATTAAAAACAATATTGTCTGTGAGTTCTTTGTCAATATTTCCTATTTATATTAAGGAATTACCTTCTTTTTATATAATTTTGTAAATTGTTATGAATTTATAAAGCTTTTCTTACTATGAAGTTGTCTCCAAATTATACGCATGAAATGATGTTCTTGTTTATAAATAGAAATATCAGTAGGGAGAAACAGAAATCTGAGTTGAACTTTATAGATATTGCTGAATCCACTCTAAAGTAAAGCTGAAACTTTAAGAATTAAAATAAGAAAAAGTGAATACTCTGATATGTTTGTTTTAGGAATATGTAAGGTTTTGACTAAGATTTTTCAAGATTCCTCAAGTTTTTAAAACTAGAAACCACCTAAGCTGTTCATAGATTAACTAACACAGTTTCTAAAACAATCCTAAGAGAAAATTCTGAGACCTTAAAGTAATAAATTGATAGTTTCTTTTCCCAACTACTGAGTTCAAGAAACAATTTTCATCTGTTTTTTAACTTTTTATTATTTTTAATAAAATTTTAGGTAATGATAGTTTCATTTCTTTTGGAATTTTATGAAAAAAAATAAAAGAAAACCAAAATAAGGTGGAATAAAAGGGATGAACAAAAAGAGGGAAAGAAGAAATTGTGGCTAGAATGAACAGAAGGAGAAGAACTGAATTAATCAAATTGGAGATGTCTAAGCTGAGCATACATTATAAGAATATTTTCATGAGAAAACACATTTGTTGTTTATTATTGAATTATACATTGTTTTTAATTATAAATTTTTAAGCATCAGCTAAGATTGATAATTGAGAAAAGGTAATTGCAAACAGTTCAGGTGTTTCACCTAGAATTATTAATTTCTATCTTTTTATACTTGATAAAAACATGCACTGATTCTAAATAAATATAATTTAATGAACAATATTAAGAGAATACTATATAAATTGAATACTTTACATTTAAGTATGTCATCAACTGACATAGCTTATTTCCTATTCTTATGATTTCAATATTCTCTCTTTCATAATTCGCTATTTTTTCATAAAATAGAGAAATATTTCTTATTTTCCAGAAAATTTTAAAATATAATTCTAGTTTTAGTAGATGTGACAAAAGTGTTGTAATCCAAAGATGTGGAAAATTGTTCATGGTCTTTATGTCACATAATCTTGCTTATGCCATTTTGTAATTATACATATATATATACATATATATGTATATATATAAGATAGATAGATAGATAGATAGATAGATAGATAGATAGATAGATAGATAGTTCTGATTTTAGCTTTTGTATATGGTCTACAATTTGATATTTTGGCCCTAAACTTATAGTAAATTTTTTTCTAGAACTAATGTTAGCTTTTATATTTAGGACATCAGTTTAGATCGTACATGAAGAAGTTGGCCATCACATGGACACCTATGATCATGCATTATGATCTAGTTGGAATACAGACATACCCTTACTGTACATCTTTAATCCTTGGCTGGAATACAGACACACTTTTAGGACACACCTCCTTTAATAACAAAAAGTGAAGAACAACTGAGGTTCAGACAATGTGTTGATTCAGAGTAAGGTTTATTAAAATGAGCCAGACAAAGGATATTTCCAGTTTTCACAAGAACAGACAGGAAAGGGAAGCTACTTAAGAGCCACTAGAGAGAATAGGGAGGATAGTACAGTACAGGAACACAGTTCAGTGCAGTTTGGTGCAGTTCAGTGGAGTGCAAGTGAGTTCTGGCAGCTTAATTTGTGGGGTTTAGAGGCAGTATTTTTCAATCACAGAAATTCAGTGAGAAGCAGAGAGAAGCCAATTTGAATCAGTTTTACTGGAGAGGAGTATGAGCCAGAACAGCTGAGTGTAACCAGCCAGTCAGAGTCCAGAAAAAAAATGGAAAGATGAATTTATTCAGCACTCTCAGAGGATGAAAACATTCTGTGCAGGATAGCAGATAGCTGAAGCTGTAAAGGTGTAGTAAGAGGCAAGATACCAGAAGCTGAAAATTCAGTCGTTGGCACCACTGAAGAAAACCTTCACAGTCCATTACGTGTAGAAAAGAAACACGCCCATTTACCTAAATTCTAAAAGTTATGTAATTTCTAAAATGTAAGAATAGAATTCTTGTCACAAGAAATATGTGTTTTCTGTCAAGTTTTCGCAAAGACTGGGTGTAGCCTCTTCAATGATAAGACTACCAGAGAATGATTACAAAAATATTTTCACTCAAATAATTGGAAATTATTTTACACTTAATTTATTATTAGTAATTTGCCTATTTTTGTCTTTGTGTGAATATGTGCACATATGATCAGGTGTTATTAGATGCCAGGAGAGGTACCTGATACCCTGGAGGAGCAGTAACATGAGATTGTGTACCTTGTAACATAGTTGCTAAGAGACAGTCAGAATTCTTCTGGGAGAACATCATGAACTCTTAACCACTGCTCCATCTCTCCAGCTCAATAATTAGGAACGTTATAATAGTATTGTAAATTACATGTAGCCTATTATTGTATATGACTATAACCCAATACAAGTCAAATATTTTGTAATCGATTATTGTCTTAACTAAATTTCTATTGCTCTAATCAAGCACCAGTAACCAAGAAAATTGTAGAAGAAACAATCTATTGGAGTCATGCAATTTCAGAGGCCATCATGGCAAAAGTCAGGGCTGGAGATAGGAAAGTATGCCATTATAATGGTACCTTAGAGTTCACATCTGGTCTGCGAGCACTAGTGAGACAAGGCTGACTGGGAAAAGATTGGGCTTCTGAAACTTCTAATTCCACACACGGTGATACAACTTCAACAAGGCCAAATCTCCTCATCCTTCCCAAACAGTTACACCAACTGGGAACCTAGAATGCAAATATTTGAGCTTAGGAGGTCACTCTTATTTAAACTACTACAAATTTATTTTAGCGAATGAAGAAAATGTTTGACATTGATGATTATTTTATTTTGTTTGGCAGATTTTATTTTATCAGCAGATATGAGTCGTGTGTGTGTGTGTGTGTGTGTGTGTGTGTGTGTGTGTGTGTGTGTGTGTGTGTGTGT
>OU015747.1:101024750-101039508 GCA_907169655.1 Acomys percivali
TGTGTGTGTGTGTGTGTGTGTGTGTGTGTGTGTGTGTGTGTGTGTGTTTTCTGATGTTTTGGCCAAAATCTGGTAGCAAAATTATTATTAATAAGGTGAAAAGCAAAGTGAACTATAATGAGGAAAATAAAGATGAGAGAAGAACAATAAGTGACCAGAGTCAATTATGCATCTGTTTTTGAGTTTGCAAGACCTCATTTATATTATTAAGAGGTTACAAACTAAAAATGGAACTAGGGCAAATGAAACGCATTTTCCCTTGGTGTAACAGTTATAAGGTAATGAGAGGCAATAAATGTAAAGAATAACATTTAATGAATACAGAACTAAATGTAACACAGCTAGGACGTGTTTGCTCCTGTGTGCCTGCCACTTCTCAAGAATGACCTTATGATGAAGACTCCCTTCAGACTATCTATGGAATTTCTCAACGAATTTTTCTCAGAACAAGAAGAAGGGACCGGCCTTAAGTTATCTGCATTGATGAACAATGCAAATTCTATTTTATTCAATTTCTAGGGTAATACAGGATGTCAAAACTGCCCTTATTTTACTCAAAACAACTGTGATACAAGGGGTTATATCATGCAGAGAAGTTAGCTCAGCTGAAGAACATCCAGACTCTCTGGAGTTTAAAATAGTGTAGCCCAGCAATGCTCTACAGAGTGTCAGAAAGGAAATATGTCATTCATGAGAGTTTCATGTCTAAGACAGTGAATCCTCCCAGTAATATTTTTAACTTTTCATTTTTGTAATTTTATGATATCCTTTTCCTGCCCACTCTATGTCCTATTATAGGAAGAGGAAATACAAAACGTAAATTTGGCAGTCTTGCCCTCAAATGAAATTATCTAAATTTTCATTTGTTTGCCTCCAAGAACTTAAAATCTCCTTGGCAGTTAAGTAATCCACAACAGATCCGGTTTTGAAAAATACTAGCCATCTATGTCTCCTCCCAAAGGCTAGGGTACTCAATAACAAATGCTTAGTATATCAATTCATTACCCCAAAACAATTTGTTTTACCCAGCTTCCTCTTTATTCTTTTTCCTTGTCTTAGAGTACCCTGATAACCTTTCATACTTCTTAAACACTTCCAGTATCAAAGGCAAGTTGAGTCTGAGCATATCAGACACAATTTATTACCTTTCTATAAAATATTCTTTATTTATTTTTATTAATTTATTCTTGTTACATCTCTACGGTTATCCCATCCCTTGTATCCTCCCATTCTCCCCTCCCTCCCATTTTCCCCTTATTCCCCTCCCCTATGACTGTTCCTGAGAGGGATTACCTCCCCCTGTATATGCTCATAGGGTATCAAGTCTCTTCTCAGTGACCTGCTGTCCTTCCTCTGAGTGCCACAAGGTCTCCCCCTCCAGGGGACATGGTCAAATGTGAGGCACCAGAGTACATGAGAAAGTCAAATCCCTCTCTCCACTCAAGTGTGGAGACTGTCCTGTCCATGGGCTAGATCAGGGTAGGGGTTTAAATTTTACCGCCTGTATTGTCCTTGACAGTTAATAATTCTGAACTGTGGAATTGTGGCGTCATAAGCTTTTCTCTATTTAGAAGGCTTGTTTCAACCTTTAAAAAAGAGTTGGAAGATTCAGAGTTCTAGAAGGCAACACTCGGCTGTTAGACATTTGTAATTAGACAGTGCATGTGCCTTTAATTATCCTTAATAAAATAACTATATTAATGAACTGGAGATGTTAAAGTATACAGCAAGGATACTGTAGACTATGTGTAAAAATAATAAATTTGATTTTATTCTTTTTGGTATTTTTTAGGGTTTTTGATTGTTTGTTTTTTGTTTTGGGTTTTCGGGGCAGGGTTTCTGTGTGTTATAGCCCTCCCTGTCTGGGCTGTACTGGAATACTCTGTGTAGACAAGGCTGGCTTTGAACTCACAGAGATCCACCTGCCTCTGCTTCCCAAGTGCTGGGATTAAAGATGTATACCACCATGTCAAGCTTTTAAAAAGTTAATATTTTCAATGATGGTTTGAACTTGATTGAAAACAAACCTGAATTTATAATTACCTAGGAGATTGCTTAAGCACCTTCTGGTATATATGTGAAAAGTTTTCCTGAGAGAACTAGTTCAGGAGACAAAAATCTATCTTGAAGGTGAGTAGCATCACCTTCAAGTATGGCCTAAGAGCCTGAACAGAATAAGAGAAGGAAACGTATAGGGCCAACATTCACCTCTGCTCTCATGGTGCTTTCATTCAGCAGCTGCCTCACAGTCCCACACAACTGGGATGCATTCTACACAGAGAATGGGCCCAAGCATGATGAACAGAAGGATCTAATACCATAATAAAAATACGTCTGTCCTCTCTTACATTGCACACCAGGTTTTTGTGCAAAGCAACAAAAATTTAACCAATACACCTGCCAAATCTGGGAAGAATAAGGCATCGTTTGACTAAAGAAGAATAATATTCTGGATATTTTACATTTTAGAGTTTTAATTTTTAAATTACATTATATATTTAAATTTTTAAATTTAAATTAATCAATAGGGACACAAAAGTCCTACTAATAAAAAAGAAATGAACTTGACATATTAAATAGCTAATTTCATATTAAAGAATAATAAAGAGAAAAGAAGAGGAAAATGAGGAAGAGAGGAAAAAAATGAGGGAGGGAGAGAAAGAAGTAGTAGGAGCAACAACAGACCCTGGAAGAGAGTTCTGAGGGTGTGTTAGTGAAATTAAAAAGTTAATGTGATAATAATGGTCAGGATTTCACAAAAGAAATAAAGACACATATATGAAGTAAAACAAAATGAATTCCGTAGTGGTAGGCTTGAGCGTAAGCATGAACTTAGGTTTCCATGTGTTTGGTATATAAGCATGTATATGTATGCATGTGAGCATGCATGTTACATTCATATACAGAAGCTTCTATAATGTACAAGTATATTTTATTCTTCTGTGTGCCACTACAAGGCACCCAGTGGCTGAGACCTTGGAAACAACAAAGACAAGCCTTTCTCAGATGTTGATACTAATATTATGACATTCATGAAAGCTTACATTATTCACCAGAATTTCAAATCTAACAGTAGATTCTAGGTTCTGAACAAGTGTCAGTAAAGGCCAACATGAATTATGTGGGTATGGGGAAAAGCTTCTTAAGTCAGGGAAGAAAAGGACTAAAAAATTAAAAACAAAAATGATCTTGCATTGCAGAAGCTACTAGGGAAATTTAACAATCCCTCAAATTCAGACATGAAACAAAGACTGGAACCAACTCTAGCACTTCAACAAAATCAGAGTCCATATTATTCATGCATACAGCAATGGATGAATAGAAAGGGACACTTCTTCTAATATCAGAATGCTGACAGATGATAGATGTCTTATGCATCACCAAGTGATGTTCGCAAGTTTTTATATACATACTCATATGTTGAAATCATGAGATAATAATCATTGAATATAATTACATTTTCCAAAGATGCTAGGGACAGATTTATTTTAGTTGAAAACATGAATGTTAGTAAATTGTATAACATCCAGGGACAAGAGAAGTAGAACACCTGCCATCCCATCCCTAGGAGGAGGAAACCAAGTCTAGCGAAAAAATTACATTTTTCCTCTTCTCACTCAGATTTCTCCTAAGATGACATTTTGTAATAATCTTCATCTGATGGTAAAAAAAAAAAGTTAATTTGATGAGGGTGAGAACTACATTCATCACTGAGAATAAAGATGAATGTTCAGAAATAGGAATTATGTCAGCTTAGTAAAATGGCAATTGAAGTTGTATAAATACATCAAATTTTGTACGATTGAGTGTGCGTGTAAAACAACACTGGGAGAAAAAAGAGGCAACAACTCTCTTCATTTGATAATCTTTTCTTGACATTTTTTACTTTTTATTTTACTTTATTTTTTTACATGTACATTTATATTATTACACATATACACAATAGGTTACCTATAGCAGGAAGAACAATGACACAATCAGGAATTATATGAATGTTACATTCTTAGTGTTTTGGCTATTTGCATTTGACAGCCTTGAAGAAGCCATCTTTCCTATCTTGGTGCATCTAAATTTCTGAATGTAAATAAAACTGTAATTGGATCTTAAAAGATCATTTATTAAATAGACTATTGGATTTGGATGAAATTATTATTATCATCATCATCATCATTACTTAGTTTTAAACATAATTTTATAATTTTATTTATTTTAATGCCAATCATAGCCCTCTCACTTGTCGCTTCCCAGCCCCATGCTCCCTCCCTCTTTCCCCCTATCCTCCTCCCCTAGTCCTCAGAAAGGGGAAACCCCCTTATCTACCAACTGATTCCAGCTTATCAAGTCTCACTAGGACTTCCTGTATCCTCTTCCTCTGTGGCCCGGCATGGCTGTCTAGACATAAGGAAGTTATCAAAGAGCAAGCACCAGAGTACATGGCAGAAACAGCCCCCACTTCCCTTACTTGGAGATGCACATGGAGACAGAGCTGCCTATCAATTTCATCTGAACAGGGGCCTAGGTCCTCTTTATGTATGTTCCTTGTTTGGTGCATCAATCTCCACGGGGTCATCTGGTCCCGGATTTGTTGGCTCTGTTGGCCTGCCCCCTCCAGTTCCATTTATGCCACCCCACTCTTTTATAAGGATCCATGTGCTTTGCCCAAAAATTACTCGTGAGTCTCAACATCTGCTTTTATCTCCTGTTGGGTGGAGTTGTTCAGAGGGTATCTGTGGTAGGCTCTCATCCTGTAGCTTCTCTTCTGTAGCTTCTAGTGCCTCATCTATTTGTCGTTCAGAATGAAAATTAAGCATCCTCCCTAGGACGCTTGTTACTTAGCTTCATAGGTCTGTGCATTTGTAGTATGGTTTTCCTGTATTATATGGCTAATATACACGTATGAGTGAGTATATAAAATGCGTGTCCTTCTGGGTCTGGGTTATCTCACTCAGGATGATCTTTTTCAAATCCATGTCTTTGCCTGCAAATTTCAAGATTTCCTACTTTTTAATAGCTGAATAATATTCCATTGTATAAATTTACCACAATTTATTTACCCATTCTTTAGTTGATGGGCATCTGTGCTGTTTTTAGATTCTGGTTATTATGAATAACACCACTATGACTATAGTTGAGCAAATGTCCTCATTGTATTGTGGAGCATCTTTTGAGTATATGTTCAGGAGTTGTATAGCTGGATTCTACTCCCTGGATGTCACTTTTTTGATGCAACTAGCATGTGTCACTTGATACTACTAGTTAAGTTTTATAGAGGAAGTTTAATCTAGCAATATGACTACGTTGAAAAGAGATAATAGTCAAAGTCCTAGTTCTGTCTGATACAACTAGAATACAGACACACCCTTAGGATGCACATTTATTCCTTATGTCTGGAATACAAACACACCTTTAATACCTAAGAATGATATCTAACTAGGGGGAAGAGAAAATAAAAAATCAGAGAAAGATTTGACAGAATGAGTCAGAGAAAAGATAGGCCCAACTTTCAGGAGAGCAGACAGGAAAGAAAAGCTATTTAATGGCAGTGCATGGAAGAGAGGAGTTGAGTTTGGTTCAGTTCAGTTTAGTGTATTTGAGTTCATGCAGTTCTTTTAAGTTCCATTCAGTTTGCACAGTCAGTGCAGTTCAGTTCATGGAGTTCAGAACCAGTTACTGCAAGCTAAGCAATTCACTGAAAAGCAGAGAATCATCTTGCAGAGAAGTTTTGAGTCAGAAAAGCTAAGCTTAAACCACCAGGAAATTTTCAGAAAAAAAAAAACTAGTAAGGGTGAGCTTATTCAGTACTTGGGTCTCAGAGTCTGAAAACACCTAGGGCTTAGTTAGCAGATGGAGGCTGGAAGCTGAAGCATTCAAGGTCTGGGTTTGCAGAAGATTAGATTTTTGTGGGGGCTAAAAGCTTCCAGTCCTAGGGCTATTTAGATAAAAATGCTCTAGGCTCAGCCCAAGCCATGTATTCATAACATGTGTATGGCTCTCATCTCATGCCCCCATCATATGAAATAAAAACATATATCTTATTTCCATTATCTGAATATTTCATTTAAATTACAATAATCTACATGTCATTTCATGTCTTTAATGGTGTGCATAAAAAAGCGTGAATAAGATTAAACAATTTTACAGGCGATTGTGAAAGACATATTTTAATTCTTCATTTAGAAGAAAGCATTTTTGCAGATATTGTGCTGATTTTAATTTGGTGCATCTGGAAAATAAAGAATAGTGTTTATTTTTTATTTTAAGTAGTACTGATCCCATAGAAAATTTAATTTATATATTTATAAAGTTTCATATGCTCTCAAGACAGTTCTTTTGTAGAAGCATTCAGTGAAATGGTTCTGAATGATTAATGGAATTTAATTTTACTTAATAGTTGATTTTGGTTATGAAAGTTTGATTGAGTGTTGAAGAATAAAATGAATCAAATAAGCAGTATAGTCTTTCATATTTCCTATGAATTGCTCACCTGTGGAGAGTCAGCTGTATAATAAATAGTTCCTCCAAATTTTTAAAACATAAAATTATTACTGTTCAGGAAATGCCAATGCAATAAAAATAAAATTTTAATTATTTTAATGTTTGAAATGTTCCTTCAATTAAAATATGTGAATTAAAAGTTGGCAAAATCACCAACATTGGAAAGATGCAATATATAATATAGAACTTAAAACAGTAATTTAATATACATCCTTGTTACTGAGATTAGAAAAAAACCTTATGAAACGTTTTCTTCTTTCACAAACTAATATAAAAGTCTTAAAATTCTTTAAACTTTGCTACAAACTGACAGATCTTCCAGAATCATATGAGAATCCTTATAGGCCAACCAATAATATTTGGAAATAGGGATTTGGGAGATTAACTTAGGGTTAGATGAAGTCATGTGTTTGAGATTCTCACTGGTCATGTGATTATGATTTCATAAGAAGAGGATGGTTGCCTTTCTTTTCTTTTTATCCTTCTCTTAAATTAATGAACCAAGATAAAGCATGTGAAGAAATTGTAAGTTGGCCATTTTCAGGTTATTGAAGTTTCCTTCTCACAACCTGAATCAGTAGGCAATTTAATTTTGGACTCAAAGTCCCCTTATGAGCCCAAGCTGAAAATGACTATGTTATACAAACTGTCTGTAAATCCTTTGGTATTTTCTCAAAACAAATAATTCATTTCATACTTTAATATTTCTGTTTATTGTACTATTTGGTATACAAAGAACTTTTTAACATAATATTATAGAAAACAATTTAGTATACTAATCTAAATATAGTTTTGGTAATATTATTAAGCAGCAGCACATATTTATTTAATCTAAAGTGTGAATTGAAAGTCAGATATTTACCTGTATTATAAACACTGGAGGTTAAATAAGAAATGAGAATATCTTCTGTCCTTAGAGGAAACAGATTATAGAGAAAAAATTTGAAAACAGATTAATATGGTGATAATTCTAAGGCAAAAATGAAAGAAGAGTTGAGGGAAGGCTTTCAGGAACTGAAGTTAGACTTAATGTTAGTCATCTGAAGTCTTCAATTAAACAGTCATACATTGACAATCGAAAAAAAAAAAAAAAAAGAAGTCATATGATAATGCAGGGCAACCATTTTGAATCCTGAAAGAACAGCAAATGTTAAGGCCTAAAGATTTTTTTTTTCCAGCCTTTGTTTTCAGATACTTCCAAATATATTTGATAATGAACTTGTTTTTGTTTTGTGGTAGAAAGCAATTCTCAGTCTACCTAACCTAGTTCTTATTTCTCTGTGTAGAAACTAAGTTTTTATTTCTTTTAAGGTATAACTTATCACTTCCTGTGTCGGGATAGCACAGCCAGCAAGCAATAGCCCTGTGTCAGAATCACAGCTTGTTTCTGCCTTCACGTCACTACATCACCTCCTCTTTCTACTGCTAAACACCCACACACATTTTTGCATGGCAATCCTACAGAATTTTCATTTTCCAGGACAAGGTATTAGTGAATTTCATTCTTAGGATTTATGGAATTGCTTTGCTATAACATAAGAAATTGTAGAATCGTTGCAATACATTTCCTAGGATTCCTCATTCTATTCACTCCAGACAGCCCGATAACAGACAATACCACTGAACTTTGGAGGCGTTGGCCTGCTTCGTGAACTGTGAGCTTATGGGAAATACTAAAGGCGACATATCTGAAGGATTTCTTACAGGTACATGAACTTCTAGGACAGCAGCATCACTGAAAAACCCACTACGTCAGGTTACGACTCACAAAGCCTGAATCAATAAAGACAACTGAACAACTTTTAATAATATATGAAACAGTAATCACTTTCTTATTACCAGTGTTTTACCACTTATATAATTTCAGGGAGGAGTCTTTGAGGATTTTACATTTGGTGACCTTCCTGGTTCTCATAAGTTCCCTTTTTGTCTCCTATATAGAAATGTGTTAATTTTTAGGAAACAGATTCAAAAGAGCATTGAAAACAAACAAAGATAACAATATTATTATGTTAATGCATGATAACCCTTTTAATAATATAATACAAAATATTTTGATGAGAAAAGCCATAAGCATAAAATAACTTATTTATACCCAAATTAATTTAAGATAGAATAAAACTGTATTTTGATAAAAATAATGGAACTGTCTAACTGCATACATTTTTCTTTGCTTAAATTCAGTTCAATGATTTTTGACAGTATTCCATTGTGTATGTATACTAGGGTTTCTTGAAATTTGCAAACAGTTTTGTGGAAATAGAAATGATCATCCTTAGGGAGGTAACTGGGACCCAGAAAAGCATACATAGCATATACTCATGTATAAATGGATATTAGCCCAACACAGATGTCCTCTGAGAGACTCCACCCAGCGGGGGATTAGGACAGATATTGGGACTCCTTGCTGGACTCTGGGTGAAACAGTGAAAGTGGGATGGAAGAATAGAGGATTGGAAGTTCCAAGGGTTCTGGAGTTCTTCAAGCAGATCATCAAGGCTGGGAAATCTGGAGCCAGCTCGAGGGGGGCCTAAACAGACTGTTGCACCAACTGAGGGCAATGCATGCAGCAAATATAGACTCGCTGCTCAGATGTAACCAGTGGACAGCTCATTCTCCACTGTTGTGGCAGAGCAGAGACTGCCTCCAACATGAGCTCTGGTGCCCTTGATTTGATCGTTTCCCCCTGGTAGGGAGTCCAGGCAGGCACACAGAAGAAAGGGAAGCAGGCTATCTGGATGAGACATGATAGGCTTTGGTCATATGGTGGGAGAGGAGGGCTGCTTCTGTCAGAGGTCTAGGGGAAGGCAGTAGGGCTGAAGAGGAATGGAGGATGAGAAAGAGAAAATACAAGTGAGGAAATAACAATCGGGATGTAATCTGAATAAATTACAATAAATTAAAACAGAAAAAAAATTATTTCAATAAAACTTTACATGGCATCAACAGAAAATCCTTTGAGATTGACAGGGTAAACATTGAAGCCCAAAATTATGAATTTTAAAGGCCATTCTTTCTTCACCTTTCACTACCAAAGAAAGTAAAATATAAAGATAGAGACATAAAACTATTTATTAAGAAAGAAATTTTTGTAACGTTATAAAGTTAATGTTTGTTTCTAATCAGATATAAGGTGGTAACTAAACATAATGGCCTTAAATTTCCAGATGAAGTTGCCTTCCAATTTAAATGTTGCAATTTCCTACTATTTGAAAGAGAAAGTCAAAAAAAATAATATATTCTAAATGTTGTAAGCAATGGCACACACAATCATTTGCACTATGAGTAGCCCACGTTTGCTATTCATGTGTATCAGATTACATGTCACTGCTCCTGTCAAAGCTGACCTGGATTTATGCACCCCAAGTACTGTTTTCTACTTAAGACCTTGAAAGGGCTCTTAGTGCACTTCTGAGAATTATTAGATTATAATGTACCTTGTGTTCAATGGAAAGGTCCATTAGTTTGATCTACATATTTCATGTGTAAACATCTCCTGAAGTTTCCTATCTGCTAAATATTGCCAAAAATAAAACAATCACAACAAACAAATCTTGTTAGCCTGTAAATCAATTTGGTTTTGCACTTATAGATTCCTCTGACATATTAATACTTTCTGGAAAATTCTTTTGCCTCTTAATTTTTCCATAACATTGAATGTATACAAAGAATGTAAGTGATTGTCACTGAAAAATATCCCACAAGTTTACTGTATTAAAAAGCAGATTTTTCTCCAATTGGGCCAGCATTGGTTGCACATATCCTCAATCGCTGCATTATTTTTGTCCCTGCATATCTTGTAGGCAGGGTAAATTTTGGGTCGAAGTTTATGTGGGTGGGTTGGTGTTCCCTTCCCTCTGCTAGACTTGTCTACTTAGAGGGTGTCCTCTTCAGGCGTAATGGCACTACTACTAGAAGTCTCTGCTAGAGTCCCTCTCATATCCTCCCAGGAGCTTACAATGACTTAGGTCTCCAGCGTGTTACCGGGAGAGATGCCTCTACTCACAGTTTCACTTTTTTTTCTAGGCCTTCTGTTTTCTCACTTCTACTCTGGCCAGGTCTGATCTCCACCCTCATATATAACCCTGCAGGCACTTTCTCAGAAAATTGGGAATAGTTCTACCTCAAGACCCAGCTATACCACTCCTGGTGCTTATACCTGAAAGATGACTCACCATATATCGCCACTCAAGTGTGTTCTTAGCAGTTTTATTCATAATATCCAGAAACTGGAAACAACTTAGATATTCCTCAACTGAAGAAAGGCTAAAGAAACTGTGGTACCTTTGCAAAATGGAATACTACTCAGCTATTAAAAACAGAAATCATGAAATTCACAGGCAAATGGATAGAGTAGCAGTGATCATCCTGAGTGAGGTAACCGAGACCCAGAAAAAGACACTTGGTGTGTACTCACTTATAAGTGAACTTTAGCCATACAGTACATGGTAAATGTACTACAATTCACAGACACAAAGAAGATAAGTAATAAGAAGGATCCAAGAATGAATGCAGAAATCTCACTCCGAAGGGGAAATAGAATAGAGAGAGGTAATGGTTGATGAGAGGAAACAAGGTAAGAAAGTTAACACCCCCGGCACATTAATGATACTCCACTATCCTTGAATACTGGAGCCTAGCATAGGTGTTCTCTGGGTGGCTGTACACAGCCATTCGCAGCCCAACATTGGTTGGAGCATAGAGAAGCTTGGAGAAGTGTAAGGGGAAGTATAGAAAGCCTCAGAGGGACAGTAGCTCTGTAAGAAGACCAACAAAGCTAACTAACCAGGGTCCAGGGGAGCCTGTGGAGACTGAAGCTCCAATCAAGGACCACACATGAGCTGTACCCAGGCCCCCTACACAGATGTAACCAAGGGCAGCTCAGTCTTCATATTGTCCCCTACTAAAGGAAATGGGAGTTGACTGTGATATGGACTATGTGGCCTGCTTTTCGATCACTTTCCCAGGCAGGGCTACCTCGCCAGGCCACAGAGCAAGATGTTGCTCTCAATCTTCATGGGACATCATATGCTGGTGTGGGTTGGCTTGGGGCCTCACCTTCTCTGAGGAGTAGAGTGTGGGGAATAGTGGAAACAGGGAGGAAGGGTGAGGCCAGAAGGAGAAGAGGAAAGGGGCTAATGACAGGAGTGTAAAATGAATGATTAATAATATTTAAACATTTTTCTAAGAGATTTATGGTTCATCAAGGGATCAGTGAATGTATGCTTGATTATTGAATAAATGAACCAGACTATACAAGCTGGGCTGGTTCTACTAATTTGCTTGATGCTTATGGGACAACAAGGACAACTTTCATTCAATTTTCTTATTTTCTCATTGAGCCAGGTTTTTACATAGTTCTTATTCATTTTTTTTCCTGAGGAAATACGAAATATAACTGACCTAACCTATTGTTACTTCATTTGCAAAGTACCTTCAAATAGGACACATATTCTAACTTTATTCAATAGAGCAAGACAGTCAATAGATGAAGACACAGGCATTATAAAGCTATAGTGAAGATGTGAACACAGAAATGTATAAATTTGGGGCTAATCATCCATTCTCAAGTGCTCCTAATAAAAATTAAAACAAAGTAATGAGGCTTAATTAATTATGAAACATAATATGCACCAGATAAAATGGGAGTTTATATGCAATGATACAAGATATATATTGCACAATACTTATGAAATAAATAAAAATATCTTGTCCTGTTTTCTCATTTCAACAAGTAACTTAAATAAGAGAAATATATACTAGTAACACTTCACTAATTTTGATTCCTATAACATTTTTTTAAAACATTATATAGAATTAGTTGTGGCACTTACTTAGAAAGGAATTTTTGTCCAATGTTCCAGTTAGATTTGATGATGCTGTGTTATAAAGGAGAAAAGTGAGATAGAGAATACAGGTACTGTGCCCACAATCATGGATTAGATTTAAACTTATAGTTTTTTTCACAAAGTAACTATCCTGTAGGTATTTATTTATCTATGTGTCATTACAGTCTGGTTTCAAGCACTTCAAAGCTCATGCCAAGTATTAGCTTTGATTTGAGGTTAAAACAGGTTTGCGAAACTAAAGAATATTTTTTTTTGAAAAAGTAAGAAAATATTTCCAATACTCAATTTATGGCAACAACTATTAAAATCTGCAACAATTTTAGTTCATGCACAAATTTCAGAATTGCATTTCCTTAGAAATTCATATGATATCCATTTTCTTGTGTTTAGGCATCTATTTAAAGGAAATTGAAAAACACATAAAAACCATTATATCACTTATTCAATATGTATTTATTCTGATTGTGTAAGTTAATAGCTGTATTAACATATCTTTGCCAGTGATGTATTGACTTAATGTTTTCAACATAAAGACACATTTTGAATCTTATATACAAACTAATTCGCTCATGAGTTCAATAATGTAACTTTCTAATATATCTCAAGAAAGAAATAAACATACAGAGTATATGAAGCTTCACATTGCATTTTGACACCCTCAGGGGACAAAGCAACATTCCAGAGTAATATGCAGAATTTTTGCAGAAGTAAAGAAAAATAGAAAAACATTGCTTTCAAATGTTCTGCACATTAATTCACATGGGAGCACTTTAATTCAAATTGTAACTGAATATGAAGTGTGGGTGAGTTAATGGACATGTCTGAACTGTTATCAAATTGGCTTGAACAATTTTCAATAGCAAGCATTTTTAGCACTCAGTAGTATGTGGAGCTAATTTCAGTTTGTCACTCCTTTTTAAATCCAGAAGTTTCTTTATCATCAAATCTGTCGCACAAATGGCAACTTTCCTGAGGTGTGTGAAAGTGGCACTTAAAGTCCAGCTTCACTTTTTTTCTGGCTATAAAGGGCCTTGTTCCACAGAAGATCTAGTTGTGCAGAACTGTCTGTACTTAAAGAGCTTTACTGATTTTGTCTAGGAGTCCCATGCATTAGAATAGAACGGTTCAAGTTTGCCCATAGAAGATGCTGCCCTCAAGACTGACATCTCTGGACTTATAGAAGAAAATGATAATTTAAGAAGGATAGTAGACTTGGAAGGCCTAAGTAAAGATCTATTGTAATTGTCTCTAACAATTTGCCACTGAAGAGTTATTAGAGTACCAATCTAACTTTACCTGAACTGAAGAAGGCAGGATGGAAATGATAATGCCCACATGTACTGTAAGAAAGAGAAGAGATGTGTGAATGAAGAACAACAGAAAAGATTTGCCACAGCCCACCCATACCTAATTCGAGGAGACATATGTGCAGACAAATACCTTATGCTAAGGACATGGGGTGGGAAATAAGTGCAAGACTTAGACTATAAAACCTTTATTAGGACTACCATGGGGGAAATATTGTGCTAGGAGGAGCCCAGCCATCCTTATCAATAGACCAAACCCTATGAACTAAGCCACTACATCTCCATCATCAGTCCAATGACAAAGGCACTATCTCCACAGCATTTCTCCAGTGTTGAGTGGTGGATCAGGAACCAGAGCTCCAGCTACTAAAGGATAAAAACCACAGGAACTAGTCTTTGCATAAACTGCTGTGGTAAGTATCAATACTGGATCTGTTGACAAACCAGGGTTCACAGATGGAGACTCTAGAGTGACTTAGAGTTAGCAGACCTGTTTAATAGAACAAACCAATCCATATTTGGACTTATAGTGGAACTAGAGCAAAATCACCCTCAACAAAACAAATACTAGTTACTTTTCATGTCACTGTGACAAAACATTTAATAGAAACTGTTTAAGGAGCTACAGATATATTGTGGCTAAGGGTTCGAGGGAAATTGAGCAATTTCATGACACCTGGAGCTGTCTGTGACAAAAGTAATATGTGATATGCCTGTTCAAATAGCAGAGATTCAAAAAATAGAGGTGTCAAACAGAAAACAAAAGTGGATCTCTCCTTCAATGCTGCTGACAGTAAGTAACGGCAGTGAGCTGATTTGCTGGTCCCAAACATCCCACAACCTTCCAAGAGAGGAGCTGGCTGGGGACTCAGTTCAAATTATAAAATATGTAGATATCTGTGTCTATGGCACTCAAATGCCAGGTAGTGCTAAGAAGTCTGTGAAAAGACAACAGCTATGTCCTGCTGGTGCCATGTAACTTAGTGTAGTCATCACAGAAATGCCTAACAGAATTTCATGAAAAATTAAATCACCATACATTCATCCATTCTAGTCATGGATATATATATATATATATATATATATATATATATATATATATATATA